>CATNUY010000011.1:17500-89937 GCA_951217065.1 Baccha elongata
TATTAAAATTGTGAATATTGTGTTATTAGAATCCAAGTTCGTGCTTTTCAATTTATCGAAAAGTATACGTCGTGAACCGCAAGCATTCGATTTACAGTTCAATTGAAAAAAAAAGAATACCTACAAAACAATAACAGTGGCCTTACTAATAATCAAATTTAGTAACAGCTTAAATAAAATCTCCACACTTTGACAAAATATACATCAAACTTTTCCCAAAGTGTAGAGATTTTTATTTAAGCAGTTTTAAATTTTATTGTCCTCGGTCCATTGTCTATTCGACATTGCAAATAACAACATACCTACCTTTGTAAAAAAACGATCTTTTAAAACGATTTTTTTGTCCTGATGATGTAACCAACAAAATGGAATAAAATTTAAGTGTCATCCATTACTCCTCAAGATTTGTATAAAAAGACTGAAAGGGGTAAAAAAACGTCAACTTTAACAGTTTATTGAAGTGCAATTTTAAGATTTGCCCCCTTTATTTATGAATTTTGTTTATGTTTTTAAAATGTGATAGCCTAATACGAATAAATTAACAAATATAACATATTATTCAACTTGATAAATATTAATATTTTATATTTTTTTCAGTAGTGCTTCTAGTGCTGCACCTATTTCGGTAAAACGATCTCAAGATGCCACCCAGGCTCCAACTTCAGCTTCTGCTCCACCTCTAACTTCAGCTCCAACTGTTGCTGCTCTAACATCGAATTCAACTCAGAGACGTGCTGTTCCAGTTTTTCATGCAGGTAAAATATACTAAATTTACATTTAACATACAAAACGATCCTTTTCAATAGATCCACGTATCAACAGCGCAGTTCAAGGTACGATGCCAAAAGGTTTCAGGAAGAAGCCGTTTTTATTCAACTTTTTAAATATATTAATATTTTAAATATAAGGCACGTAAACGCACAAAATATACACTCCATTTTTATATATTAGATTTGAAGTTAGTAACATATCTTGAAAAGTTTGATTGCAACTTGTTTTAAAAATCAATGTACTTTATATTTTATGCCTATTTTGATAGAGTTATTGGTTTACCTTAACATTAAATAGACTTTACAATTTATGTGATGGCTTTTATTATTGATAAATGTATTCACTTATATTTAAAAGAAATGTTTATGCTTCAATATAAAATAATATATTTATTATTGTTCTTAAAGTTCTTGAGCTTGATAAATAAAAAGAGATTTGTATGTGCGAAGTCGAATGGTATAATCAAAAGTGCACTTAACACATGTGACATGTGTGCATTAGTATGTATATAAAGGTGAAAAGGTTTTGTCCCAAAAAAATATGTTTGGGTAAAGAAGCTGAGATAATATGACAAAGGAGTATGTGAAAAACTGCAGCAGTTAAATTAAATGTATAAGTTTTCTAACAACCTGCAGTTGACACAAAAAAAATTTTATATTTTGGAAAGTTGGATCTCAGGTAGGTACATAGAGGTACAATATTAGTATGGGATTTTTGATTGATGATTGATTAGGAATAAAGATTGAAAGATGATGAGTAAGGAAGTAGGTAAGTAATAAAATGTGTATTTTATAAAGCAAGTGAACTCAATTAAGAGTCATGATGCTGTTTGTTAATTATTAACGAATGTATTCTTGTTATTATTATGTACAATGTACTCGTAATTATTACAATGTACTTGAAATTTCGTGATGGATTTTAACATCATCGTCCAGTTGGCAGGTAGTTTTTTTATTTTTTGGGATGGTTCATTAACATTTTTTCAAGTTTTGGATCTAGGACAAAGGGGAAGGGGGGAAACTGCAGCTCTATAACACTGTTTTCTTACGACATCACCATTGGCAACTAATCACTTATATAAAATTTTGAAAAAAATTAATAGGATTTTTTTTCCGAGAAAAATGGAATTATCGGTAACTCTTATATGGTAGGTATCGTTATTTTAATTGCCGTCAATTGAAAAATGAGAGTTACTTTTTTTTTTTTTTTTTTAATTAAAATATAAGATCTTAGTTTTTGAATAATCAATCACATTGTAGTAAAATTATTTTGGTTATTTAAAAAGCTTCGTTTATTATTTGTTGTCGATAATTAAGTGCTGTTTTTACGTTAGCGTAGAGGTGGTTCCACTTTTCTCCGTTTAGAATTTGTATGGCGTCTTCGGCTGATAGAGTAGACTTTCTCCAGACCGCAATTCGAATCTCTTTCAGAACTGGGCCTCTCTTTCAGAACTGGGCATCTCCAATAAAATTTTGAATGTCTTCCCTCTCTCTAAGATTGCATAAAGTACACGTAGAATCTATGTCGGTTCTATATGGCATATAATTTAAAGGTAGGAGTTCCCCTCTGGTCTTGCAGATGGTGGATATCATATCCAGACTATTTCCATCGAGGAAGTAATTTTTAGTCCCGAGGTTGTGCTGGAATAACTTGTAGGTATCTCTTGTAAGGCTCTCTTGGCTTTGCATGCGGAAATCCGTTGCTTGGTAGTCTTCAATTTTTTCCAGTAGCTCCTGCTGCTTACTACTCCACTCTTCCTCGCTAATTTCCATTATAGTAACATTATGTTCTCTGCAAAGTCTCGACCACTCGGTGAAAAACTGCATGTTTCGTTCTTTGAGGTGTTTGGCGATTTTTAACGTAAGGCGGTGTGACGGTTGCGTCAGTACCTTGTGGATGTAGTTGAAGTGTAGTTTTAGCGTCTAAAAGTGCAGTAGTGGTATGCCGGTTTCGATATGTTTGGTGTCCAGTATGGAAGTATGAACATTCATTTAATGAAGTATCGGAGTAGCTTCTCCACTTCATCAAATTGCCAGACACCCAAAACTTGAGCCACATAGCACATCCGTAAGGTCATCCAAAAACAGCGCGAAAAAAAGTGGGCTAAGAAGTTTAAGTTTAACTCCAGTTTCAGTTTCAAACCATTCTGACAATATGTTTCCATCCCATACCGCTGAAAAGTTGCCATCGTAGAGCTTTTGCAGTACTTTAAGTATTTTCGATGACAACCCCAGGTTGTTGAGTTTGTAGAATAAGGCGTTTCTGTCGATGGTGTCAAAAGCTGCCTTGAAATCCACAAAGAACGCATACAGTTCTTTCCCACTATCCAAATGGGATCGAGCGATGCTTGTGAGGATGAAGATATTATCAACCGTGGAATACCCTTTTCGAAAGCCGGCTTGGTACTCACTAAGCAAGTTGTTTTCATGAACCCAATCCGTCAGTCTTTCAAGCAGAATCCCTGTAAAAATTTTTGTGACAGTGTTGAGAAAGGAGATTCCTCTATAGGTTCCATTGGATCACCTTTCTTCAGACCTGCAGGTACATCGCCAGTACAGAGAATGAAGCTAAACGTCTTTGTAAGTTCCTCAATGAAGGCATTTGTCGCATTTTTGAAAAATTCGTAAGGTATACGGTCTTCGCCTGGGGCTTTATTTGACCTACTGCGGCTTATGACTCTTGTCACCTCCATTTGAGTGATTGACCGATCTAGGGATTCAACTTCAAGAAGGGGTGCTGCATATTGCAATGAATCCCCAGCAATATTTCTATTCAGAAGATTTTTGAAGTATTCGGCCAAAACAGGTGCTTCAACTTTTATGCAACTTCCAAAGGATGGCCTATTTAGGGACTTAGCATTCTTCCAGAAAACTTTACTATCTTTTGCATTGCTGAGTTTTGATGCTTGGTCTATCAGATGAGCTTTTTGTTTCTGTGCACAGGTAGCTTTGTATAATTTGTTTGCTTCTTGATATATTGATTTAGCATATGTGGAGCCTTCTCTTCGTAATACCTTTAGGGCCAAAAAAGAGTTTTTCCTAGCAGCTTCGCAATCCCAGTCATACCAAGGTTGTTTTCCTTTGTTTCTTGTTTTTGTTTGAAGAGGTTTTGGGGCTGGTACAAACCAGATGCTCCAGGTACGCTTTTTAGAGCTTCCCACTAGATGGTGGATGAATTCCCAGCACCGTTGTGTGCGCAAAGAAAGAGACGACACACTTTAATATTTTTTTTTCTAAAATTCTTTTAGTTTTATTTTAGGCGAACAAATTAATGATTTTGTGGTGTACAGATAATTCAAACGATTGATTAAAAAGTCTTTGATCAAGTTTTTAGTTTTGAGAAAATTAATTTTTATGAGTGAAATTGTGTGACACGAGGTGGCTGGTGGCGCAGTAGAAAATTGAATGCCGGTCCCATCCAGCGATAATAATATGACCGGCAATGTTCAGTCCATGGCTTATGGCTTATGGCGTATTAATTTGTATGGGCTGCGTTCAGGGTGCCTGCATGTATTATGGTGGTAGAATGGTAAGTCCACTCGTACCCATACTGCCGGTACAGTGGTAAATCTACTAGTATGGTTCCGACCGCCACATCACTCCCCCGCCAGTTGAGTGCAGGGAGCTGCAATCAACGATATCTGCTTGGGCGAAGAACACTACGCCCTGTTCGTGATTTTTGATCGGGTACCGCGGGCGTGTGGCTTTGGTTTTCAGAAAATGAAACTTTTTTTAACTACTAATGGTTTTGGCTTAACTTGCTCGATGAGGTCTTCGGGTTCTGATTCTTTAAAACAGGTCTTTAGGCGGTCAATCCCGACGATGGACTCTTTTTCATTTATAAGAATTTTAAAATGTTTAATATCGCGACTTAGAACACGAAAAGGCCCCTCATAATGCTGCTGCAGAGGTTTGCGTACCGAATCGACTCTGACAAAAGCTCTGGAGCAATGTTTAAGCTCTTTGAATACAAACGATTTGTAATTGCAATGACGAGTGGGCGCGGAAGGACGAACGCTTTCGAAGTGACGATAAATTTCCTTGACGAATTCGGATTGAGGAACATTGGTGTTATCTGCGACGAAAAAATCTGACGGTTAACGAATATTTTGCCCGAATACTAATTCCGCTGCGCTTGCTTCGAATTCTTCGCGATATGTTGCTCTGAGTCCCATTGAAACGTGTGGCAGTTTTTTGGACCATTGAATGTCATTGTGACATTTGAGTGCGGCCTTGAGAGTACGGTGCCAACGTTCCAGGAAACCATTTGCTTTGGGGTTATATGCCGTCGTACGGTGATGTTCAATGCCGAGACGCTTGCAAAGTTCATTGCATAAACCAGATTCGAACTGCGACCCTTGATCCGTGACAATAATGGAAGGTAGACCGTATCTCGAAAACCAATTAGCAAACAACGCGTTCGCGACTGTTTCCGCTGTTGTGTCAGGAATTGGAATCGCTTCTGGCCATCGCGTGTATCTGTCGATTGCAGTGAGCAGATATCGAAAACCTTCAGAAGGTGCAAGCGGTCCTACTAAGTCGATGTGAATCTCATCGAAGCGCTTCGAAACTGGAAGAAAGTTACCGATTGGACTTCGGACATGTTTTGAAATTTTTGATTTTTGGCAGGCTAAGCAAGCTCTTGCCCAAATGCGACAATCTTTATTGATTCCTGGCCAAATAAACTTTTTAGACATTGCTTTGACCAATGCCCGTACGCCTTGATGGGCTAGCCCATGAATATTTTCGAAAACCAATTTTCGAAAGGCCTTGGGGATGTATGGGCCAGGAAAATTGCTTGAAGTATCGCATACAATTGATTCCGTTGAACCAGGGATAATGAACTTTTTGAAACGCAAAGTAGTTTCAGAAGAGCGCAAGTCATGCAGTTCTTGGTCACTAGCTTGGGCTTTGGCGATAGTTTGAAAATCGATTTGTGTTGGCAAAGTGATTTCTTCGAGTCGCGAAAGTGTATCGGCAACAACGTTTTCAGCACCGGGAATGTATTGAATGTCAGTTGAGAATTGACCAATTAAGTCAAGATGGCGAAGCTGTCGAGGTGAAGCTTTGGATGACTTTTTCCGAAATGCAAAAGTTAAAGGTTTGTGATCCGTGAAAATCGTGAACGATCGTGCCTCAAGAAAGTGTCGAAAGTGCTTAATGAAAAGGTAGACAGCTAATAATTCTCGATCATAAGTGCTGTAGCCGCATTGAGCACGATTGAGTTTAACTGAGAAAAAGGAAAGTGGTTGCAAAGCCACTTTGTTCCATTGTTGCAAGACACCTCCAACCACACGATCTGACGCGTCCACACAAAGCGAATATTTAGTATTTGGAATAGGAAATGCTAATAGGGCTGCCTGACAGAGAGCTTCTTTGCAATGTTGAAACGCGTTGGTTGTTTCGGACGACCATTCTATGATTGTTTTATCATTTCTTTTCTTTTTGCCTTTAAGTAGCTCTGTCAATGGAGACAGTATGAAAGCTGCCTTGGAAATGAATCGCCGGTAGAAATTTAACATTCCTAAAAACCGTCTAAGTTCGGAAACATTCTTAGGAAGTTTGTAATTGGCGATAGCTTCTACCCTGTCGGGAGAGGGTCTAACACCCTCAGCCGAAATAAGATGTCCCAGAAATGTGACATTGCTCTTAGCGAAATAGCATTTTTCCGTATTGATCATGAGACCGTATTTTTCTAAACGCTGAAAAAGAAGCTTGAGATGATGCAAATGTTCGTTTAAGTTCTTAGAAGCAACCAAGATGTCATCGATGTAAGAAAAGCAGAACGGAAGATCTCGAAGAATGGAATGCATGAAGCGCTGAAATGTTTGGGAGGCGTTCCTCAAACCAAACGTCATCCTCGTGAACTCAAAAAGTCTGAACGGAGTGGTAATTGCAGTCTTGGGAATATCGGCTTCATCAATAGGAATTTGATGGTATGCACGTACAAGGTCGATTGTCGAGAAAATAGTTTGGCCATGCAACTGATGACCGAAATCCTGAATGTGCGATATTGGGTAGCTATCGAGTACCGTAGCCGCGTTTAGCAACCGATAGTCCCCACAAGGTCTCCATTTGCCATTTTTCTTAAGTACTAGGTGCAAAGGGGTGGCCCAGGGACTGCTGCTTGGCCGACATATACCTTGTTGCAATAAGAAGTCAAATTCTTTTTTAGCAACTTTGAGTTTTTCCGGAGGAAGACGACTAGGTTTATTGTTGATTGGTCGTGTAGACCCTGTGAGGATGACGTGCTTAACCTCATGTTGCCAAGGGCGTATAAAAACATTTTCTTTCGAAACGATGTTGTGCTCTTTAATTAGGGCATGAATATTGTCATTGATTGAGCCTTGGGCTAAAACTGAAAGAGTTTGCGTTGCGTCCCGCTTGAGTTTGCCTAATGATAGTGAATTGGAATGAAGATCCACGAGTCGACTGTTTTTTAAGTCGACTAAAAGTCCGAAGTTACGGAGAAAATCAGCGCCTAAAATGGGTTTGCTCACATTTGCGTACACAAAAACCCAAGAAAACTTGCGGCGCAGACCTAAGTCTAAAATAAGTCGTATGCGACCGTAAGTTGATACTGCAGAGCCATTCGCGGCAAATAGTTGATTTGATTTGGGACGTCGTCTTTCGATTGCCGCGGTCGCGGGTACAACTGAAACGTCCGCCCCAGTATCAATTAAAAAAATTAATTGGTTTATCGAATCTAGAATGAATAAGCGGCAATTTGAAAATATTGTGCCCGCTTCGCAAGCCGCTAGCGATTGGGCGTTCAGTTTTCCGAAAATTTTCGATTTCGATTTCTAAAGCTGCAAGGTGGTTCACATTTGATAGCTTGATCGCCAAATCGACGATACCAACATAGTTGCTGACTGAATCGATTGCAGGGATTGAAATTTGGTCGCGGAGAGGATGACCTGTCGCGTCTAGGACGTTGACTAACCTGTCGACGCAGGGCTGCCACTTCGAGTTGTAATTCCTCGAAGGGCGAAATATTTTTTTGGCTGGCTCGGAGGATTGATTCGACTCACGAAAATTATTCGCTTGAGCTAATGTAAAGACTTCGTTGGCAGTTGGAACCAAACTCACAATTTTGTCAGCGTTTTGAGCGAGAGCATCCAACCCGTCTGTCGAACACGTTAAGATGGCTTGAGCTGTTTGGGGCAAACGTTGCATCCAAAGACTTTCTAAAAACGAGTCTTGAAATTGGTAACCGGCTAGCGCAAGCATGTCTCTTAAAAGTTCACTGGGTTTCTTATCACCCAACGCAGTTTCATGTAGTAACTTTTGTAGCCGAACATCTTCATATTCGACGAGGCGGGCAAGGATTGTAGTTTTCAAATGATCGTATAAGCCGCTACCGGGCGGATTCAAAATAATGTCCCTACACAAGTTAACCGTACGCGTGTCAAGGAGACCGAGTGCCGTGAAACACTTCGAACTATCCGACCTGATTTGGGCTACAGCAAATTGCCCTTCTAATACCCTAAACCACACGTCCGGGTTTTCCGGCCAAAAAGGCAATTTTCTTAGAGACAAGACACTTACTTGGAAATTCGTCGAACCGACACTGCTCCCTGCACCACTGACGAAGCCTGATGATCCCTGATCGCTGACCATATCTTGTTGGGACTGTCCATCTTGATCTGGTGGGTCCGGCATTCCACTTGCTGCTGCGCTCCCAAACTATTTTTAAAATATAAATGAATAAAAGCTTTAATAACTTGCCACTGAAGATCAAAAGACAGGTATTTATATAATGAATGATTATTAACAAAAATAGAATTACCAAGAAAAGATTTTTATTAAAAAAAATGTTAATACAAAAAAAATGATAAGAGCGAGAAGCTCTTTTTTAAAAAAAAAAAAATGATACAAATAACAGCTACTGTATAACGGCTACTCCAAATAACTGCTTCTTCATATAACGGCTGCTGACTTTTTGTTGAAATCCTCGTTGACTTCTGCTGGATTTCTTAAGGAATTCCTTGATGAATTCCCCGCTAAATTTTCTCTTCGATGCAATGGCGTTTCAGGGATGCGGCCAGCCTTGATGCAAAAGTGACACAAAGACAAAAAATGAAACAAAGGCAATGGCTGTTGCTTGCAGTGTCTGTGTGTTGTCTCGGCCTGCGCTGGTAAAAACTAGATGCTCCAGGTACGCTTTGTAGAGCTTCCCACCAGATGGTGGATGAATTCCCAGCACCGTTGTGTGCGCAAAGAAAGAGACGACACACTTTATTTTTTTTTTCTAAAATTCTTTTAGTTTTATTTTAGACGAACAAATTAATGATTTTGTGGTGTACAGATAATGTAAGCAATTGATTAAAAAGTCTTTGATCAAGTTTTTAGTTTTGAGAAAATTAATTTTTATGAGTGAAATTGTGTGACACGAGGTGGCTGGTGGCGCAGTAGAAAATTGAATGCCGGTCCCATCCAGCGATAATAATATGACCGGCAATGTTCAGTCCATGGCTTATGGCTTATGGCGTATTAATTTTTATGGGCTGCGTTCAGGGTGCCTGCATGTATTATGGTGGTAGAATGCTAAGTCCACTCGTACCCATACTGCCGGTACAGTGGTAAATCCACTAGTATGGTTCAGACCGCCACAAGGTCCAGCAGCTGTGACTGGTTCCATACTTCCTTTGATAGTCCGATTGAGTTCGAGGAATAGATTTAATGTGTATTTTTCTTTGGTTTTTTCGTTCCATTTGAGTCTAGGCAGCAACGATACTTTTTAAGGAAAATGAGATTGGCAGATGGTCGGAGTGAGTGAGTTCCTTAACTTCTAAGTCTTGAACACATTGAAGTCCTAATCTTTTGGCGAAATGATAGTCAATAGTTGAGCAAGCAGAACCTCTTATGAATGTTACATGCCCTTCCTTGTCACTCTTGGTGCGACCGTTAAGTAGTGTGAGCCCGATGGATTCACACATTTCGATAAGTTTTTTTTTCCCCGTTTCTGTTCGGCGAATGATTCTGGTCTTTCTTCCGCTTCTATATTGAGTATTTGAGTATCTCCAACTCTCCCGTTAAAATCGCCTACCAGCAACACATTATTATTTACAATTTCCAGTAGTAAGTTATACAAATTCGTAAAGTCTTCCATCCATTTATTGCAATTGATGTACGTTGGGATCAAAAGTATTTTTCAACTTTCGGTTGATATTTCGATTAGATTTTGGTTTAGAAGCTTCACAATGTTGCAACCGCAATTTTTTTTGATGTCCAGTTTAATGCCATACACACATCCGCCGCTCGCCCTGCCATGTGTAAATCTTCTTTCTGCTGGAATCCATAGGAGTTCGTAATTTTTAAAAATATGAACAAAACGTTCTAAATTATTGTTTTCTAAAAATGATAATATATTAAAATAATAAACCTTAATTTTAGTTTTACTTTTTGTTTTGACGCGACTGACGGCATAACAATTAATTGAAGCAGGTCTAAGCAGAGAGAAGAAGCTTTTTCAACGGCTGCTGTAAATTCATCTACCGGTAGGTGTACCACTATGTTTTTTTCGTATATGTTTTTGGCAATTAGTTCTGTGATTATATAGTGTTTTTTCCAAAAATAACCGGGAGTCACTACAAACTTGATCTTACGCAATTCACTCTCCTCTCAATTTCACGTCCGGGCATATAAACTCAAAATTTTGAAAAAAAAACTAAAAAAAAAATTGTCAAACTAATTTTTTTTCAAAATTTTATGTAATTAACTATTATTTTTATTCTCAAAATTCAATGCTCTTATTAATTTTAAGTCAAAAACAGAAAACCGCATGCCAAAATGTATCTTAATTTTTGAGAAATTAAAAAAAAATTTAAAGTAAAACTAGTAAGTAAAGTAAAAAGTTAATTCGTTTTTTTTATTATTTGATTAAAATCGGATGGTATGTAATAAAAAATAAAAAAGGGATAATTCCCTAATTAAAAATTGACCTGAGCATGTCAAATTTGGGAAAACCAAAACAAAAGTGTTTTTCTTGGGAAAAAATACTTCTAGTTTTTCTTAATTTCTTAAAAACTAAGATACATTTTGGCATCCGGTTTTCCGTTTTTGACTAAAAATTAATAAGACCATTGAATTTTGAAAATAAAAATAATAGTTAATTACATAAAATTTTATTTGACAATTTTAGTTTGACAATTTTTTTTTTAGTTTTTTTTTTTAAATTTTGAGTTTGAAAATTAATTTTTTTAAAACTGTTCACTTAAACAACTTAATTTAAAAATTAAATAAAAGAGTAGTTTTCTGGCTTTCCAAAAAAAATATAACAAGGCTTTGTATATTTCACCGTTGTTTTTAAATAATTTTTTTTTATGATTTAAGTCAATGTTTTAGAAAATTGCCCCTCCCGCCTAAACGGGGAGAAATAGATCCGCCCTCCTATACGATTTTTTTCTTGTCCTTACTCTACCTACACGCTCAAGCTTTTTGGTGCACCTTATACAAATCGACCTTGATTATAAAGTGATTTTATTTGGTTTGATACAATAGTTACCCTGATGTGATCTGCTTGCGAGTTAAATTCAAAGTGATCGATCATTACATAATATTTTATTGGCGAAGCTAATTTGCGGTGCCACGAAAATGAGTACAAAAGAAAATGCAAAATTAAACTGACAAACACTTAACTGTGTTAATAAGAAATGTATGCATTTACAGTAGACTTTAAATTTATGAAGATTTACTTTAACTGCACAATTTATGTTGAAAATAAAGTAGGGTATTATAAAACAATGTTTGGCAATTTTAAGCAAATTGTAGAAATGGATAAGTATAAATGATTTGATTAAAAGTATCTTAATTTTGATTGATATAAATGCAAATGTGAATGATTTTTTATTGAAGTGCATGATATGAATAATTGATAATTAATTGATAAAAACTTCAAATTGATGAATCCTGAACATTACGGCCTACCTGGAACGAGTTTCAGGACATTGCCAGCTTGGCAACTGGATGAACTTAGGTTCCATTAGTCGTCTTTACAGATGCAACTCGTACTCGACCATCAGTTCCTTGAGTAGTTGTTTCACTTTTACCGAGGAGCCACTTTGTTGGCGGAAAACTTGGCTCCTTAATAACAAGAAGGACTCCTGGTTTTAGGTTTGGAGTAGACTGCTTCCGTTTTGGACGTTCTTGAAGACTGGTAATGTATTCCGAATGCCAACACTTCCAAAAACCTTGTACCATGTTTTGCAAATGGTTCCAGTCTGAGAGTCGAATAAAGCACCATGCAATTTTATCTTTCGCCAGTGCTGTAGCGACGATCACCTTGGAAGTTTGTCCCATTGTCTGAATAAATGTTTGAACGGAGCCCACGTCGAGACACAAAACGACGTAAAGCGGCAAGAAATGCTTCAGAAGTGAGGTCACTCACTAGCTCGATGTGAAGGGCTTAAGTGGCCATACAGATAAACAGACATATGTAGGCCTTTGAAAGTTTTGGATTGCCACCACGTGATAGCTTGATAGTAAGCAGACCAGCATAATCACAACCGGTATGTGATAAAGAACGGCTTTGAGAAATTCTTTGAGTTGGTAGGTCACCCATTAGTTGTGAAGAGGTAACCTTTCGCTGCTTGAAGCATCTTTTGCAGTTGAATACGATTTTACGAGTCAGATTGTGACATCCCATAATTCAATAACGCTGCCTTACGATGGCGAATATTGCGGAAACTCCTGGATGCAGATATCCCTTATGTAGGTCCTCTATAACAAGAGAAGAAAAAGAATTATTTCCTGGAAGAATTATAGGGTGTTTTAAATTAAATGAAAGATTTGAGTTTTAACTCTTCCTCCAACTCGAAGGAGTCCCTCATTATCAAGAAAAGCGGAGTATTTAAGAAGTTTTGGTTTTGCAGGTAATTGTTTTTTGTTGATTAGGGAATGTATTTCTTGGACCGATTTAAGGATATAAATTCTTGAGATTCGTATTTTTTGTAATGTTAGGTATGAGTAACAGCGTTTCCTTTTATCTTTGTTCTTGAGTTGGCTATTAGATATGAACCGAGGAACGAAAGCCAATTCTCTCTGCATACGATACCAACATGAGAATTTAGAGATTAAATTTGAAATAAGTTAAGTGCACACAAAGTAAGTAACACACGATGCGGAATTGGTCTTTGTTCGATTACGGCTTCATTTTCTACCGACTTAAGAGTCACAAATTTAGATTTTGGCGATTTGTTTTCTTCCAACGAGATCGATGATGGACCGGTCCACCACAGATGATGGTTTGACAGATAAGATAGAAGAACACCGCTCGACGCACAATCTGCTGGGTTAAACTCTGACGAAATGTGCTGCCAGCAATGTCTTGGAGTAGTTTCGAGTATAACGGCGGTTCTATTAGCAAGAAAAGTTGCCCAGCGACGAATAGGTGACGACAGCCAGTGACAGACAATTTCAGAGTCACACCAAGTGACGTTTTTTGTAATTTTTTTGGAAAACGAAGATTGTATTAGATTCAGCAGGCGGGTTAAAAGAAAAGTTCCACATAATTCCAACCGTGGAATCGACACCGGTTTCAATGGAGCAACCTTTGTTTTTGCTGTAATTATGTTGACTTTAAATTTTCCTTCAGCAATTTTACAGCGAGTGATACGCAATTTTACAGCAGCATACGCAAGTGAAGATGCATCCGAGAATCCGTGAACACGTTTTTGAACACGAACTTGCTCGAAGTACGGAAGTTCTTGTCTGTACTTAACCCATCGGTAAGCTAGCTCTGAAGAAAGTGTGTCGTCCCATTTAAGTTTTAAGTCCGATGACCACAGTTCCTGAAAGAGTATTTTAAAGAGTATGACAGATGGTGCTAAGAGTCCTAGTGGGTCGAATATCCGAGAAACTTCTGACAACAGTGAGCTTCTTGTCAAAAAAATGGTTGAATAATAATTTGACATGCGAAAGGAATAGTCATCACTTGAAGGGTTCCAATGCATGCAAAGCACTTTTATAAAAGATTTTGAACGTTCTGTATCAAAGATGGAGTACTCACATTCGTCTTGTGGAAGTGAGGCGAGAAGAGGCCAACAGCTTGAGCTCCACTTTGCAGTGAAGTTTTGCCATTGAAAGAATACTAACTAATTCAGACTGTAATTCCGTGAGTTCTTTAACTGATTTTCCTCCTTTCATAACTTCATTGACGTTAACATCTTCCATGAGAACTCGGGCTGCGTTTGAGTATTCTGATTGATAATCTTCAGCCAGCTGCTTCAAGATTCTAACAGACAAAAAAAGAGCAGATGCTGTGCCGTACGTTACGGTACACTAACGGAAGTGTTCAATGTCATTCGAAGGATTTCTACGCCAAATAAAACTTTGGTAGTCAATATGGGATTTGTCCACCCAAATTTGTCGGAACATCTTGACAATGTCCGCGGTTAAAACGTATTGGTGTTGTCGAAAACGTAGACACACACCTATCAGATCTCGTTGAATTGGTGGGCCTACCAATAAGGTGCTTTTTAAAGATTTTCCAGTTGCATCTCCGGCCGACCCATCAAAAACAACACGCAATTTCGTTGGTGAGCTGTCTGGTTTTAGAACTGCGTGGTGGGGAAGATAAAAGCACCTGGCGTTTGGAGTGTCTACTTCTGCACGAGAAATTTGAGTCATGTGACCTAAGTCAATATATTCCTGCATGAAGTTTGAATACATCTCACGCAATTTAGAATCTCTAGAAAAGCGACGTTCCATTGCATGGAATCGCGAAACAGCTGAGGACAGGGTATTTTCAAATGATGGATTTGGTATTTTAAAGTGAAGTTGAACTTGATATTTTCCATCTGAAGAACGAGACAACGTTTGTCGAAAATGTTCTTCTGCCTCATCGACTATCAATGATCGAGCTGCTGGAGGAACTTCCTCAAGATCCCAAAAACGTTGTAACAATGAATCTATATCGACAGAAGAGTGAAAGTTAGTGAAATAATTCGATGTTTCCTTTTCAAAGAATTGTCCGGTTATGACCCAACCGATCGAAGTGTTTTGAGGGACTGGACACCCGTCAGCATCACGGATTTGTCTACTCTTGATAATGCTCCAAAGCTTATCAGCACCAAGAAGCGTATCAACAGGAGCAGCGACGTTGAAGTTCGGATCTGCGAGTTCAAGATTCAAAATATAAGACCATGACGAGGCGTCAATTGATTTCGATGGTAAGTTTGAGGTTAACTTAGGTAAGATAAAGGCTTCTACGAATATACGGATTGAGTTAAAACGAGAAGAAAGATTAAACGAAATGCGTCCCTTTGTATAACCTACTGCCGTAGACGATAACCAAGTGGTTGGTTCGAAGAGAACGGCAAAGAGGATTCATTTTTGAAGGTTGCATCTTCCGAGTACACAAGCGAATGATGGCGTGCTCGGCACACCCAAAAGCGGAATAAATTTGAGATGAGTGTCCAGCACGAAGACAGTTAAAACAAAGAGAGTTAAATTTTGTGAAATTTCGACGTGAATCAATGCATTACGCGAAGAAATTGGAACACTGTGGCAAGATGTGATCACTTTGACAGATTGAACATTTCGATTGTGAATTTGAATCGAATGTTATTTGATTGTCTAATGCGCGATGTGACCGAACGACTATTTAACGACTGACACGATTCAAGAGCATCACATCGTGCCTCTAAGAATTGTATAAGTTCAAGTATGGTACAGTCTTCACGAGAACCAATATGTTCTGCCCATGCTTGTTTCGAATTGGGATCAAGTTTGTTTAATAGGAACAAAATAAGCCATGGGTCGTGCCCGATTTGTCCAAAGCACTAAGCCCACGCATGACTTCATCGGCACCGTAAGAGATTTTTCGAAGAGTTTGCACGTTGCAAACACTGATAGAGGGAAGCGATGAGAAGGTTTCGATAAAAGACTGTACTATCAGTTGTATATGATCATACCGCCTTTCTAAGCGATCCCATGCTTCGATATAGTTGGCCTCGGAAATTGGAACGTGTTTTATTAAATTTGCAGCATCACCTCGAAGGTACGACTTTAAGTAGTAAAACTTGTATAGCTTTTAATAAACTGAATTAAATTAATCACTTCACTATCACTGTTTTCTTTCAATAGGTATATGTTTTTTTTTAAATCCGGCTCGAAGGACTACAATGTTTGTAAATGAATGGACTGTATGAATGTTTTAAGAATGTTTGTATGAATAAAAAAATAGATTGACTGTTCAATATAAAGTGTATGGGTTTTATAATATTCAGTGTGTAATGTGTATAGCATATATGTAAAGTGATTTTATGTGGTTTGATACAATAGTTACCCTGATGTGTTCTGCTCGCGAGTTAAATTCAAAGTGATCGATCATTACAAAATATTTTATTGGCGAAGCTAATTTGCGGCGCCACGAAAGAGAGCACAAAAGAAAATGCAAAACTAGACTGACAAGAACTTAACTGTGTTGATAAGAAATGTATGCATTTACAGTAGACTTTAAATTTATGAAGATTTACTTTTACCTATTTTATATGCAGGGTCGAAAGATCGAGTTTGATTTGAAACGAAATTCCAACCCGGTATTTCAGCCAACTAGTTGAATGCTTGAGGAGTTAAGTTAAGTGCGAAAAAGTTAAAATGACAGAAGAATACCTGCGTTGCTTTGTAGACATTAAGACCAAAAGATTGAATTTGCGAGAAAAAAATATTTGTATTTCTTTTACAAGTTATGCGCATACTTTTCAACAACAAATATTTATTCGTTAATATGCAATTGATCACATGCAGAAATAATTGTTTATTCACCATTTCAACCCAGGTATTTCATTTAATTTTCGACTCAACACAACTGCTCGAGTGCGATCGAGTCGAATTCCATTTCGTTCCAACTCATCCCCGTTTACAAATGGGTGAACCTAAGTTCAAGCTCGATTCAACCATGCATATAAACTAGGTATTTAACTGCACAATTTACTTTCAAAATAAAGTAGGGTAATATATAACAATGTTTGGCAATTTTAAGCAAATTGTATAAATGGATAAGTATTAATAATTTGATTGAAAGTATCTTAATTTTGATCGATATAAATGCAAATTTTAATGGTTTTTTATTGAAGTGCATGATATGAACAAGTGATAATTAATTGATAAAAACTTCAAATTGATGAATCCTGAACAACCACAGGGGAGAGTACGATACCTTTGGCGCCGAGAATTGATAACGGTTTTTTTTAGAACAGGGGGGTCTATCTCCCTCCGTTTGGGCGGGTGGGGCAATTTTATAAAAACAGTGCTCAAAATTTAAAACAAATATTAAAAAATAACGGCAATACTTACAACTAAGTTTGATATCTTTTTTTAAAGCCAATACTTTTTTCTATTAGATGTTTTTTAAATCAAGTGAAACCTATGCATAGTCTTTGAAAAACTGGACTTTAAACTCAAAAATTGCGAAAAAAAAGGTAAACAAAAAATTTTAAGTGTGATTTTTCAAAACTGTAAAATAAAATACTACTTTTTTTCAAAAAATTCCTTGCTCATATTAATTTTAAATCATAAACTGAAAACAAAATGATTTTATGATTTCTGGTTTTTGAGAAAATGGAAAATTACTAAAACTACTTTCTTATATGAGTTTTCTTTTTTTTTTGGTATACGGTGAATGTTGTACCTAGGTTCGTTTTTGTAATGATGCTTGGGCATCTTTAAATGCAACAGAAACTTTGCATACACCCAACCTCGCACCCACCCCAAATCCTATAGTGTGTCCAAGCAGGGGGGTGGCAGGGGGGCAGCATGCCCCCACTTACATACCTCAATGTTTATACGCCTTAATACGTAAGCAAGCAAAAAACTAGTATCCAATAAAAAAGTTGTTTAAGTAATTTTCCATTTTCTCAAAAACCAAAAAAAAATAAAATATAAAATCATTAATATGAGTAACGAATTTTATAAAAAAAAGTACTATTTTATTTTACCGTTTTGAAAAATCACACTTAAAAGTTTTTTTTTACCTTTTTTTTCGAAATTTTTGAGTTTAAAGTCCGTTTTTTCAAAGACTATGCATAGGTTTCACTTTATTTAAAAAAACATCTACTAGAAAAAAGTATTGGCTTTAAAAAAAATATAAAACTTAATTTTAAGTATTACCGTTATTTTTTAATATTTGTTTTAAATTTTTAGCACTGTTTTTATAAAATTGCCCCTCCCGCCCAAACGGAGGGAGATAGACCCCCCCACCCATAGTAAGAAATGCTTGTATTGATCTGTTCTACAAAAAACAGTTATCAATTCTTGGCGCCAAAGTTATCGTACTCGTGCCCAACCACAATACGGTTCTTGTTTTAACTCGTTCATTAGTTTTACATATATGGTTGAAATGATGAATAAGCAATTAATTCATATATGTTTTATATATCGGAGAACAAATTTAGACAGCAATTCAACTTTTCACGAATTTAATGCGCTGTCTGACTCCATTCAAATAATTGTTTCCCTTTATCCTCGCACTGAAATCGACATTGCCAGACAACACCTGAAGGTAGGTATGTCGAGCTCTTTGCTAAGTTAAACAACTTGACCTAACTTTTCGATGAGCCAACTGGAATTCCTGACGTTGTAGGTCACACACCCAACACTCTAGACTTGTTTCTTACCCCAAGGAGAACCGTTTGGCAAAACGAAAATGCCAACTGGGACGGCTTCAATAATTTTTTCAGAAACTTTAACTGGTCACTTTGCTTCCTCGATAGTGACGTACACTCCAGCGCCGATATAATCGCAAATTTAATTCTTCTCGGGATAAAATAATTCATTCTAAATAGGTCGAAAAGCATCAAACCTAAAGAAAACTCGTGGTTCGATTCGAGCTGTAAAGAGCCTATCAGGTTGAGAGAAGTAAATTTCCAATGTTACAAAGTTAACCCTATTGAGGAAAACCGGAATAATTTCAAACAAGCCAGAAAGACCTGCACCGGTCATATTCGACGAACCAAATTTCTACATGAACAAAAATTACGGCAAAAAATACTGCAATGTCCCAAAGGCAGTAAAAATTTTTGGTCGTTTGTAAAAACATACGAAATTCAACTTCGTCCTCGGTTCCGACGGTCGTTTCAAACGACACCCCTGTATCGTTCCGCTATCCGCTGACACGGAAAGTATTTCCCCCATTATTCTGAAGAGATATGCTTCCACGCTCACAAAACCACTGCGTAAGATTCTCCATCTGGTCTCTTCCCGAGTGGATGGAAAACTGCATTTGTCCAGCCCGTCCCTAAAAAAGGCAAATCTTCTTCCCCCTCCAACTATCGACCGATTGCATGTCATAGAAACGCTGATAAATTATCAGCTTAAGAAGTATCTCGAAGAACGAAAGCTTCTTCATGACTGGCAGTACGGCTTTCGTAGCAATAGGTCCACTGGTGATCTGATGGCTTATCCCACCGAAGAATGGAATCAATCTTTACATCGTTTTGGTGAAAGTAAGATTATTGCGCTTGATATTTCAAAAGCATTTGATAGAGTTTGGCATCAAGCTTTTTTTCGAAAATGCATGCTTTCGGTATTGATGCATCTCTAGTTCGTTGGATTGGAAATTACATTTTGGACCATTCAATTCAAGTAGTATTGGGTGGTTTTAAGTCTGAAATCTTCAATATAAATGCTGGTGTGCACCAGGGCTCAGGTTTATCTCCGACTCTCTTCTTTATTTTTACTAACGATCTTTTGTCTGAAACTTCTAACCCACTAAATTGTTTCGCTGACGACAGCACACTCAGATTTTCATATTAGAACTGGATCGGCAGCGTATAATAAGCAATGGGGAATTAACAACCACGTGGAATTTAATGCTTCTAAAACTCAACGTTGTCTTTTGTCGTTACATCGTAACATACCCCTTATGTCACTATCTATGAGTGGCACTTATACAGAGGAAACTGATAAGCTTTCCATTCTCGGTATGTGTGTTACCAACCACCTTGTGTGGAATGATCACATATTCGATACGACGAAGCAAGAAATTTTTTCTCTCATTGAGCTGTTGTCTATAAGACGTGTATTTGTCCAAAACTAGAGTACAATTCTCATGTCTGGGCAGGAGCTCCTATATCTTATTTGAACATCCTAGAAAGAATTCAGAAAAGAGCCTTAAAAATGATAGGGGACACGGAAACATTTGTGTCACTTGAACGCCGCCGAAATGTTTCTTGCCTCCCTTTATTTTATAGCTTTTTTTTTTATAAAGAGTGCTCCGCCGAAATAGCCAGTTGCGTTTCTCTCCTAAAACAATTCAACCGCAATACTCGTACTGCAAGAAATGCAAACCAGTTCACAGTCTCCTTTCAACCCCTATCCAAATTTCCTAAGCGCTCGTACTGTGTTAATCATATAAAGGGTATTCATAATCCTTTGAGTGGGCGCAAAATTTAAAAAAACAAAAAATAAATGCATTCTTGTATTGTCAAATAGTTACGATTTGTAACTATTTCCAACTCATGTCGATGATATGAATTGGAAGTGTTGAATTGTCAAAGTGGAAATAGTTGTGGTTTGTTTACAATTTTAATCATGTTTGTTTGCAATTTAAAGTATTTCGGATAAGGATATGTTTAAGATTTATGTTTAAGATGAAATTCATGAGTTCAACAAAAATGTGTTAAGTGGAATAAAAAAATTAAATGTAATTGTATTATAATAAAATTCCAATTCAAATTTATTTCTTCTTCAGTGAAATCATGTTACATTGTAGAATATTTAATATATAGAGATTAAAATACAATAATTCTTAGCAACTTAAGATTTTATAATACAGAGGGTTCATATGAAAGCGGAGATTACCATGAAAAAAATTGAGAAAAAAAAATCAATAGATGCAAAAAAAAAACTTAAAACTAAAAATAAAATAATCTTAAAATCTAACTTAATAATAACTTAATTAAATTGGTATAACTAAACAGGTGAATTTATTAATACATTTTCGTGGCTCAAACATTTATTCTCAAAATTATTTAAAAGTATTATAATTTTTCACTTCATTGTTGAAATTTTTGTGATATCAGTGTTAATGTGGACAAATGCCAGAAAAGCGATGCATAATCATTTTTTGAGTTTTGTTTTGATAAATTTGAAGTTTTTTTCAGGTGACATTCAGCACATTTATACCAGCAAGGAGAAGCATATACTAATTAAGGAAGTATAACGACATTATGAAAGAGAAGCTTATTATCTCTGCTAAGAAATGAATATTTGTTCAAAGTGAATATAGAATTTTTATTAAAATATCAACTTTTTTGATAGAAGCAGTAATATGATTTGAAAATGTAAGCGTTTTATCGAGAGTGATACCGAGGTATTTTAATGTTGTTGTCCATTCAATTGGAGTGTAGCAGTTTGCAGATCGTCAGATTATATTGAGGTTGATTCGAGGATTTTCTCTTTCTAGAAAAAAATATTGCTTGTGACTTCGATGGGTTTATTTTAATTTTCCACCTGTGAAAAAACTTTTCGATATTAAATAAAGCATTTTGTCATTAGAACTACAGAATATAGCTGTATCATCAGCGTTTGCACAGTGTAAGTCTTTTGGAAAATCTTCAATATACAGGTTATATAAATGGGGCGATAAGGTTGAACCTTGTGGAACGCCCGATATTATGGGAAAAAAGGAGATGAATCAGACAAAATTTTGACATAAAAAAGTATATCTGTTAGAAAGCTTTGGATAATTTTAATAATGTAAGTAGGAAATTTGTGTGTTAATAGTTTGTGCAGAAGGCCGTCGTTCCAAACACTGTCAAATGCCTTTTGAATGTCAAACGATACCATACCTAAGGACTTTTTACTTGTAAGTGATTCTCTTACTTTATTTGTGATTCTCTTGAGTTGTTGAGTCGTCGAGTGATCCTTCTTATAACCAAATTGTTATAAACTGAATAGCATTTTTTGGTATGTTTTTAATGACCCTGTTTGAAATCTTATCATTATCAGCAGCTTTTTTGATGCGAATAGAAGAAATAGTGTCTTTAAAAAAAGATACTGGTATATGGATATTATTAACGTCTACTGAAGATGATTTATGGAATTAATACTGGATTGTAAATGTATGAAGTGGGGATTCTTTACAACTTAAATCATTTGTGTTTGCAATTCAAAGTATTTCCGATAAGGATATTTGATTAAGATTTATGTTTAGAATGAAATTCGTGTGTATATACTGAATGAGTTCAACAAAAATATGTTTAGTGGAATAAAAAAACAAAATGTAATTGTTTTAATAATAAATAATAATAATAAAGTTTATTGTGATTTGTTAACATAAAAATGTATTTCATCGATTCTTATCCTAAATTTACAGAGTAGCTTTAGAGAAACCACGATTTTTCGTCGCTAAATAACTTATAAAATTTGGGAAAATGCACTTATTTGATTTTCGTTTGACAGACTAAGGGCCAGTCTTTTCAGCTCTGGTTAAATTTAACCATTTGCTGGTAACCATAGCAACTGGCACTTTAACAATATTTTTTTTTTAAACAACAACAATAATCAACATATAAACATATTTTTGTTGAACTCATTCAATGTATACACACGAATTTCACCTTAAACATAAATCTTAATCAAATATCCTTATCCGAAATACTTTAAATTGCGAACACAAATGATTAAAATTGTGAACAAACCCCACTTATTTCCACTTTGACAATTTAACACTTCCAATTCATATCATCGACATGAGTTGGAAATAGTTACAAATCGTAATTATTTGACAATTCAACAATGTATTATTTAACGATGTTAAAATTTGTAATAATTTGGTATTAAAGGAACGACAAAAGTTAACAATTGTTAACACTAGTTAACAATTGTAATTAAAAGAACGCACCACTGAGCTACTTATCGTGGTAGGATTTATGGCACGTGAGCATTTTGATTCGGGTAAGCGCACACTTGGTGTTTGATTTTGCTTTCATTTTCGACTTTTTAAAAAGATTTAAGGAAAATATTAATGGCAAAGTACACGAAATAGGAACAATAGTTTTTTTTGTTGCTTATGAAAAGAAGAAATAGTAATTTTATGTACTTTTATAGAAAAATAAATACGTTGATTAGTTTTTTGAACATTTATATTCAACTCAACGGAACTTTTTTGAATTCAATTTTGAGACCACCTTAAGAATGTGCCGGCGCTCAGTTTCTTGTTCCGCTTTGAAATGCACAGGGAAACCAATACATCAAAAACCGGCGGCGCATTCTTGTATTGTCAAATAGTTACGATTTGTAACTATTTCCAACTCATGTCGATGATATGAATTGGAAGTGTTGAATTGTCAAAGTGGAAATAGTTGTGGTTTGTTTACAATTTTAATCATGTTTGTTTGCAATTTAAAGTATTTCGGATAAGGATATTTGATTAAGATTTATGTTTAAGATGAAATTCATGTGTATATATTGAATGAGTTCAACAAAAATGTGTTAAGTGGAATAAAAAAATTAAATGTAATTGTATTATAATAAAATTCCAATTCAAATTTATTTCTTCTTCAGTGAAATCATGTTACATTGTAGAATATTTAATATATAGAGATTAAAATACAATAATTCTTAGCAACTTAAGATTTTATAATACAGAGGGTTCATATGAAAGCGGAGATTACCATGAAAAAAATTGAGAAAAAAAAATCAATAGATGCAAAAAAAAAACTTAAAACTAAAAATAAAATAATCTTAAAATCTAACCTAATAATAACTTAATTAAATTGGTATAACTAAACAGGTGAATTTATTAATACATTTTCGTGGCTCAAACATTTATTCTCAAAATTATTTAAAAGTATTATAATTTTTCACTTCATTGTTGAAATTTTTGTGATATCAGTGTTAATGTGGACAAATGCCAGAAAAGCGATGCATAATCATTTTTTGAGTTTTGTTTTGATAAATTTGAAGTTTTTTTCAGGTGACATTCAGCACATTTATACCAGCAAGGAGAAGCATATACTAATTAAGGAAGTATAACGACATTATGAAAGAGAAGCTTATTATCTCTGCTAAGAAATGAATATTTGTTCAAAGTGAATATAGAATTTTTATTAAAATATCAACTTTTTTGATAGAAGCAGTAATATGATTTGAAAATGTAAGCGTTTTATCGAGAGTGATACCGAGGTATTTTAATGTTGTTGTCCATTCAATTGGAGTGTAGCAGTTTGCAGATCGTCAGATTATATTGAGGTTGATTCGAGGATTTTCTCTTTCTAGAAAAAAATATTGCTTGTGACTTCGATGGGTTTATTTTAATTTTCCACCTGTGAAAAAACTTTTCGATATTAAAAAAAGCATTTTGTCATTAGAACTACAGAATATAGCTGTATCATCAGCGTTTGCACAGTGTAAGTCTTTTGGAAAATCTGCAATATACAGGTTATATAAATGGGGCGATAAGGTTGAACCTTGTGGAACGCCCGATATTATGGGAAAAAAGGAGATGAATCAGACAAAATTTTGACATAAAAAAGTATATCTGTTAGAAAGCTTTGGATAATTTTAAAAATGTAAGTAGGAAATTTGTGTGTTAATAGTTTGTGCAGAAGGCCGTCGTTCCAAACACTGTCAAATGCCTTTTGAATGTCAAACGATACCATACCTAAGGACTTTTTACTTGTAAGTGATTCTCTTACTTTATTTGTGATTCTCTTGAGTTGTTGAGTCGTCGAGTGATCCTTCTTATAACCAAATTGTTATAAACTGAATAGCATTTTTTGGTATGTTTTTAATGACCCTGTTTGAAATCTTATCATTATCAGCAGCTTTTTTGATGCGAATAGAAGAAATAGTGTCTTTAAAAAAAGATACTGGTATATGGATATTATTAACGTCTACTGAAGATGATTTATGGAATTAATACTGGATTGTAAATGTATGAAGTGGGGATTCTTTACAACTTAAATCATTTGTGTTTGCAATTCAAAGTATTTCCGATAAGGATATTTGATTAAGATTTATGTTTAGAATGAAATTCGTGTGTATATACTGAATGAGTTCAACAAAAATATGTTTAGTGGAATAAAAAAACAAAATGTAATTGTTTTAATAATAAATAATAATAATAAAGTTTATTGTGTTTTGTTAACATAAAAATGTATTTCATCGATTCTTATCCTAAATTTACAGAGTAGCTTTAGAGAAACCACGATTTTTCGTCGCTAAATAACTTATAAAATTTGGGAAAATGCACTTATTTGATTTTCGTTTGACAGACTAAGGGAAAGTCTTTTCAGCTCTGGTTAAATTTAACCATTTGCTGGTAACCATAGCAACTGGCACTTTAACAATATTTTTTTTTTTAAACAACAACAATAATCAACATATAAACATATTTTTGTTGAACTCATTCAATGTATACACACGAATTTCACCTTAAACATAAATCTTAATCAAATATCCTTATCCGAAATACTTTAAATTGCGAACACAAATGATTAAAATTGTGAACAAACCCCACTTATTTCCACTTTGACAATTTAACACTTCCAATTCATATCATCGACATGAGTTGGAAATAGTTACAAATCGTAATTATTTGACAATTCAACAATGTATTATTTAACGATGTTAAAATTTGTAATAATTTGGTATTAAAGGAACGACAAAAGTTAACAATTGTTAACACTAGTTAACAATTGTAATTAAAAGAACGCACCACTGAGCTACTTATCGTGGTAGGATTTATGGCACGTGAGCATTTTGATTCGGGTAAGCGCACACTTGGTGTTTGATTTTGCTTTCATTTTCGACTTTTTAAAAAGATTTAAAGAAAATATTAATGGCAAAGTACACGAAATAGGAACAATAGTTTTTTTGTTGCTAATGAAAAGAAGAAATAGTAATTTTATGTACTTTTATAGAAAAATAAATACGTTGATTAGTTTTTTGAACATTTATATTCAACTCAACGGAACTTTTTTGAATTCAATTTTGAGACCACCTTAAGAATGTGCCGGCGCTCAGTTTCTTGTTCCGCTTTGAAATGCACAAGGAAACCAATACATCAAAAACCGGCGGCTCATTCAGTAGAATTTCAGCTTTAAGGCCAAAAGAGAGGGAACACTTCCGGTCGAGCATCTAGGAATCTATTGTATATGGCGACACCGAATCGAAAGATTGAATTTCGAATTGCCTGTGTGAGTCACTGATCTCTATGACCGTGCTTAGACTGGGATATTTGAGACCGGACTCACGAGAGTTCGTAGGCGAGAAGGGTGAATAGTGAGTACTCTCATGAAGCAGCTTCAAATTATAAACATCGGAAGCGTGAATACTGTTCCAATTCCAAATTCAAGTTTTTTCCCATTTTGTCCATTATCTGCTTGCCTGCCGATGTGTTGACATCGCAGTATTTTCATAATTAAGTTAATGCAGAGTGATAGAAAATGATTTCTTGGAATAGGAATCAAACAGAAGCATTAATAATAATTTATGGATTGTTGCGGTACAATTTACCGCAAGAAGTTTCAGTAGCATATTCCTTATAATTCAATTAATCTAGTTGTTCTATTTTCATTGCTGCTTTAAAATGCTTTTGAAGTAGGAGATTGGTCATCAGCCAGATGCCCTGCTCTCAAGTATTTTGGAAAAGCAACAACATTTTAGCTTACCGTCATCAGAAGCTGCTATGAGTAAACCAGAAGATTTGCTAATTTAATCCATAACGTTGTAACAGGTGTTTTACAATTATAGCCTAGTATGCAGCTGAAGTGAAACGAAATTTTCCGTAGTCTCCAAAAACACAGACGAAATGATAACGAAACGTTAAAGGACAAATTGTTATGTAGAGTTTCGCCATTTGCAAAAAAAAAATATTTTTCAAAACACTCAAAAAAAAAAACAAATAAAAATAACAGAAATCTATTTTATAATAAAAATAACCACAAACAAACACGAACAAAATACAAACATCAACATTTCGCGAGCAATTAATATCCTGGTCAATTAAATTGTGTGCGAAAAGAGTGTAGAGAGTAGTGGATACTTAAACCGGTTATGAACCGTTTCTCCGCGCAGCTGCGTACCACAAAACGAAAAGAAGGACGAAAAATTTCTAGAGAATTAAAGTTTTTATAACACAAAGGGTGCATATGAAAGTGGAGATTATTATGAGAAAAATTGAGAAAAAAACGCAATAGATTATAAAAAAAAACTTATAACTAAAAATAAAATACTCTTAAAATCTATCTTATTAATAACTTAATTAAATTGGTATGATTAAACAGGTGAATTGAAGATTACATTTTCGTGACGAAGTGATGGTAATTGGAGATCTAAATGCGAGAATCGGAAGTTATTATGGAATTGAAAACAGGTTAGCGGGAAAAGTAAGAAAATCAAAAGACACTACAGTTAATGCACGAGGCACTAAATTGCTAAATCTTTGCGATGCTTTTGGATTTCGAATTTTAAATGGCGTTTCTGAGTCTGATAAATGTGGAGAGTACACATTCATAGGTCAGCAAGGATCTTCAGTGGTTGACTACTGCCTTATAAGAGGGAATTGGATTTCTTTAATTACAGATTTCAAGGTAACAAGTATCCCATATTCCGATCACTTACCATTAGAAGTCGAATTTGGATTCAACTGCGAAGGCCAAGACAATATTACGGTTTTAAAGCTGCCGCCAAATGTAAATTGGAAAGAAGATAAAGCGCTGGAGTATCGATGCAACCTCGACCAAAATATTGCAACTAATACTCAACTTTCACTTGGCGAAATCGAAGAACTGACAAAACTTTCGTGCCCGCAATCCAGCAAACATCAAGGAAAGGTACTTAAGCAAAAAGAAAAATGGATCGATGTGGAGTGTTTTAAAGCACGACAAAAATCATTTGCATGGCTGAAAGTCTTCAGAAAATTCAGCTGCGACTACTTCAAAAAAATGTATATACTAGCAAACGTTGAATTCAAGAAATTATTCAAAGAAAAAAAAAAATTTTATGAAATGGAAGCCCTAAAATTAACCAACTGCAAGGACTCCAAGGAATTCTGGATGGCAATAAATAAATTAAATAGAACCAAGCTAAAATTAAGTTTGAAATTAAACATTGATGCACTGCACGACCATTTTCAATTTCTTTTGAACCCGGTGAGTCTCCCACATCCCTTCCAATTCGCAAAGCCTGCTTACTCTAATGATATTTTAGATAGTGCTTTCACTTATGATGAGGTTAATAACGTATTTAAGAAAATGAAAGATGGAAAGGCTTCAGGACCCGATAGTATTGCACTGGAGTTTCTTAAATACGGTACGGAGAAGTTAACTTTACAATTAACATCGGCTTTTGATATTTTTTTGGATACGGGAATACTACCACAGCAGTTAAAAAGATGTTTTATTTTTCCAATACACAAGAAGGGCAACATTGATGATTCATCTAATTATCGAGGGATATCCTTTCTAAATGCATCCTACAAGATATTTGCAACATTATTGAATGATCGACTCACACATTGGATACACGACAAAAAGCTACTCGGGGAATACCAGGCAGGATTTAGAAGTGGTTACTCGAAAATATTTTTGTACTTCAAAGCATAGTGGCAACGTTTATAGAACAAAAAAAGAAGCTGTACGTATTTTATGTCGACTTTAAAGCAGCCTTTGATACAGTTGAGCGGCGAGCACTATTTTTCAAGCTTTACAATTTTGGAATGTCAGGAAAGTTTGGACAGGTTCTTGAAAACATTTATGATGGAAATCTGGCAGCTGTGTGGAATGGCTCTGAAAAGTCAGAGTGGTTTGAATCAAAGATGGGGGTTAAACAAGGATGCACGCTAAGTCCAAATCTTTTTCCTTTGTTCATAGAGGACCTTATTGATTTCCTGCCTGGTGGAATTGAGATTTCTAATACGCACATCAAAGCCCTGCTATTCGCGGATGACGTCATTTTATTTGCATATTCACCTGAATCCCTACAGTTGATGATTAACCGACTGAAGGTGTACTGCCGGTTATGGAATCTGAGGGTCAATTTGAGCAAGTCAAAAGTTATGATATTCCGCAATGGTTCTGGTAGATTGAAAATGAGAAGGGAGCTGATAAGTCTTCACTACATTCTACATCGAGAGGATCTACCTATCTACAGAGTTTATGTAATTTAAGAGAAAGAGAAGTGTCCAGTATTAGAAGAATTTCGCAGAAATTTTTTGGGCAGCAACTTGAAGTCATCGGATGAAGTAGTGGCATCTTGAGTTGTTGAGTCGTCGTGTGTACCTTCCTATAACCATTGTTTCATTCAGCAAAGTTATTCATCTTAAGAAAGATATTTTTTTCAAAAAGATTGCCTAAACAGCTGAGTAAGCTTATTGGGCGATAACTAGATGCCTGTGTCAATGGTTGAGATGGTTTAGATGTGGGAATGATCTCAGCAATCTTCCATGTTCTTGGAAAGTATCAGTGCCGCAGACAACTTTCAAATAAGGATGTTATAAACTGAATAGCATTTTTTGGTATGTTTTTAATTACCCTGTTTGCAATCTCATCATTACCAGCAGCTTTTTTGATGCGAATAGAAAAAAATAGTGTCTTTAAAAAAGATACCGGTATATGGATATTATTAAGGTCTATTGAAGATGATTTATGGAATTAATACTGGATTGTAATTGTTTGGTTTGAATGTCACTAAAGCCATCTGTTATTGAGTGATTAGAAAGAAAATATCTATGAATTGGGGTTTGAAGTGGGGTTTGTTTACAATTTTAATCATTTGTGTTTGAAAACAAAACGTAATTGTTTTAATAAAGTTTATTGTATTTTGTTAACATAAAAATGTATTGCATCGATTCTTATCCTAAATTTGCACAGTAGCTAGCTTTAGAGAAACCACGATTTTTCGTAGCTAAATCACTTATAAAATTTGGAAAAATGTACTTAGTTGATTTTCGTTTGACAGACTAAGGGCCAGTCTTTTCAGCT
Organism: Baccha elongata; assembly: GCA_951217065.1. Lineage (NCBI taxonomy): Eukaryota > Metazoa > Arthropoda > Insecta > Diptera > Syrphidae > Baccha > Baccha elongata. Next base: position 47,202 of record CATNUY010000011.1, read on the forward strand.
CTGATTAAATTTAACCATTTGCTGGTAACCATAGCAACACATACAAAATCTATGGTTAACAACTGAAATAACCAGTGGTTACAAATAACCAGAGTTGAAAAGACTGGCCATAACAATATTTAAAAACGAGTCGTTCCAAAATGAAATTGTAACAATCCTTACAAACTCTACCAATGGCACTTTAACAATATTTTTTGACACAACAACAATAATCAACTATTGTAATTAAAAGAACGTACAACAGTGTATCACAGTGTTAACATATTTTTGTTGAACTCATTCAATATATACACACGAATTTCATCTTAAACATAAATCTTAATCAAATATCCTTATCCGAAATACTTTAAATTGCAAACACAAATGATTAAAATTGTAAACAAACCCCACTTATTTCCACTTTGACAATTTAACACTTCCAATTCATATCATCGACATGAGGTGGAAATAGTTACAAATCGTAATTATTTGACAATTCAACAATGTATTATTTAACGATGTTAAAATTTGTAATAATTTGGTATTAAAGGAACGACAAAAGTTAACAATTGTTAACACTAGTTAACAATTGTAATTAAAAGAACGCACCACTGGGCTACTTATCGTGGTAGGATTTATGGCACGTGAGCATTTTGATTCGGGTAAGCGCACACTTGGTGTTTGATTTTGCTTTCATTTTCGACTTTTTAAAAAGATTTAAAGAAAATATTAATGGCAAAGTACACGAAATAGGAACAATAGTTTTTTTGTTGCTTATGAAAAGAAGAAATAGTAATTTTATAGAAAAATAAATACGTTGATTAGTTTTTTGAACATTTATATTCAACTCAACGGAACTTTTTTGAATTCAATTTTGAGACCACCTTAAGAATGTGCCGGCGCTCAGTTTCTTGTTCCGCTTTGAAATGCACAGGGAAACCAATACATCAAAAACCGGCGGCTCATTCAGTAGAATTTCAGCTTGTAGGCCAAAAGAGAGGGAACACTTCCGGTCGAGCATCTAGGAATCTATTGTATATGGCGACACCGAATCGAAAGATTGAATTTCGAATTGCCTGTGTGAGTCACTGATCTCTATGACCGTGCTTAGACTGGGATATTTGAGACCGGACTCACGAGAGTTCGTAGGCGAGAAGGGTGAATAGTGAGTACTCTCATGAAGCAGCTTCAAATTATAAACATCGGAAGCGTGAATACTGTTCCAATTCCAAATTCAAGTTTTTTCCCATTTTGTCCATTATCTGCTTGCCTGCCGATGTGTTGACATCGCAGTATTTTCATAATTAAGTTAATGCAGAGTAATAGAAAATGTTTTCTTGGAATAGGAATCAAACAGTAGCATTAATAATAATTTATGGATTGTTGCGGTACAATTTACCGCAAGAAGTTTCAGTAGCATATTCCTTATAATTCAATTAATCTAATTGTTCTATTTTCATTGCTGCTTTAAAATGCTTTTGAAGTAGGAGATTGGTCATCAGCCAGATGCCCTGCTCTCAAGTATTTTGGAAAAGCAACAACATTTTAGCTTACCGTCATCAGAAGCTGCTATGAGTAAACCAGAAGGTTTGCTAATTTAATCCATAACGTTGTAACAGGTGTTTTACAATTTTAGCCTAGTATGCAGCTGAAGTGAAACGAAATTTTCCGTAGTCTTCAAAAACACAGAAACACAGACGAAATGATAACGAAACGTTAAAGGACAAATTGTTATGTAGTGTTTCGCCATTTGCAAAAAAAAATATTTTTCAAAACACTCAAAAAAAAAACAAATAAAAATAACAGAAATCTATTTTATAATAAAAATAACCACAAACAAACACGAACAAAATACAAACATCAACATTTCGCGAGCAATTAATATCCTGGTCAATTAAATTGTGTGCGAAAAGAGTGTAGAGAGTAGTGGATACTTGAACCGGCTATGAACCGTTTCACCGCGCAGCTGCGAACCACAAAACGAAAAGAAGGACGAAACATTTCTAGAGAACTAAAGTTTTTATAACACAAAGGGTGCATATGAAAGTGGAGATTATTATGAGAAAAATTGAGAAAAAAACACAATAGATTACAAAAAAAAACTTATAACTAAAAATAAAATACTCTTAAAATCTATCTTATTAATAACTTAATTAAATTGGTATGATTAAACAGGTGAATTGAAGATTACATTTTCGTGACGAAGTGATGGTAATTGGAGATCTAAATGCGAGAATCGGAAGTTATTATGTTATTGAAAACAGGTTAGCGATTAAAGTAAGAAAATCAAAAGACACTACAGTTAATGCACGAGGCACTAAATTGCTAAATCTTTGCGATGCTTTTGGATTTCGAATTTTAAATGGCGTTTCTGAGTCTGATAAATGTGGAGAGTACACATTCATAGGTCAGCAAGGATCTTCAGTGGTTGACTACTGCCTTATAAGAGGGAATTGGATTTCTTTAATTACAGATTTTAAGGTAACAAGTATCCCATATTCCGATCACTTACCATTAGAAGTCGAATTTGGATCCAACTGCGAAGGCCAAGACAATATTACGGTTTTAAAGCTGCCGCCAAATGTAAATTGGAAAGAAGATAAAGCGCTGGAGTATCGATGCAACCTCGACCAAAATATTGCAACTAATACTCAACTTTCACTTGGCGAAATCGAAGAACTGATAAAACTTTCATGCCCGCAATCCAGCAAACATCAAGAAAAGCTACTTAAACAAAAAGAAAAATGGTTTGATGTGGAGTGTGTTAAAGCACGACAAAAATCATTTGCATGGCTGAAAGTCTTCAGCTGCGTTTACTTCAAAAAAATGTATATATTAGCAAACGTTGAATTCAAGAAATTATTCAAAGAAAAAAAAAAATTTATGAAATGGAAGCCCTAAAATTAACCAAAAAAAGTAAAAATTTTATCGTCAAATTAGAGTCAAAACAACAAGTTATCAGTGCATTAAAATCATCGAAAACATTATTGAATACGGGAGTCACGATCTTCAAAAACCTTCCAATCACAATACGGCAAAAACGAAACCAGCTGTTGAAATTGAGAAAGAGGCTTAGGGAACTAAACCCAGCAATTAAAGTATCTGTGAGAGATGAAAACATGTTTATCAACGATAAATTATTCAGATGGAGCCAAACTTTGGGACTTGTATGCAACAATGCGGATGGAATGTCTGAAATAAAGCAAATTTATCAGCTTGACAGCAATCAGCTGGGCAAACTGATGGAAGTTGATGAACGTCAAAACTTAAATAATGGGAACACATCGACGAGAGCGACATCAAGCAGTCAAACTGGAAGCAGCTTAGCCAGGACACAACCCGTACAATCAAACCAGAATTTGAATTCATTATAGGGTAAAGGCGCCGCCGTCTGCCATAACATTAAATTAAATTATGAATTAAAACAATTTAAAATATTAAGTTATAATATAGCAGGCCTTTATAATAAGTCAATTTAATCAGATTTTTATGAATTATTAAATATTTATGATTTTGTGTTTCTGTATGAAACATTTGTAGTGGAAGAAAATTATAATTTGTACAGCGAACGTTTTAAAGATTTAAATCATCATTGGATGCAAATTGGAGCAAAAAGATTAAATACGAAAGGAAGACCAAGTGGTGGATGTTACTTTGGATTTAAAAAGTCTATCAAAAATATATGTTGTGAATTCGTTTCAGAGGAAAATGTTACTTTCGTAAAATTGGTTATAAATTCTAATATTTATATTATAATACCTTCATACATCAATTGTAACCATTGGGAGACTGACTTCGGATCACTGATCGATTTTTTAGAACGAAACAACGTGGATAATGTCATGATTATTGGTGACTTAAACGCAAGAATGGGAAATGAAGCAGGCAAGGAAAATATGTATGCAGGCAACATAAGATCATCAAAGGATGTAACTTTGAATGCAAGAGGAAAAAAATTGTTGGAACTATGCGACGCATTTGGACTGTTTATCATGAATGGGGTGAGCCAATCGGACAAACCAGGCGAATACACTTTTGTAGGGCAGCAAGGTTCTTCAGTAGTGGACTTCTGCCTAGCAAGAGGAGAATGGATGTCACTAATTCATGATTTTGAAGTGCTGAGTGAGCCCTATTCTGATCACATGCCAATAACTGTTGAATTTAATCCGTATGTCGCTCCTGAAGTTAACTCTAGGAAGCTTAAACTCCCCCCAAAACTAAAATGGAAGGATGTCAAAGCAACAGAGTATTGGCAGAATTTAAATCAAAACCTGCAATCGGAAAGAGAGCTATCTATGTGTGACATTGAAAACATTATTAAAGCTTCATACCCAAGTGGCAAACAACCGGATAAGCTCGTAATGAAACGAAAAGAGAAGTGGTTTGATGGTGAGTGCGAAATGGCTCGAAAAAAATCATTTGGATGGCTCAGAGCATTCCGTAAATTTGATAATAATGATTTTAAAAGACTCTATATTGAAGCAAATACCTACTATAAAAAAATATGCAAAGTAAAAAAAGTACAGTATCATGAAAACGCAGCTTTGAAACTAACGGAATGTAGAAACACGAAAGAGTTTTGGTTCAACGGTCGAAGTCTTCAAATCAGCGACAAAATATCTGTCGTTTTGCTAAAAGAGTACTTCCAAAAACTTTTGAATCCAGCAATAGCAGCACCAATTGCTCTTTATGCAAAACCTTTTTTCATCAATCCTATTCTCGATGCTCCTATTACGTATGAAGAAGTGTATTCGACGGCAAACAGACTGAAAGACGGAAAAGCACCAGGAACGGATAGAATCACTATTGAGTTTGTGAAATATGGAACGGTGGAACTTTTTGAAAAACTTACGGAGTCATTCAATAAAATACTAGAAACAGGTGAGATACCAGATCAGTTTAAGACATTGATCATATTTCCAATTCACAAGAAAGAAGACATAGCCGATCCAAAAAATTATCGAGGAATATCGTTTTTAAATGCCACTTATAAATTATTTGTATCACTTTTAAACAATCGCCTAGACAAATGGATTAATGATAAAAAAAAGCTTAAAGAGTTCCAGGCGGGTTTTCGCAGCGGATATTCCACTTGCGACAATATATTTGTGTTAAGAAGTATTGCGGGAACTTTTCTGGAACAGAAAAAGAAGTTATATGTGTTCTTCGTTGATTTTAAGGCAGCCTTTGACACTGTTGACAGAAAAGCTCTATTCTACAAGCTATACAACGCTGGAATGACGGCAAGATTTGGAAAAGTTTTAGAGAGCCTATATGTTGGGAACAAGGCAGCGGTATGGAACGGGGAGGAACTGTCAAACTGGTTTGATACAACAATGGGGTTAAAACAAGGTTGTCCGCTGAGTCCTTACCTTTTCGCCCTCTTTATAGACGATCTTATTGATTGGCTACCAGGCGGGATAGAATTTGCCGGAGTTTTGATCAAAGCCCTCATGTTTGCGGACGACGTTGTCCTTTTTTCATATTCGTCTGAAACTCTACAACTTATGATTAATCGTTTAGATTTGTATTGTAAGTTGTGGAACTTAAGTGTTAATTTGGACAAATCTAAAGTGATGATTTTTAAAAAAGGAGCTGGCAGAACATCCAGAAACGAAAAATGGTATTTAAACAACGTACCGATTGAAATTGTGAGGGCCTATAAATATCTTGGTGTTATTATAACAAGTAATCTCAATATGGAAACTCATTTAAAAGAAAAACTTATCAAATCAAAATGCGCATTAAGTTCAACGTGGAAAAGATGCTTTGAAAATAAATTTATTTCGCACAGCGTAAAATATAGAGTATTCATTTCGGTGGCGGAATCAGTGATGATGTATGCTGCTCAAACATGGGGTTATGAGGAGTACGAAATGGTAGAAAAATTGTTAAGATTTTATGTCAAAAGATGTTTCCAACTACCCAGAAATACACCAAATTACATGGTAAACATAGAAACCGGATTGTCACCGCTGTTCATTAAAACACTAAAATTTCATATCGACTACCTTTTAAAAGTGCTTAACATGCCGGATGACAGATTGCCGAAAACAATAGCTCTGTATACCATTAGGAAAAAAAACCTGTCATTTGAAAAACTAAAAGAGCTTGCAGACTATTGCCAGCACAATTTTAATCTGAACCTAAGCAACCCAGGAGATATTAAAGAAGCGCTCTACGCCCTCGTCGCTAAAGTGGATGACAAATACAGAATTGAATGCATTAGCAAGGCGACTTCTTCTGTACACAGAGTAACATATAGCGTACTGCAACACAATCTTTGTGAAAGAAACTATTTCCGGCCTAACTATAGTCAGAAGCTTATATCAGCTACATTCGAAATGAGAGGAGAGCTAATAAGACTAAACTTTATTCCACATCGTGAAGTTCTGCCTGTGATTTGTAGTCTTTGTAACCTAGCAGTGAGAGAAGACGTAATACATTTCATAGGAATATGTCCCATTCTGAAAGAAATACGAAGACATTTTCTAGGGAGTGATGTGAAAACGCAAAGAGAAGTGCTGGAGATTCTTAATTGCGAAGGAGATATTACCCAGTTGTATAACTTTTATAGATATGCAATGTCATATAGATTAAAAATATTAAATGAAGACTTTTGAACAAAAAAAAAAAAAAAAAAAAAACGGCTTACAAATTTAACTTAAAAAAAAAAAAAAAAAACACCTGTATATATTTTACTTTTTTGTTTTTGTGAATTAATTATATATTAAATATAAACTACTTACTGGTAAACTTATGTCAATCAGGCAGACGGCTTTAAGCCATGCTTAAGGATTTTTGTATATATTACCATTGTAAATTGTACTCTTTTAAATCAGTTAATAAATCAATCAATCAATCATCAAATCAATCAATCAAATCAATAAAATTAACCAACTGCAAGGACTCCAAGGAATTCTGGATGGCAATAAATAAATTAAATGGAACCAAGCTAAAATTAAGTTCGAAATTAAACATTGACCATTGCACTGCACGACCATTTTCAATTTCTTTTGAACCCGGTGAGTCTCACACATCCCTTCCAATTCGCAAAGCCTGCTTACTCTAATGATATTTTAGATAGTACTTTTACTTATGATGAGGTTAATAACGTATTTAAGAAAATGAAAGACGGAAGGGCTTCAGGACCCGATAGTATTGCACTGGAGTTTCTTAAATACGGTACGGAGAAGTTAACTTTACAATTAACATCGGCTTTTAATATAATTTTGGATACGAGAATACTACCACAGCAGTTAAAAAGATGTTTTATTTTTCCAATACACAAGAAGGGCAAGATTGATGATCCATCTAATTATCGAGGGATATCCTTTCTAAATGCATTCTACAAGATATTTGCAACATTATTGAATGATCGACTCACACATTGGATACACGACAAAAAGCTACTCGGGGAATACCAGGCAGGATTTAGAAGTGGTAATTCGGCCATCGACAATATTTTTGTACTTCAAAGCATAGCGGCAACGTTTATAGAACAAAAAAAGAAGCTGTACGTATTTTATGTCGACTTTAAAGCAGCCTTTGATACAGTTGAGCGGCGAGCACTATTTTACAAGCTTTACAATTTTGGAATGTCAGGAAAGTTTGGACAGGTTCTTGAAAACATTTATGATGGAAATCTGGCAGCTGTGTGGAATGGCTCTGAAAAGTCAGAGTGATTTGAATCAAAGATGGGGGTTAAACAAGGATGCACGCTAAGTCCAAATCTTTTTTCTTTGTTCATAGAGGACCTTATTGATTTCCTGCCTGGTGGAATTGAGATTTCTAATACGCACATCAAAGCCCTGCTATTCGCGGATGACGTCATTTTATTTGCATATTCACCTGAATCCCTACAGTTGATGATTAACCGACTGGAGGTGTACTGCCGGTTATGGAATCTGAGGGTCAATTTGAGCAAGTCAAAAGTAATGATATTCCGCAATGGTTCTGGTAGAACAGCAAGGAATGAAAAATGGCACTTTGACCGGGAACCAATCGAGATCGTGAAAGCCTACAAATATCTGGGATTTACCATAACCAGCAACCTTAATATGGAAACGCATCTAAAAGAAAAGCTGGTTAAAGCCAAAAGCGCAATAGCCGCAACATGGAAGAAATGCTTCTCAAACCAGTCAATATCATATAGCGTCAAGTATAAGGTGTTTGTCGCGGTTGCTGAATCCATTATGATGTACTTCAGAGGTTCTTCATTAAAAGATGCTTTCGATTACCGAAAAACACTCCAAACTATATGATCACAATCGAGACAGGACTGTCACCACTTTTCATTAAAACATTTAAGTGCCATGTTGATTATATCACTAAAATACTTTATATGCCAAATGCAAGACTTCCGAAAATTTTAGCTATGCAAACAATTGCAAAGAAAAACCTGTGGTATAAGAAGATGGAAGAGCATGCTGATTATTGTCGAATTAACTTTCGAGTACTTAACGATAATGGAAGATTTTACAACGATGACCTCCTAAAATTTATTTCCAAGGTAGATGAACATTTAAGAGTTGACGCTATAAATGAGGCTACTTCTTCGGTGCATAGGTCAACATACAACCATCTCAATCACAATTTATGCGAGCTTAATTACTTCCAGAACGAAAATAAGCAGCAGCTTATCTCAGCGATATTTAAAATGAGAAGGGAGCTGATAAGTCTTCACTACATTCTACATCGAGAGGATCTACCTATCTACAGAGTTTATGTAATTTAAGAGAAAGAGAAGTGTCCAGTCTTAGAAGAATTTCGCAGAAATTTTTTGGGCATCAACTTGAAGTCATCGGATGAAGTAGTGGCATCTTGAGTTGTTGAGTCGTCGTGTGTACCTTCCTATAACCATTGTTTCATTCAGCAAAGTTATTCATCTTAAGAAAGATATTTTTTTCAAAAAGATTGCCTAAACAGCTGAGTAAGCTTATTGGGCGATAACTAGATGCCTGTGTCAATGGTTGAGATGGTTTAGATGTGGGAATGATCTCAGCAATCTTCCATGTTCTTGGAAAGTATCAGTGCCGCAGACAACTTTCAAATAAGGATGTTATAAACTGAATAGCATTTTTTGGTATGTTTTTAATTACCCTGTTTGCAATCTCATCATTACCAGCAGCTTTTTTGATGCGAATAGAAAAAAATAGTGTCTTTAAAAAAGATACCGGTATATGGATATTATTAAGGTCTATTGAAGATGATTTATGGAATTAATACTGGATTGTAATTGTTTGGTTTGAATGTCACTAATGCCATCTGTTATTGAGTGATTAGAAAGAAAATATCTATGAATTGGGGTTTGAAGTGGGGTTTGTTTACAATTTTAATCATTTGTGTTTGAAAACAAAACGTAATTGTTTTAATAAAGTTTATTGTATTTTGTTAACATAAAAATGTATTTCATCGATTCTTATCCTAAATTTGCACAGTACCTAGCTTTAGAGAAACCACGATTTTTCGTAGCTAAATCACTTATAAAATTTGGAAAAATGTACTTAGTTGATTTTCGTTTGACAGACTAAGGGCCAGTCTTTTCAGCTCTGATTAAATTTAACCATTTGCTGGTAACCATAGCAACACATACAAAATCTATGGTTAACAACTGAAATAACCAGTGGTTACAAATAACCAGAGTTGAAAAGACTGGCCATAACAATATTTAAAAACGAGTCGTTCCAAAATGAAATTGTAACAATCCTTACAAACTCTACCAATGGCACTTTAACAATATTTTTTGACACAACAACAATAATCAACTATTGTAATTAAAAGAACGTACAACAGTGTATCACAGTGTTAACATATTTTTGTTGAACTCATTCAATATATACACACGAATTTCATCTTAAACATAAATCTTAATCAAATATCCTTATCCGAAATACTTTAAATTGCAAACACAAATGATTAAAATTGTAAACAAACCCCACTTATTTCCACTTTGACAATTTAACACTTCCAATTCATATCATCGACATGAGGTGGAAATAGTTACAAATCGTAATTATTTGACAATTCAACAATGTATTATTTAACGATGTTAAAATTTGTAATAATTTGGTATTAAAGGAACGACAAAAGTTAACAATTGTTAACACTAGTTAACAATTGTAATTAAAAGAACGCACCACTGGGCTACTTATCGTGGTAGGATTTATGGCACGTGAGCATTTTGATTCGGGTAAGCGCACACTTGGTGTTTGATTTTGCTTTCATTTTCGACTTTTTAAAAAGATTTAAAGAAAATATTAATGGCAAAGTACACGAAATAGGAACAATAGTTTTTTTGTTGCTTTTGAAAAGAAGAAATAGTAATTTTATGTACTTTTATAGAAAAATAAATACGTTGATTAGTTTTTTGAACATTTATATTCAACTCAACGGAACTTTTTTGAATTCAATTTTGAGACCACCTTAAGAATGTGCCGGCGCTCAGTTTCTTGTTCCGCTTTGAAATGCACAGGGAAACCAATACATCAAAAACCGGCGGCTCATTCAGTAGAATTTCAGCTTGTAGGCCAAAAGAGAGGGAACACTTCCGGTCGAGCATCTAGGAATCTATTGTATATGGCGACACCGAATCGAAAGATTGAATTTCGAATTGCCTGTGTGAGTCACTGATCTCTATGACCGTGCTTAGACTGGGATATTTGAGACCGGACTCACGAGAGTTCGTAGGCGAGAAGGGTGAATAGTGAGTACTCTCATGAAGCAGCTTCAAATTATAAACATCGGAAGCGTGAATACTGTTCCAATTCCAAATTCAAGTTTTTTCCCATTTTGTCCATTATCTGCTTGCCTGCCGATGTGTTGACATCGCAGTATTTTCATAATTAAGTTAATGCAGAGTGATAGAAAATGTTTTCTTGGAATAGGAATCAAACAGTAGCATTAATAATAATTTATGGATTGTTGCGGTACAATTTACCGCAAGAAGTTTCAGTAGCATATTCCTTATAATTCAAATAATCTAATTGTTCTATTTTCATTGCTGCTTTAAAATGCTTTTGAAGTAGGAGATTGGTCATCAGCCAGATGCCCTGCTCTCAAGTATTTTGGAAAAGCAACAACATTTTAGCTTACCGTCATCAGAAGCTGCTATGAGTAAACCAGAAGGTTTGCTAATTTAATCCATAACGTTGTAACAGGTGTTTTACAATTTTAGCCTAGTATGCAGCTGAAGTGAAACGAAATTTTAAGTAGTCTTCAAAAACACAGAAACACAGACGAAATGATAACGAAACGTTAAAGGACAAATTGTTATGTAGTGTTTCGCCATTTGCAAAAAAAAAATAATTTTCAAAACACTCAAAAAAAAAACAAATAAAAATAACAGAAATCTATTTTATAATAAAAATAACCACAAACAAACACGAACAAAATACAAACATCAACATTTCGCGAGCAATTAATATCCTGGTCAATTAAATTGTGTGCGAAAAGAGTGTAGAGAGTAGTGGATACTTGAACCGGTTATGAACCGTTTCACCGCGCAGCTGCGTACCACAAAACGAAAAGAAGGACAAAAAATTTCTAGAGAACTAAAGTTTTTATAACACAAAGGGTGCATATGAAAGTGGAGATTATTATGAGAAAATTGAGAAAAAAACACAATAGATTACAAAAAAAACTTATAACTAAAAATAAAATACTCTTAAAATCTATATTATTAATAACTTAATTAAATTGGTATGATTAAACAGGTGAATTGAAGATTACATTTTCGAGACGAAGTGATGGTAATTGGAGATCTAAACGCGAGAATCGGTTATTATGTTATTGAAAACAGGTTAGCGGGAAAAGTAAGAAAATCAAAAGACACTAAATTTAATGCACGAGGCACTAAATTGCTTAATCTTTGCGATGCTTTTGGATTTCGAATTTTAAATGGCGTTTCTGAGTCTGATAAATGTGGAGAGTACACATTCATAGGTCAGCAAGGATCTTTAGTGGTTGACTACTGCCTTATAAGAGGGAATTGGATTTCTTTAATTACAGATTTTAAGGTAACAAGTATCCCATATTCCGATCACTTACCATTAGAAGTCGAATTTGGATCCAACTGCGAAGGCCAAGACAATATTACGGTTTTAAAGCTGCCGCCAAATGTAAATTGGAAAGAAGATAAAGCGCTGGAGTATCGATGCAACCTCGACCAAAATATTGCAACTAATACTCAACTTTCACTTGGCGAAATCGAAGAACTGATAAAACTTTCATGCCCGCAATCCAGCAAACATCAAGGAAAGCTACTTAAACAAAAAGAAAAATGGTTTGATGTGGAGTGTGTTAAAGCACGACAAAAATCATTTGCATGGCTGAAAGTCTTCAGCTGCGTTTACTTCAAAAAAATGTATATACTAGCAAACGTTGAATTCAAGAAATTATTTAAAGAAAAAAAAAAATTTATGAAATGGAAGCCCTAAAATTAACCAACTGCAAGGACTCCAAGGAATTCTAGATGGCAATAAATAAATTAAATGGAACCAAGCTAAAATTAAGTTCGAAATTAAACATTGACCATTGCACTGCACGACCATTTTCAATTTCTTTTGAACCCGGTGAGTCTCACACATCCCTTCCAATTCGCAAAGCCTGCTTACTCTAATGATATTTTAGATAGTACTTTTACTTATGATGAGGTTAATAACGTATTTAAGAAAATGAAAGACGGAAGGGCTTCAGGACCCGATAGTATTGCACTGGAGTTTCTTAAATACGGTACGGAGAAGTTAACTTTACAATTAACATCGGCTTTTAATATAATTTTGGATACGGGAATACTACCACAGCAGTTAAAAAGATGTTTTATTTTTCCAATACACAAGAAGGGCAACATTGATGATCCATCTAATTATCGAGGGATATCCTTTCTAAATGCATCCTACAAGATATTTGCAACATTATTGAATGATCGACTCACACATTGGATACACGACAAAAAGCTACTCGGGGAATACCAGGCAGGATTTAGAAGTGGTTACTCGGCCATCGACAATATTTTTGTACTTCAAAGCATAGTGGCAACGTATATAGAACAAAAAAAGAAGCTGTACGTATTTTATGTCGACTTTAAAGCAGCCTTTGATACAGTTGAGCGGCGAGCACTATTTTTCAAGCTTTACAATTTTGGAATGTCAGGAAAGTTTGGACAGGTTCTTGAAAACATTTATGATGGAAATCTGGCAGCTGTGTGGAATGGCTCTGAAAAGTCAGAGTGGTTTGAACCAAAGATGGGGGTTAAACAAGGATGCACCCTAAGTCCAAATCTTTTTTCTTTGTTCATAGAGGACCTTATTGATTTCCTACCTGGTGGAATTGAGATTTCTAATACGCACATCAAAGCCCTGCTATTCGCGGATGACGTCATTTTATTTGCATATTCACCTGAATCCCTACAGTTGATGATTAACCGACTGGAGGTGTACTGCCGGTTATGGAATCTGAGGGTCAATTTGAGCAAGTCAAACATGAACGCAATGGTTCTGGTAGAACAGCAAGGAATGAAAAATGGCACGTTGACCGGGAACCAATCGAGATCGTGAAAGCCTACAAATATCTGGGATTTACCATAACCAGCAACCTTAATATGGAAACGCATCTAAAAGAAAAGCTGGTTAAGGCCAAAAGCGCAAAGCCGCAACATGGAAGAAATGCTTCTCAAACCAGTCAATATCATATAGCGTCAAGTATAAGGTGTTTGTGGCGGTTGCTGAATCCATTATGATGTAATTCAGAGGTTCTTCATTAAAAGATGCTTTCGATTACCGAAAAACACCCCAAACTATATGATCACAATCGAGACAGGACTGTCACCACTTTTCATTAAAACATTTAAGTGCCATGTTGATTATATCACTAAAATACTTAATATGCCAAATGCAAGACTTCCGAAAATTTTAGCTATGCAAACAATTGCAAAGAAAAACCTGTGGTATAAGAAGATGGAAGAGCATGCTGATTATTGTCGAATTAACTTTCGAATACTTAACGATAATGGAAGATTTTACAACGATGACCTCATAAAAATTATTTCCAAGGTAGATGAACATTTAAGAGTTGACGCTATAAATGAGGCTACTTCTTCGGTGCATAGGTCAACATACAACCATCTCAATCACAATTTATGCGAGCTTAATTACTTCCAGAACGAAAATAAGCAGCAGCTTATCTCAGCGATATTTAAAATGAGAGGGGAGCTGATAAGTCTTCACCACATTCTACATCGAGAGGATCTACCTATCTACTGTAGTTAATGTAATTTAAGAGAAAGAGAAGTGTCCAGTTTTAGGCGAATTTCGCAGAAATTGGTTGGGCAGCAACTTGAAGTCTTCGGATGAAGTAGTGGCATCTTGAGTTGTTGAGTCGTCGTGTGTACTTTCCTATAACCATTATTTCATTCAGCAAAGTTATTCATCTTAAGAAAGATAATTTTTTCAAAAAGATTGCCTAAACAGCTGAGTAAGCTTATTGGGCGATAACTAGATGCCTGTGTCAATGGTTGAGATGGTTTAGATATGGGAATGATCTCAGCAATCTTCCATCTTCTTGGAAAGTATCAGTGCCGCAGACAACTTTCAAATAAGGATGTTATAAACTGAATAGCATTTTTTGGTATGTTTTTAATGACCCTGTTTGCAATCTCATCATTACCAGCAGCTTTTTTGATGCGAATAGAAAAAATAGTGTCTTTAAAAAAAGATACTGGTATATGGATATTATTAAGGTCTATTGAAGATGATTTATGGAATAAATACTGGATTGTAATTGTTTGGTTTGAATGTCACTAAATCCATCTGTTATTGAGTGATTAGAAATAAAATATCTATGAATTGGGGTTTGAAGTGGGGTTTGTTTACAATTTTAATCATTTGTGTTTGAAATTCAAAGTATTTCGGATAAGGTTATTTGATTAAGATTTATGTTTAAGGTAAAATTCGTGTGTATATACTAAATGAGTTCAACAAAAATATATTTAGTGGAATAAAAAAACAAAACGTAATTGTTTTAATAAAGTTTATTGTGTTTTGTTAACATAAAAATGTATTTCAACGATTCTTATCCTAAATTTGCACAGTAGCTAGCTTTAGAGACACCACGATTTTTCGTAGCTAAATCACTTATAAAATTTGGAAAAATGTACTTAGTTGATTTTCGTTTGACAGGCTAAGGGCCTACGAGAGTTCGTAGGCGAGAAGGGTGAATAGTGAGTACTCTCATGAAGCAGATTCAAATTATAAACATCGGAAGCGTGAATACTGTTCCAATTCCAAATTCAAGTTTTTTCCCATTTTGTCCATTATCTGCTTGCCTGCCGATGTGTTGACATCGCAGTATTTTCACAATTAAGTTAATGCAGAGTGATAGAAAATGATTTCTTGGAATAGGAATCAAACAGAAGCATTAATAATAATTTATGGATTGTTGCGGTACAATTTACCGCAAGAAGTTTCAGTAGCATATTCCTTATAATTCAATTAATCTAATTGTTCTATTTTCATTGCTGCTTTAAAATGCTTTTGAAGTAGGAGATTGGTCATCAGCCAGATGCCCTGTTCTCAAGTATTTTGGAAAAGCAACAACATTTTAGCTTACCGTCATCAGAAGCTGCTATGAGTAAACCAGAAGATTTGCTAATTTAATCCATAACGTTGTAACAGGTGTTTTACAATTATAGCCTAGTATGCAGCTGAAGTGAAACGAAATTTTCCATAGTCTCCAAAAACACAGATGATAACGAAACGTTAAAGGACAAATTGTTACGTAGAGTTTCGCCATTTGCAAAAAAAAAATATTTTTCAAAACACTAAAAAAAAAACAAATAAAAATAACAGAAATCTATTGTATAATAAAAATAACCACAAACAAACACGAACAAAATACAAACATCAACATTTCGCGAGCAATTAATATCCTGGTCAATTAAATTGTGTGCGAAAAGAGTGTAGAGAGTAGTGGATACTTGAACCGGTTATGAACCGTTTCACCGCGCAGCTGCGTACCACAAAACGAAAAGAAGGACGAAAAATTTCTAGAGAACTAAAGTTTTTATAACACAAAGGGTGCATATGAAAGTGGAGATTATTATGAGAAAAATTGAGAAAAAAACACAATAGATTAAAAAAAAAACTTATAACTAAAAATAAAATACTCTTAAAATCTATCTTATTAATAACTTAATTAAATTGGTATGATTAAACAGGTGAATTGAAGATTACATTTTCGTGACGAAGTGATGGTAATTGGAGATCTAAACGCGAGAATCGGAAGTTATTATGGAATTGAAAACAGGTTAGCGGGAAAAGTAAGAAAATCAAAAGACACTACATTTAATGCACGAGGCACTAAATTGCTAAATCTTTGCGATGCTTTTGGATTTCGAATTTTAAATGGCGTTTCTGAGTCTGATAAATGTGGAGAGTACACATTCATAGGTCAGCTAGGATCTTCAGTGGTTGACTACTGCCTTATAAGAGGGAATTGGATTTCTTTAATTACAGATTTTAAGGTAACAAGTATCCCATATTCCGATCACTTACCATTAGAAGTCGAATTTGGATTCAACTGCGAAGGCCAAGACAATATTACGGTTTTAAAGCTGCCGCCAAATGTAAATTGGAAAGAAGATAAAGCGCTGGAGTATCGATGCAACCTCGACCAAAATATTGCAACTAATACTCAACTTTCACTTGGCGAAATCGAAGAACTGATAAAACTTTCATGCCCGCAATCCAGCAAACATCAAGGAAAGCTACTTAAACAAAAAGAAAAATGGTTTGATGTGGAGTGTGTTAAAGCACGACAAAAATCATTTGCATGGCTGAAAGTCTTCAGCTGCGTTTACTTCAAAAAAATGTATATACTAGCAAACGTTGAATTCAAGAAATTATTCAAAGAAAAAACAAAAATTTTTATGAAATGGAAGCTCTTAAATTAACCAACTGCAAGGACTCCAAGGAATTCTGGATGGCAATAAATAAATTAAATGGAACCAAGCTAAAATTAAGTTCGAAATTAAACATTGATGCACTGCACGACCATTTTCAATTTCTTTTGAACCCGGTGAGTCTCACACATCCCTTCCAATTCGCAAAGCCTGCTTACTCTAATGATATTTTAGATAGTACTTTTACTTATGATGAGGTTAATAACGTATTTAAGAAAATGAAAGACGGAAGGGCTTCAGGACCCGATAGTATTGCACTGGAGTTTCTTAAATACGGTACAGAGAAGTTAACTTTACAATTAACATCAGCTTTTAATATAATTTTGGATACGGGAATACTACCACAGCAGTTAAAAAGATGTTTTTTATTTCTTATACACAAGAAGGGCAACATTGATGATCCATCTAATTATCGAGGGATATCCTTTCTAAATGCATCCTACAAGATATTTGCAACATTATTGAATGATCGACTCACACATTGGATACACGACAAAAAGCTACTCGGGGAATACCAGGCAGGATTTAGAAGTGGTTACTCGGCCATCGACAATATTTTTGTACTTCAAAGCATAGCGGCAACGTTTATAGAACAAAAAAAGAAGCTGTACGTATTTTATGTCGACTTTAAAGCAGCCTTTGATACAGTTGAGCGGCGAGCACTATTTTTTAAGCTTTACAATTTTGGAATGTCAGGAAAGTTTGGACAGGTTCTTGAAAACATTTATGATGGAAATCTGGCAGCTGTGTGGAATGGCTCTGAAAAGTCAGAGTGGTTTGAATCAATGATGGGGGTTAAACAAGGATGCACGCTAAGTCCAAATCTTTTTTCTTTGTTCATAGAGGACCTTATTGATTTCCTGCCTGGTGGAATTGAGATTTCTAATACGCACATCAAAGCCCTGCTATTCGCGGATGACGTCATTTTATTTGCATATTCACCTGAATCCCTACAGTTGATGATTAACCGACTGGAGGTGTACTGCCGGTTATGGAATCTGAGGGTCAATTTGAGCAAGTCAAAAGTGATGATATTCCGCAATGGTTCTGGTAGAACAGCAAGGAATGAAAAATGGCACGTTGACCGGGAACCAATCGAGATCGTGAAAGCCTACAAATATCTGGGATTTACCATAACCAGCAACCTTAATATGGAAACGCATCTAAAAGAAAAGCTGGTTAAAGCCAAAAGCGCAATAGCCGCAACATGGAAGAAATGCTTCTCAAACCAGTCAATATCATATAGCGTCAAGTGTAAGGTGTTTGTCGCGGTTGCTGAATCCATTATGATGTACTTCAGAGGTTCTTCATTAAAAGATGCTTTCGATTACCGAAAAACACTCCAAACTATATGATCCCAATCGAGACAGGACTGTCACCACTTTTCATTAAAACATTTAAGTGCCATGTTGATTATATCACTAAAATACTTTATATGCCAAATGCAAGACTTCCGAAAATTTTAGCTATGCAAACAATTGCAAAGAAAAACATGTGGTATAAGAAGATGAAAGAGCATGCTGATTATTGTCGAATTAACTTTCGAGTACTTAACGATAATGGAAGATTTTACAACGATGACCTCCTAAAATTTATTTCCAAGGTAGATGAACATTTAAGAGTTGACGCTATAAATGAGGCTACTTCTTCAGTGCATAGGTCAACATACAACCATCTCAATCACAATTTATGCGAGCTTAATTACTTCCAGAACGAAAATAAGCAGCAGCTTATCTCAGCGATATTTTAAATGAGAGGGGAGCTGATAAGTCTTCACTACATTCTACATCGAGAGGATCTACCTATCTACTGTAGTTTATGTAATTTAAGAGAAAGAGAAGTGTCCAGTTTTAGGCGAATTTCGCAGAAATTGGTTGGGCAGCAACTTGAAGTCATCGGATTAAGTAGTGGCATCTTGAGTTGTTGAGTCGTCGTGTACCTTCCTATAACCATTGTTTCATTCAGCAAAGTTATTCATCTTAAGAAAGATAATTTTTTCAAAAAGATTGCCTAAACAGCTGAGTAAGCTCATTGGGCGATAACTAGATGCCTGTGTCAATGGTTGAGATGGTTTAGATATGGGAATGATCTCAGCAATCTTCCATCTTCTTGGAAAGTATCAGTGCCGCAGACAACTTTCAAATAAGGATGTTATAAACTGAATAGCATTTTTTGGTATGTTTTTAATGACCCTGTTTGCAATCTCATCATTACCAGCAGCTTTTTTGATGCGAATAGAAAAAATAGTGTCTTTAAAAAAAGATACTGGTATATGGATATTATTAAGGTCTATTGAAGATGATTTATGGAATTAATACTGGATTGTAATTGTTTGGTTTGAATGTCACTAAATCCATCTGTTATTGAGTGATTAGAAATAAAATATCTATGAATTGGGGTTTGAAGTGGGGTTTGTTTACAATTTTAATCATTTGTGTTTGAAATTCAAAGTATTTCGGATAAGGATATTTGATTAAGATTTATGTTTAAGGTGAAATTCATGTGTATATACTAAATGAGTTCAACAAAAATATATTTAGTGGAATAAAAAAACAAAACGTAATTGTTTTAATAAAGTTTATTGTGTTTTGTTAACATAAAAATGTATTTCATCGATTCTTATCCTAAATTTGCACAGTAGCTAGCTTTAGAGAAACCACGATTTTTCGTAGCTAAATCACTTATAAAATTTGGAAAAATGTACTTAGTTGATTTTCGTTTGACAGACTAAGGGCCAGTCTTTTCAGCTCTGATTATATTTAACCATTTGCTGGTAACTATAGCAACACATACAAAATCTATGGTTAACAACTGAAATAACCAGGGGTAACAAATAACCAGAGTTGAAAAGACTGGCCCTAACAATATATAAAAACGAGCCGTTCCAAAATGAAATTGTAACAATCCTAACAAACTCTACCAATGGCACTTTAACAATATTTTTTGACACAACAACAATAATCAACTATTGTAATTAAAAGAACGTACAACAGTGTATCACAGTGTTAACATATTTTTGTTGAACTCATTCAATATATACACACGAATTTCATCTTAAACATAAATCTTAATCAAATATCCTTATCCGAAATACTTTAAATTGCAAACACAAATGATTAAAATTGTAAACAAACCCCACTTATTTCCACTTTGACAATTTAACACTTCCAATTCATATCATCGACATGAGGTGGAAATAGTTACAAATCGTAATTATTTGACAATTCAACAAGGTATTATTTAACGATGTTAAAATTTGGTATTAAAGGAACGACAAAAGTTAACAATAATTGTTAACACTAGTTAACAATTGTAATTAAAAGAACGCATCACTGGGCTACTTATCGTGGTAGGATTTATGGCACGTGAGCATTTTGATTCGGGTAAGCGCACACTTGGTGTTTGATTTTGCTTTAATTTTTCGACTTTTTAAAAAGATTTAAAGAAAATATTAATGGCAAAGTACACGAAATAGGAACAATAGTTGTTTTGTTGCTTATGAAAAGAAGAAATAATATTTTTATGTACTTTTATAGAAAAATAAATACGTTGATTAGTTTTTTGAACATTTATATTCAACTCAACGGAACGTTTTTGAATTCAATTTTGAGACCACCTTGAGAATGTGCCGGCGCTTTGAAGTGCACAGAGAAACCAACACATCAAAAACCGGAGGTTCATTCAGTAGAATTTCAGCTTGTAGGCCAAAACCCAGCATGAGCTATATGCTATCGTTATGTAGTTGAACAGTGGAAACTGGCGTGCCCAGGCGTCGAAATTATATTTATATTGTAGTATAAAAGTATAAACTAAAGTGTCTTTAACACGAAAAGAAAATGATTTTGCTTGGTGTTTTCTTTCCCTCAAAGCGTGCGCAAAGGTCCAAAGAGAGATGTTTTGCGAATGCACCGTAGCCAAATACCTTCTCACAGTGGATTCGAAAGAGACAACAATAAGGTATGATGGGGATGTTCGAGATGAAGTTCGCCATTAAGGTACTTCTCTGAAGACTTTTAAAAAGAGAAGATTGAAAAAGAAAAAGAAAAGCGAAAACCATAGCTACTTCGTTCTTATTATAATTAAATTAATTTAAAAATACAGGAGTTGGAAAATTGTTGTTTTGACCTAGGTAGAGTAAAGAATTTTTGGCAGCTTATTGATATAAGATTGAAGGAGAACTTCGTGTGGAACAAATGCAGGAGGAAGGATCCATTTGGTAGTACAGATAAGTACCCATATAACCATTAGTTGAATTGGTTTGAAATTCACTTGGTTATTTTGTTTTTATTATTTTATTTGGTGTGTTTATATAATTGTGGCCGATATTGGCCAATTATAAATTCGTTTAGACCTTCGCTGTTTATTCGACCTTATATCTTGGTATTGCGAGACGCGCGACCTTTTTTCATTTTCTTTGTTAGTTTGGAAACTTACCCAAAATCATTTTCTTTTTGTGCCATTTGCGATACAATAAATATTAATTTTAATAATAATTTGACATTGTTTTAATCTCCCATATCTTTGAATATAAAATTCGCCTTCCGCCATTTTGTATATGTACATACTTGTACACTTTATTTATTATTTGAAAAGATTCTAGGTTTAAATCCTATATTTAAAGGTTTCCTGGACTAAATGTTTAAGTAATCATTGAAATCCCTATTTGGGAATTGAAAATTAATTATCTACTTCTATTTATTTATTTTCTACCGTTGTCGCTTTCAATTAAAAAAGTTTGGTGTTTCTTTTATTTCATTAAAAAGAAAATACCTGGCGCCCTTTTTATATAAAGGTAAGTACCTACGCTACTGTAGGCATTTATTTTTTTAAATCATTCTTTTATTTTAAGTTTTAACCCTTTATTTGATTGATTCATAAAGAATGAATCAAACGCACTTTTTTAATATTTTTTTTTAAAATCTCGAACACGAGACACGACCCAGCTGAGCTACCAGTGATTGACAGCGTTTAACCTGCTGTAGCGCAGTGCAGCGCAGATTTTATTTGTTTAATTCGATGAATTTAAATTATTGAGATTCGGAAAATCTCTCGTTTGTTTTAATATTAATAATATTGTTAGGTTTTATCTAGGTTCGTTTTATTAAATTAAACTTATTTCCCTTTTAATACAATTCACTTTACGTCTTTTTACTTTTTATTCCACTTAATATTTCAAAACACTCTTTATTTCATTTTTACTTTCTTTATTTTAAATTCAAACTTTATCACTTTCAAATTACCGACTTGTACACGACTGATTTCAAATTCAAACTGATTTCTTGCCGCATGATGCGCTCGTATTTATAGTGGCTGCACCATTCAGAACTCCGCTTTAGAATCTTCTAGTTCAGTGCCAGTCAGAGCCTTCTGGAGCTTTCTAGTCTATAGTCTTTCGTTAAGAAATGGGGTTTCGTTAACTTTGTTTTGGCTGTCACTTTAAGTTGGAATCAAAATAATAGAATAGAACACGTTACAATGCCCTCCTCCTAAGATTGTTCACCCCGAACATTTTCTTCACCATCTTCTCCACTGTAGCGGTATAGTAGGTCAATGTGAACAACTTTTGGCTTGCCTCTTAGACCTCGCTGGATTCCATAAACCACATCATTGATCCTTGTAACAACACGGTAAGGTCCTTCCCAGTTTTGTTGAAGTTTTGGTGACAGTCCCTTTTGTCGATGAGGATTATACAGCCACACTAAATCTTCCTCATGGAAAGGTTTCGTTGTGGCGTTTGCATCATAGTGTGTTTTCCTTCGGGCACTAGCTAGCTTTATTTTAGTCCTTGTCCTGTCATGGATGTCATTGAGTTTTTTCTTTAGGCAATTCGCGTATTCCTCTTCATTTCGTTGACATCCGAATTTAATTTCGCTAGGAAACCGGGTATTTGTACCGAACACAATTTCTGATGGAGTGTGACCAGTTGTGCTCTGCACCGCATTTCGGTATGCCATTAAAAATAGAGCAATGCGTTGGTCCCAGTCTCGTTGGAAGTTTCCTACTACTTTAGAAAGGTGTTCTTTGAGAGTCCTGTTGAAACGTTCAACCATTCCGTCAGACTGCGGATGAAGTGGTGTTGTTCTCGTCTTCTTGATGCCAAGAAGCGAACAGACCTCTTGAAAGATTTTGGATTCGAAGTTCCTTCCTTCAGAATGGAACTCCATAGGAACACCGAACCTGCTGACCCAATTGTACACAATCTGATGCACAACTGTCTTCGATTCTTGGTTTAGAATGGCAAACGCCTCCGGCCACTTACTGAAGTAATCCATGACAACAAGAATGAATCGGTTTCCCTTGTTAAACTCAGGAAATGGGCCTGTAATATTGATGGCAATTCTTTCAAAAGGTGCTCCAACGTTGTACTTTTGCATCTTACCCTGTAGTTTTCTGTCTGGTCTCTTGTGTGGCTGCACAAGTGACGCATTTTCTGCACCATTTTTCCACATCGTCTTTTGCATGCAGCCAGTAGAAACGTTCTCGAATTTTCTCCAGAGTTTTATTGATACCCAAATGGCCCCCAGAAGATACATCATGCATCTCACGTAGAATTTCATTAGCCTTTGTCCGGGGTACAACAAGCTGCATCACATAGGTTTTGCCATAGCGTGTTTTCATTCGGTCACTAGCTAGCTTTATTTTAGTCCTTGTCCTGTCATGGATGTCAGTGAGTTTTTCCTTTAGGCAATTCACGCATTCCTCTTCATTTCGTTTTTCGCCCGTTGGACATCCGAATTTAATTTCGCTAGGCAACTGGGTATTTGTACCGAACACAATTTATGATGGAGTGTGACCAGTTGTGCTGTGCACCGCATTTGCCATTAAAAATAGAGCAATGTGTTGGTCTAAATCTGGTTGGAAGTTACCTACTACTTTAGAAAGGTGTTCTTTGAGAGTCCTGTTGAAACGTTCAACCATTCCGTCAGACTGCGGATGAAGTGGTGTTGTTCTCGTCTTCTTGATGCCAAGAAGAGAACAGATCTCTTGAAAGATTTTGGATTCGAAGTTCCTTCCTTGGTCAGAATGGAGCTTCATAGGAACACCGAACCTGCTGGCCCCCAGAAAATCCATCATGCATCTCACGTAGAATTTCATTAACCTTTGTCCGGGGTACAACAAGCTGCATCATATAGATTTTGCCATCTGAGGATTCCCATCTGTGTTTGAGTAAACCTTCCTGCACATGAAGTGAATTTCATTGTGCCCATTCTGGTTTCTCTTCATGTTCTTTTCATGCAAGAATGGGTTCGATGTCCAAATCTTCTTTCTGAGCATTCCTGATTTCCTCGGTACTCCAGCCACCATTGGGTTCAACTTTTGTTCGCTGTATGGCAATAGATTCCTTTTCTTCCTGGCGAGTGCAATGCTTGCAGTCTTGGTTACATGGCCGACGAGATAGGGCATCTGCATTTGAGTGTAGTTTTCCTTTTCGATCTTGAATTTCATAGTCATATGCCTGAAGTCTCTCGATCCACCTGGCTACTTGACCTTCTGGATTTTTAAAATTCAAAAGCCATTTTAGCGCTCCATGGTCCGTCCGTAAAAGGATTCTCTGTCCATAGATGTATTTATGAAAGTGTTTTGTGGCCAAAACCACAGAAAGAAGTTCTCTTCTGGTTACGCAGTAATTTCTCTCTGTCTTTGAGAGCACCTTGCTGAAGTATGCTACAACTTTTTCCTGACCGTCATGAACCTGGGAGAAAACGCCTCTCATTCCGACATTGCTTGCATCTGCATCAAATATAAACTGTTTTCCGGGAGTTGGATAGGTTAACACTGGAGCATTACACAAGCGTCTTTTAAGTTTCTTAAAGCTTTTGTATTTCTTTAGTTAATAAATGAAACTCCTGATTTTATACATATAATTCAAGTTATTCTTTATTAATATAATATGTAGATATAAAAATACATCTTACTCTAAGCTGAGGTAAAAAGATAAGAGAGAGTTTATTAATCCAGAAAAATGTAAAAGTAGGAAATGCCATTCATTTGGTATAAAAAGTAAAGTGTACCAACTTATGCAATAAAAGGACATTGCCAGGCATTATCAATAATTCATTAATTTTAGTACACAATTAAATATACTACAATATTTCCCTTCTTTAATAAAAGTTTTCTTCCAACAAAACAATTTTAATTATAACTGAATTTCAACCTTTCACTTCTTCTTAATTCTGATGGCCACTTCCATCTAGAACGATCTCTTTGTTTGTTATTTGTTGGAAGAGAACACATTTGTTTTATACTTCTGATTAACATTTTCATCTGTACCTAAGGGGTCAACAACCCTTGGCAATGGATCCACCCTTGGGTGATACTTGTCATTCAAATTTGATTTTCTTATTTGGTTTGTATGAACAAGTTTAATAACATCATTGACTTTAATTAACATTGTTTTATTACTTAATATTTTCATTATAGTTCCAGGAATCCATTTCTTGTTTTTTAGTGTTCAAAATATCTAATTTAGTTTTAGTTTTATAAGAGAAAATCAATTCCGAAGGAGTTTTGTTTGTTGGTGAAGTAGGTGTATTCCTTTGGTTGAACAAAAACTTGGAAATCATTGTGGATATATCTAATTTTTCGTTTTCCAAGTAAAATTTTTTCAAAGCTTTTTTCACCGTTTGAACATTTCTCTCAGCAGAACCATTACTCTGAGGGTGATAAGGTGGAGATTTTATTACTATGATATCATTCACCTTACAAAACCTTACAAATTCATATGCTCCAAATGGAGGCCCATTATCTGATACAATCTCAGTAGGCAACCCAAAAATTGTAAAAAAATTTTGCAAGCTTTGTATAACACTTGCTGCCGTCGTGTTTTTCATTTGTATCACATCCAAAAAATTTGAAAATGAGTCGAATATAATTAAAAACTTTTTTTTTGAAAACTGAAAGAAATCCAGATGAATCCTTTGAAATGGATACTCTGACTTTTGCCATTGACTGAAACTGCAACTTGGAATATTTGTAGTTGACTGACATTGTGGACATTGTTGTACTACCTTTGCAATATCTTGATCTATCATATGCCACCAAACATAACTTCGAGCTAAACACTTCATTTTAACTATACCTGCATGATTCATTCCATGTATCATGTTAAGAACCGATTTTTGAAGCTCAGACGGAATCACTACTCTGTTGCCATAATAGACACTTAAATTTTCAGTCGATAAACTACTGCGCGTTCGGAAATATGGTGCGACTTCATCATTAATAATTTTTGGCCATTTGTTATGGAAAACATATCTAAAGACTTTTTTAAGCACTGGATCTTCTTGTGTTTTATAAGCTACTTCCTTCCTATTGATGTGTAGTTCTTCTGAGCCATCTTCTAAACTATAATCTACAATTTTAACTTCTTCTATACCTGTGGTTCCTTCAAGTGGAAGCCTTGAACATGCATCGGCGTTTGCCATCAAAGAACCCTTTCTGTATTCTAATTTGTAATCATACATTGAAAGTATAATTGCCCACCTTTGAAGTCTAGCAGCAGCAACACCTGACATTCCTTTTGTAGGATTAAAAATTTCCTTTAAAGCTTGATGATCCGACACAATCAAAAATTCCTTACCGTACAGGTATTTTTGAAATTTTTTGACAGCAAATACTATAGCCAATGTCTCCTTGTGGAGTTGAGAGTAATTTTTTTTCCGAAACCGATAAGGTACTTGATATAAACATGACTGGCTATTCCATCACATATATGCGACATGACTGCACCAACTCCATAAGGGCTAGCATCTGTAGCTACCACGATAGGTTTCTTTGGGTCATAAAGCTCTAAATTCTTGTTTTTCGACATAAGACACTTTGACTTTTCGAAAGCTATCTGACATGCTGAAGACCAATTAAAATCACTTCCTTTCTTTAATAACCCATAAAGATCTTTCAAACAACTTGATAAGTTTGGAATAAACTTATTATAATAATTAAGCATGCCAAGATATGTCTGCAACTGTTGCACATTTTTTGGTGCTGGTGCATCTACAATTGCTTTCACTTTTTCATTATTTGGTGAGATTGTTCCCTTTGAGAGAGTGTGACCTAAATATTCAACCGTTTCTACAAAAATTCACTTTTTTGGATTTATTTGAACATTATGCTCACTGAATACTTTTAAGAAATTCGACTTACACTCTTCCTGATCTATACCTCCCACTAAAATGTCATCTACAAAACAGAATACATTTGGCAAATCTTTCAAAATTCTGTCCATAACTGATTGAAAAGCTGATGGAGCATTCTTCAACCCAGCTGGACAACGTTGAAATCTCAACAGACCCATAAACGTGTTTATTGTCAGCAATTCTACACACGCATCTGAAACAACTTATTGTTGATATGCTCCAGAAAGATCTATTATGCAAAAAACTTTGCAATCAGATAATGACGCACATATGTCCTCAATTAGTGGAAGAGGATAGTGTTGTGTGACTATGTTTTTGTTTAAAGTGAGTCTGAAATCAACACAGATTCTAACCTCACCCGAAGGCTTTGGAACACAAACAATCGGACTTGCCCATGAACTATACTTTACTGGTACTAGTGCTCCTATTCTGACAAATCGATTTAACTATTGGTTGACTTTGTCTTTAATTCTAAATGGTACTTCATACGGCTTATGAAATACTGGGACTGTATTTTCTTTAAGAATGATATCCATCTCAAAACCTCTAATTGACTGATTCTGCTGAGGCTCAATAATATTCTTAAAATCTCTTCTAATTACTTCAAGATATTCATCATTTGATACTTTTTTGACACTTATTAACTCACTGTTATCCAGATTTCCAAATAGTTTTGTTCTCCAGTCGGGCACCAAAATACTTAACCAGCTTCTGCCTAATAGCGGCTTAAACTCTCTTCTAGTTTCAATCACAATGAACTCCAATATGTACTTTTTATCGAAAAACTCTACCTGGACATTGATTTTTCCTCTGCATGCTAGTTTTTGAACTGTAACTGAACATAAATCTAAATTACATGGTTCTAGTTTAATATATGAGAACAATTTATTATACTCTCCTAATCCAATTAATGATGAACATGCTCCCGTATCCACCTCCATACAAAGTTGTTGTTGCTCCACCTTGAGTGAACACAAAGCATTATCTGCTGGCTTTACTGCATTGATCTGATCCACATCAATAATCTGATCAACTACACTGACTACTTTTGACGGCATTCTTGTTGTTTTATTTCTGCAAACAATTGACGTGCGCCCCATTCGGTTACAAGCAAAACATTTCCAATTGATAGCAGGGCAAGTACTTGGGTTGTGTTGCCGTCCACACCGATGACAATATCCTCCTTTGTTGCTAAACTTCGATTGATCATTCATGCGCTTATCTTTTTTATTACTGACTGATGACTGATGAGAGACCCTATGACAAACTTCTGATGACTTGTTTGGACGAATAGCATATGCTTCTTTTCTTGACATTTCCATATTGATACTTAATTCACAGCACTAATCGAAGTTTAGCTTTGAATTGTTCAATAATTCTCGCTGTAATTCTTCTGACCTTATTCCAGCAATAAAACGATCTGTAAGGGCGTCCTCTAAAGCTATTGACTTAAGTTGAACTGGGGACATGACTATAGGCTCTTTAAAATCTTTGCAGCATTTTGTTTGTGAGACTGCTATTGACAAAGTCTCCAAGAATTTACCGAAACCACATGTTGCGGCTACTGATTTAAGACGAATTATGAATTCTGTGATGCTCTCTCCTTCGTGTTGAAAAGTTTTATTAAACTTATAGCGCTCAGCTCTTATATTGACTCTTGGTGCAAAGTGGTCTCTCAATGCACTTACCAAATCGTCATATGAAATTTCATTTGGTTTCTTTGGTTGGACTAAATTCTTGAGTATAGCGTACGTATTTTTTCCTATTAGACTTTAAAGAATCAGTGACTTTCTCTCCTCTTTTATATCATTGAGTTGAAAATAAATTCGTAATCTATCTTCATATGATTCAAAGTCTTTACCTTGTTCATATTCCTCTAATTTTCCAAAAGAATGAGATGACATTTTACACGTGTTTTTTTTTCACGTTTGTATACTCGTAGTAAAATATGACAATGATTTAATTAATGTTTTAATCCTCGTCGCCACTTTTGTATTTCTTTAGTTAATAAATGAAACTCTTGATTTTATACATATAATTCAAGTTATTCTTTATTAATATAATATGTAGATATAAAAATACATCTTACTCTAAGCTGAGGTAAAAAGATAAGAGAAAGTTTATTCTTCCAGAAAAATGTAAAAGTAGGAAATGCCATCCATTTGGTATAAAAAGTAAAGTGTACCAACTTATGCAATATAAGGACATTGCCAGGCATTATCAATAGTTCATTAATTTTAGTACACAATTAAATATACTACAAAAGCTTTTCTCGCACTCATTTGACCACTTGAATTGTTTTCCTTTTTCTGTGAGTTTATGCAAGCTTTTGGCTATTCCGGCATAATCCTTCACAAATCGTCGGTAATATGTAGCTAGCCCAATAAAACTTCTAAGTTGATGCTTGTCTTGTGGATTTGGCCAGTTCTTCACAGCTTCCACTTTCTCAGGATCAGTTCTTACCCCTTGAGACGAGATGATATGCCCCAAATACTTCACTTCAGTCTTGAACAGCGTACATTATTCTGGATTGAGCTTCAGATGAGCATTTCGCAACCTCTGAAATACCCCTTGTAAATTTTAACAATGCTCGTCAAATGTTTTCCCAAACATGATGACATCATCCAAATAGACTAGACAGGCTTTCTAAGTAAGGCCTTTTAGTACGCATTCCATTAAACGCTCAAATGTTGCAGGAGCGTTACACAGGCCAAAAGGCATTACTTTGAACTGACATAAACCGTTACCTGTCGAGAATGCAGTTTTCTCCCGATCTTCTGGGTGAATTTCAACCTGTCAGTAACCCCTCTTCATGTCCAATGTTGAAAACCATTGAGCTCCAGCCATCGCATCCAGAGTATCGCTTATCCTAGGCGGAGGATAACTGTCCTTTGTGACATCGTTCAACATTCGGTAGTCCACACAGAATCGAGTACTTCCGTCCTTCTTTTTGACTAGTACGACTGCCCAAGGACTTTTTGAATTCTCGATTAAACCATCTGTCGGCATTGTCGATATTTTAGTAACTTCGTCTTGTTTGGCTTAAGGTAGGCGCCTTTCTGGTTGACGGATCGGCCTTGCATCACCAGTATCGATTCGATGCTGTACAAGTTGTGTTCATCCATATTGCCCGTCCTGTGAAGCGAAAACATCAGCGAACTCTTGTAGAAGGTTTCCAGCAACTCTAAGCTGTTGTTGATCGAGATTTCAGCAGTTAAACATTTTTCTCTTCAAGGCAATGACTTTATCTGGATTCACTGATTTTTCTGGATGTTCTTCGGTTATCTTTGTTATTGCCGCTACAGGGTCACATTTACCGACAACTTCTCCTTTTCTGAGCTTGATCTCATATGGTTTGATGTTTAGTATTTGTATGGGCACCATGTTATTTTGAGGTGCCACCAGCGTCTTTCCCACGATGTAATTTTGGGAGCAATGCTCAGAGTCTGGTTCCACCATGAGGTATCGATGGCTCCCA
The DNA here is from genome assembly GCA_951217065.1 of Baccha elongata. Taxonomy (NCBI): domain Eukaryota; kingdom Metazoa; phylum Arthropoda; class Insecta; order Diptera; family Syrphidae; genus Baccha; species Baccha elongata. The sequence continues at coordinate 77,752 of CATNUY010000011.1, forward strand.
GAATCATCTTTGATGTTTGTCCAAACAAAGAATTCAGACGAAGGAGGTAGGCCCATATCTTCTTTGATGATTGTTCTTATCGATGATGAGTTTTGATTGCCATAAGCCATTGGAATCTCTATATTTTGGTACTTAAGAACTTGGTTACCAATGTCGAGAATTATTTCCAAGTCTCTTCGTACAATGGGAGCGGTGGCAATGGTGTCGATGGTAACCACGTATTGCTTGTTGTTAATAGCTGCTTCCACAGTTAGATTTTTATTGTTTCGTTTAGTCTGCGAGACTTGGATAATGTTTCTGGGGCCATAGATACCAGAAACCAGCTTCTGCCCCTCGAAGTTGGTTCTTACTTGTTTCCCTGCTCGGAAACTTAACGAGGTGGGGTGTTGGTCTTGTTTGTAGTCTCATCTGATGTATTATTTCTGCTTCCGCAATGTTGACATGCGCTTCTTGTTGGTGGAACTCGGCACTGGCACTGGAAATGTCCAGTCTTGTTGCAATTCCAGCATTGGATTTGTCCATCTCGACGGTTGTTCTGGAATGCCATTCTTTTGCAAAAGCATTCTTTTATAGCAACTTCTCTTACCCGATGTACTCCTTGTGAAGCCTTTTCAGCTGTTTCCATAGTCAAGGTGACAGCTAATGCTTCTGGAAGTGTTCGTTTTCCAGCTATTCGTACTGCTCTCTGGAGGTTTATGTCAGACAAGTCACGAACAATGGCTTCTGCGGCGAATTGTTTTATGATTTCTTCGCCCGCAGTTGGATATGCCAAGTGAGCTAGTCGTTCGATGTCTGCTTCAAGCTGCTGAAGAGTTTTACCCCGTTTCTGAACTCTGGTGTTTAGTTGAACTCTAAAAACTTCTTGCATATGGCCATCTTCAAAGCGTTTTTCAATGGCTTGTGAAAGTCCTCTGAGAAATAGTGTAAGTGCAACAAACTTGTCTACGTCGTCTCAGCCGTTCGTCATTGCTGCTGCTTCGAATCGTCTATTATAGATTGACCAAGAAGTTTGCCCATCAAAAGTTGGCGGATGCATTTCTTTTCTCTTGTAATATTCACCAGAACTTTCTCGCACCTTCAATTTTCTAACCTTGTCGAATTCTTTTGACAAATTGTTGAATTTATCTTCATCTTTTTAAAATTTTTCTTCAACCTTCTACAAACTTGTATCTACTATGAGTAAATGTTTTCAACTCCTTCAACACGTTCATCTACAACAACAAACTTGTTCTCTAAAGTAGTGAGTTTGCCTTCGAGAAGGTTCCTTTGTTCTTCAAAGAGCCCTTTTGCTCGTTTCGTTTGTTCATTCTTTTGTTCTTCTCTTTGCTCTTCGAAACGTTCGAGAAGTTTCGTTTGTTCGTTTCTTTGATCTTCGAAATTCGAGAAGAAGAGCCAACATATTGGACAAGTCTGTGTTGGTACTTACTTGTTCTTCTGCCATTTCTATTTCCAAGACGGATGTGTCTGGATTTTCACCGTGTCGTCTCATGGCTTCTTGCAGACGAAAAATGAGGTCATTTTTCATTCCAGCAGTAGGAAGACCCCGTTTGTTTAGTTCTGCTTTTAGTTCAACAGCGTTTAAATCCTTCAGAAGCTTACCCATATTTTTACTTTCAACACAATCACTTTTCACTAAAGTTTTATTTAATTATACTTCTGACACCAATGTTAGGTTTTATCTAGGTTCGTTTTATTAAATAAAACTTATTTCCATTTTAATACAACTCACTTTAGGTCTTTTCACTTTTAATTCCACTTAATATTTCAAAACACTCTTTATTTCCTTTTTACTTTCTTTATTTTAAATTCAAACTTAATCACATTCAAATTACCGACTTGTACACGACTGATGTCAAATTCAAACTGATTTTTTGCCGCATGGTGCGCTCGTATTTATAGTGGCTGCACCATTCAGCACTCCACTTTAGAATCTTCTAGTACAGTGCCAGTCAGAGCCTTCTGGAGCTTTCTAGTCTATAGTCTTTCGATAAGAAATGGGGTTTCATTAACATCGTTTTGGCTGTCACTTTAAGTTGAAATCAAAATGGTGAGTTTACGCATCGTAAAGCAAAAAAATAATAGAACGGAGAACATCTTATTGAACACGTTACAATATAAATATTCGTGCGCGGAAATAAAGTGTGATATGATATCTTCTTTTATAAAATGGAATTTTTGTGAAGTGATATAGTTGTACGACGCTAATTTTTTGCATTTTATAAAAGAAGATAACATATATAAATTATAATTAATGATTCTATTTGTTTTCTTTTCCAAGAATTTATTTTCTATCACTCTTTATCTAGCTTAATTATAAAATTTATAAAAAAATGTTAACACATCGGCAGTCAAGAAGATAATGAAACTAATGAGAAAAAATTGAATTTGGAGTTGGAACAGTACTCACGCTTCCGATGTTTATAATTAGAAGCGGCCTCACGAAAGTACTCACCCCTCACCCCTCTCGCCCACGAGCTCTCGTGAAGATTGCTATATAATGAAAAATCCTTAAATTGTTTAACAGTATAACAATATAACAGTGCCCTAATTGTCAAAATGACAAAATGGCGGGTTGTTTTGTTTTAGTTTTTTTTATTCTGATTTACGGTTTTACCGCTCTTTTTAGCAAATCGCGATATTAACGTCTCAATTCCAACGGGCTCGGGTAAATCGATGTGTTTTCGATTGAGGGGTCTATTGACCAAACAATCGCATTGGTATTTTCTCCTTTACTTGCTCTGATTAAGGATCAAATGGATTATTAGGAAAACAGAATCGACTGACTCAAAATTGTCAGCAAGAGATCGCGAGCGAGTAATAAATGCATCCTACAGCACGTTGCTTGTATATAACACCCGAGCAGGCTGCCACAGAATCCTTTCTAACCCTACAAGCTCACTTGGCTAAGTACGACAAGGTCACCTATGTCACCGTCGATATATCGCATTGTGTCAGTCAGTGGGGTCATAATTTTCACCAGGACTATTTGAAATTAGGAAATTTAAGACAAACATATCTGTATATCCCATGGATTGCTCTCACAGCAACGGCTTTAAAACATGTAGTGACATCATTACCCAGTTAAAGCTAAAGGCTCCGCGAAATTAGGCCCCAGGAAATAGGACCCCAAAAGAAAAAATTAAATAAGGCCCCAAATTGGGGCATTATTTCATAATGAAATTATGACCCAATGAAATAAGGTCCCAACGAAATGAAAAAATGCCCCAAAAATAGATGAAACAAGGCCCCAACTTGTTTTGACTTTTTTTGTAAAAATGAAATAAAACCCCACTTTATCTTTTTTCAGAATTGATTTTCTTTAAAAAAATGAAATATCACCCCAAACTGTTAAACAAATACTTGCATTGTATCCTACACAATTTCCCTGCAACAAGGACATTTATAGTTATCTGCCTTTCAGCAATAGAGTTCGCTTGAATATTTAGGTTGCATTCACTACAAATTTTAAGATGCCTACAAGGCAGCAGAACAATATTTGCCCGCAAATCCTTACAAATGACGAAAATATTCTCAAACAAAGGAGTCATGGGAAACTCCTCCAATCCTGTCAATAACCCCAAATACCATCAAGTTGAAATCACATATATGAAATTCTTACTAGTTGGACATTTTTCGAATGGTATCCTTTTCTGTTTATGTAGCAGGCTTTCACTTCACTTTGGTTTTTGTATGAGCACATGGGTACAGTCAATTGCACAAATCACCCCAGGAAACCCGCTCTCATTGAAGAATCTAGTTTTCGTGTGATATTATTGGTTTAGAAACATAATTTATAATAATAAAAATGATTGTATGTAATTTTCATGATGATTGGTGGAAAATCTTTTCCCATAGGGTAAACATTACAAGATAAAGTACAATTTAAGAATTAAATCAGAATTATTGTTTCTTCTACTTTCAAGTTTTTTATTGTGTAGCTTAAAAGTATCTACCATTTAAAAAAAGAGTGCATACATTTCGACGATTTTTTTTTATTAAAGATAAAAAAATAAAAATAAATATGTTCTTACAACAAAACAGTGTTGTAGCTTTTTTCAGCAGTTAAGTGAATGTCTTTAAGTTTGGGATTTGACTCCTTTGGCTGAGTTTTCTTTCAATGTGCTTAAAGCGAATATAAGCTAAAACGAGGTAGGTAGGTACTTAAACATTGAAATCATGTGTTTAGTTCGGGCAAATTAGTAGGCAATTGTCTAAATGGAAACGAAAAAAGGGACTTTGTACCTACGCAAAGCAAAAACTTATAAGGTAGGTTACGCCGACTGATAGGAAGGTGTATCATTCAGATTCACACATTCATTTTTTTGTAATAAGTAGTCCCCAAGGCGACACTTAACAACTCCATGAGAAAGAGCAAAAAGAAAGCAGGAACATTATATTTTTCAAACATCAATTCGGTGAGTGTCTCTCGGATATTTCGTGTAACGGTAATATTATCCTCCTCTTATAAGAGTGGAATCAGTTGGCCTTCCATCCTATAGATACAGGGTCTATAGATGTCGTTGGATGGAAGGGTGTCCAGTTGGTCAGCTCGTCGGTTTTGTGGGTTGGGGTCTTTTGGCCTGCCTATCTGGACTACCGTTATAAAAACATCATCATCATCATCGGCTCGACAACCGGGGTCCGGTCCTGGCCTCCTTCAACAGGTCTCTTCACCTATCCCGGTCTCGAGCCGACGCCGATGGTCGACGATGGTCCCTCTTGTTGCCGTGCCAGAGTCACGGATTGCTTTCTCCAACGCCAGGTTGAAGAGGAGGCAGGCCAAACCATCCCCTTGTCGGAGTCCATTAAAGATGTTGATTGGTCTGGATAGCAATCCGACTATTTTTACTTGGCTTGTTACGTTAGTTGTGTCAATTTATTTGGGATTCCGAATTCTCTCATGGCTTTGTAAAGTTCTACCCTGGCTATGGTATGTTGGGATGTTAAATTCTAGACATTTTTCCATCGCCTGCCTAAGGGTAAAGATCTGACCAGTTGTTGATTTGCCTGGAATGAAACCACATTGATATTGTCCGATGATGGTTTTAGCGTATGGGGTTATCCGGTCTTGTAGGATAGAGGAGAGTATCTTATAGGCGGTACTCAACAACGTGATACCTCTATAGTTGCTGAACGTTGTGACATATCCTTTTTTATGTATGGGGCGTATAATACCTTTTCGCCAGTCTTCTGGCATTTCTTCATGCTCCCACACGTGCACTATAATATCATGAATTGCCTGACGTAGAGCTGGCCCAACGTGTTGAAATAATTCGGCTGGTATACCATCAGCTCCCGGGGCTTTGTTTTTCTTTAGCCAGCCTATAGCCTTCTCAACCTCTTCTATGCTTTGTGACGGCAACATAGGGTATTCGTCTTGAAGCAGTGGAGCCTCCACTTCTGCAGTGAGTTGACCATTTAGCAATTCATTAAAGTACACTTCCCATCGCTCCAGTATGCTTTGTGGATCGGTGATCAGATTTCCCTCTTCATCCTTGCAGTATGTGAAGCGTGGTGTGTACTGCGTCATGTTTCGAAGAACTTCCGCGCCTGGTGCGGACCTCGCTCTCGGCTTTTCTCTATTTCACAGATTAAGTTCTTCTCCCAGGCTGATTTTTTCTGTCTGTGAAGCCGTTTTTCTATTCTTCTCTTTATATTCTTCTTTGCGTGCCCGCGTTCTATGAAATTGTTGCATTGCTCGGTACGCAACATTCTTACGTTCAGTCACTAGCTTGCATTCATCATCAAACCAGTCGTTCCGATTTCTACGACTGCTGCCTAAGATGGAGTTGGCAGTACTAATGACAGTATTCTTAAGGCGTGTCCACTTCTCATCTACGCCCAGCATACTGGCTCCAAGACTTACTCTTCCTAAATCAAGTGATTCAAGGCGAGTCTCAACGCATTTTCATTGCGCTGGGCAGCCGTGTTGATTCGAACCTGATCGGCGAATGCAATACGTCTTCGCAAGGCAATCCTCCCTCGGAAGACCATACCAACAAGATAGTGATCCGAGTCGATATTGGCGCCTCGGTACGTTCGTACCGTTATCAAGTTCGAGTAGTGGCGACGGTCTATCAACACGTGGTCTATTTGGTTACGAGTGACTCCGTCAGGTGATACCCAGGTGGCTTTGTAGATATCTTTTCGCGGGAACCTGGTATTCGCAACAACCAAGTTTTTCGATGCTGCCAATTCTAAGACTCGAAGTCCATTGTCATTAGTGTTCTCATGCAAACTATGGGTGCCTGCGTAATGCCTGAATACCGGCTCCCGACCTATTTTTGCGTTCAAATCCCCAAGGATGATTTTTACGTCATACCTTGGACAGGCATTGAGGGTCCTCTCGACTTGTTTGTAGTAAGCCTCTTTTTCTTCGTCTGAGGACTCCTCCGCAGGTCCGTGAACGTTAATGAGGCTAATGTTCGTAAATTTGCCTCGCACGTGAAGGGTGCATAGCCTTTCGCTTATAGCGTTAAAGCCGATGATGGTAGACTTCATTTTTTCGCTGACTAGGAAGCCTATGTGCTCGGGCACATGGTGTTTTGTATTACAGCTGTAGTATACGTCACATTCTTTCTTCTGTAAAACACCATTCCCTGTCCATCTAATTTCTTGGAGTGCTGTTATGTCAGCTCTATATTTTGACAGGGCATGGGCTAGCTGCTGAGCAGCTCGAGCTCTATAAGAAAATTCGTAAATCGTTTTGCCGTTTTCGTTGCGTGGGTTTTCGTCGTGAGATCAGTCCGTTTCCGAGGCTTGTTGTCGGGTTCGTAATTCTAAATTTTACGGAACAGGGAATTAACCTGTTGCCAACCTGAGGAACCAGCCTGATCATATTAGCCAAACCTTTTTTAGAAGGCTTGTTACTAGCGGCGCGAAGAGGCTATGATCACACTTCCACCAGTCCCGAATAGTTACGGCACGTGCATGTTTTCGTATGCTAAATGTTATTCCCCCTATTCGTCTGATGGCTGACCGCCAAAAACATGTCTATTTGAAAATTACTCTACCAAAGAAAAACAAAATGCCAAATTGAAATATACTAGGATAGATTATATAAAAAAAGACGGACAATACGAAAAGTAAAATAAGCTAAGTTAAAGTGCAAAAATTGATGTTTGGAAGTGAAGTTTGGAGATCCTTTCTCCTAAGCTGAATAAATAATAGTTCTTTTAATGCACCCGGTACCTTAGGTGGTATTTGTACCGTTGAGCAACCCTCCCCATTACCAATTAATTGCTGAGAAGGCACCTTGGCTGTCACGCGCTCAGAATATGTGACAGCCCCTAATACTAATGCTTTAAGCCCCACATGCGGTTACGTTTCTAGAACACCCTCACATAACATTATAAACTTTTAAAACACCCTCTATCATTATAATGAAAGATAGAAAGTTTCTTTCAATGCACATCAAATGTAATACGACCACAAGAAATAAACAAAAGTGTATTTCGCCTTCAGCATCTTGTGTGTGGGATTCATACCCATAGTAATAAACTAAATTCCGATAGATTTCTTGTGTCAGGAATTTAATAAGACAAAGAAAAGCAAACGATCTTCAGTGGAGGATCGATTTGCTGATGTCGCATTTAATTAATATAAAAGGAACTGCCCATTGTAGAATCAGTTCAGTTCTTAGTTCTACATTCAGCTGAAAATTTCCCCCCACCAGCGGTAAGGGATCGGTAGCTTATTTTAATAAAGAATATTAAAAATAAAAACTTACGTTTGATTGTTGTGTCTCTTATGAGATCATTATATATTTTTTTAACTTAATAAAAATCGGAAACGAAATTGGCGCAGTCGGTAGGATCCCGAAAGATCCATATTGAATCGTACTTCTTAAAGTTTAATTTGGGATTCGAAGTCCCTTACAAAACGGTATTATACCACAATAAAAAAAATATATATATTTTGTATAATTCAGTGAAAAACATAGTAAACCAAGATCCTTATTATATAGTTAAATCGAACATTTAAATGCAACCAAAAGAAATAAATCTTAAAAAAGGAGCAGAGCTAGTAAACAAACCACCAAGAGAACTGAAGTCACAAAGTTGGACAGACGACGAAGAAACAGCGTATTTCCAAGAACATTTAAGATCAATCCAGCTGAAGTTAAGGAGAAAACAAATTCAACTAAATAGAAAACAAAAATTGGTACAGCGGATAAAAAAAAATACAGTGAAAAAACAAATAATAAGAATATATACGAGTACAAACAAAAGTGTAAAACAAAATTGGTTAAGAAAAAAAATTTTTTTAGTGACAATTAAAACAATTAAAACAAGAACAAATATTAAAATAAAAAAAAATATTAAACATCAAAAAAGGAAGTATAGTGACATGATCTAAGGCCCCAACGTGATCGAAAAATTGAAGGAAGAGCAACTTTAAGAGGCAGTTATTATCAGAGTCGAAAGCCCCAACGTGTTCAATAAATGAAGAAATTCGCACCGTACACCATACCAGCTGCGTTAAAATTTAAAAAAAAGGAAGGAAAAACTACAGAATCAACAGAACCAGCAGCAGCAGCAATTCAACAAATAAAAGAAAAATCTGAAGAAAGTGAACCAGTGATTTATTTTTATCAAATCTTTGAATTTATCTAAGTTTTGTCTCTTAATGATTGTCATGATCATGAATGTTAAAGTTTGCTCTATTTTCGGGGATGCTCTTCATCTTAATCTTTTCGTGTTGCACTTTTCTAGAAGAAATTATATACTATACATTTTTTAAAAATTGATTTAACCAGAAGCGGGGGTGGTTCCGACGGTGGTGAAATTAATGGTGTTCTGCAAACGATGGTAAAAATGTTTTGTGAACAAAATCAGGGACTGAAAATTTGTCATTTGAATGCTCAAAGTTTACATGGGAAAATTGATGAGTTTAGATTTGTTTTTTACGACTCAAAGGTAGATGCAATCTGCGTGTCAGAAACTTGGTTTCATTACGAAATTAATGATGCAGTATATGCATTGAAGGGCTATAGGCTTTTTGGGTCGGGGAATACATCCAGTTTTTATCAAAGCCATTCTGCCATTGATGTTGGATTATTTCACACATGTCATAAATACAGTTTTAATGACAGGAATTTTTCCGCAGCAATGGAAAGTGGCAAACATTATACCAATTCCAAAGAATCCAGCCGGTGACGAAGTTAGACCAATATCGATCCTACCCTTTCTTTCTAAGGTATGTGAGCGCGTTATGCACAAGCAGATGAATAATTTCATTTCACTTAACAACTTGCTGGTTCCCTTTCAGTCTGGTTTTCGTGCAAAAAATAGTTGTATAAGAGCCCTATTAAGTGTGGTAGAGGAGATAAGAGAAAAATTGGACAAAAACTATGTAACGTTTCTGGTACTTTTGGATTTTTCAAAAGCGTTTGACTTGGTCGACCATTCTATCCTTATTAATAAATTAGGCAATCGTTTCAACTTTTTTTCTTCTGCTACGAAACTTATCTCCTCATATTTAAGTGAGAGGAAACAAGCAGTGATCATTGGGGATGTTTCATCAGAGTTTATTTTCCTGACCCGAGGCTTTCCGCAAGGATCTATACTTGGACCTCTCTTATTTTCAATATACATAAATGATATTGCATCTGTTATATTTCACTCCTCGAAACGACTATATGCAGATGATATTCAAATCTATCACAGTTGTCCACTCGGTCTTTTAGAAAATTGTGCTTATGAAGTGAATGAAGATTTGAAACAAATTTCGATCCGGGCTGTTAATAATGGTTTAGCACTGAATCCAAAAAAATGCAAATGTTTGGTTATTTCAAGAAATAAGATCGATTATTCTTACTTTCCACCATTATTGCTTAACAATTCACCTATCAACTTTGTTGAATCAGCAAAAAACCTAGGTGTTATGTTTAACCACATCAATTGGATTGTAGGTAAGGCGTATGGAATACTAAGAACATTGTGGACTGCTCAAAAATTCACACCGACAAAGACACGTTTAATATTAGCAAAATCTTTGGTTATTCCCGTGTTAATCTATGAATGTGAAATTTATTAAAACTGTGATAGTACTATCAAAAGAAAACTCGAAATAGCTTTTAACAGCACTTTACGATATGTTTATAGCCTCAGAAGATATGACCATATATCTCATCTTTCAAAGAACTTGTTGAACAAGACTTTTTACAACTATGTTAAGTTTCGGACACTTATTCTTCTTCAGGACATAATTAAAACAAAACAGCCAGCATGTCTTTATAATAAGATCAGATTTCCGGCATCGAATTGATCTTTTGTTTTAATTTTAACTAGATTCAATTACTTGATATCGGAAAGACAGTTTTTCATTGCTGCTATCAACCTTTGGAACACACTCCCGCACTATCTTCGAGAATTGAGTGACACGAAGCGATTTAGAAGGGAATTCTGGCCATTTCTGGCAAATCAGAGCAATTAAAACGTTTTCATCTTTGCTAACTAATTATTTATTCATACATTTTTTTTAGCAATCTCAGTACTTTGTATTTTCTATTTTATTTTTTTTTCTTATACCTCTTTATGCTAATTAAAATTCAAAGTTGTACGTTTCTTATTTAAGATTTAAAACTAAAAATTAAAAATTCAAATTTAACATTAAATTTATTAAAGCAATTATTGGCTTTTGGACTTAAGTAATATAATTGTCAATTTTGTTTCTTATTGTCAAACAAAATCTTTCACAGATTTATAAGTTATATCTTATTGTGAAAGGATATAAATCAATAAAAGATAGAGATAAAGATAGAGAAACAACAAACAACAAACAGCAAACAACAAACAGCAAACAACAACACAAACAACAAACAACAAACAACAAACAACAAACAACAAACAACAAACAACAAACAACAAACAACAAACAACACACAACACACACACCAACAAACAACAAACAACAAACAACAAACAACAAACACAAACAACAACAACACACACACAAACACACACACCAACAAACAACAACACACAACACAACAAACACAAACAACACACAACAACCACAAAACCAACAACACAAACAACAAACAACAAACAACACCCAACAAACCACAAACAACAAACAACAAACAACAAAACAACAAACAACAAACAACAAACAACAACAACACACACAACACAACACACCACACACACAAACCACAAACAACAAACAACACACAACAACACACACACAACAACAAACAACAAACACCCAACACAACAACAAACAACAAACAACAACCCCAACACACAACACACAACAAACACAAACAACAAACAACAAACACAAACACCACCACCACACCCCACCACCACAACCCACAACCACCCCACACCCAACACACCACAAACAACAAACAACAACAACAAACAACAAACACCAACAACCAACACAAACAACAACACACACCACAACAACAAACAACAAAAACAACAAACAACAAACAACAACAACAAACACAAACACAAACAACAAAACAACAAACAACAAAACAACAAACAACAAACAACAAAAACAACAAACAACAAACAACAAACAACAAACAACAAACAACAAACAACAAACAACAAACAACAAACAACAAACAACAAACAACAAACAACAAACAAACACAACACAAACAACAAAACAACAAACAACAAACAACAACAACAAACAACAAACACAAACAACAAACAACAAACAACAAACAACAAACAACAACACAACAACAACAACAAAACAACAAACAACAAACAACAAACAAACAAACAACAAACAACAAACAACAAACAACAAACAACAAACAACAAACAACAAACAACAAACAACAAACAACAAACAACAAACAACAACAAACAACAAACAACAAACAACAAACAACAAACAACAAACAACAAACAACAAACAACAAACAACAAACAACAAACAACAAACAACAACAACAAACAACAAACAACAAACAACAAACAACAAACAACAAACAACAAACAACAAACAACAAACAACAACAAACAACAAACAACAAACAACAAACAACAAACAACAAACAACAAACAACAAACAACAAACAACAAACAACAAACAACAAACAACAAACAACAAACAACAAAACAACAAACAACAAACAACAAACACAAACACAAACAACAAACAACAAAAACAACAACAAACAACAAACAACAAACAACAAACAACAAACAACAA
>CATNUY010000012.1:0-28325 GCA_951217065.1 Baccha elongata
TTCTGATTTTTTACAGCCATTTAACCGATGAGGAAAAAAAACTGGCGCCCGGTTGAAGGCCCACAACATTTTTGCACGGCCATGTAAAAAATCAAAATGGCGTCTATATAGTAGCCTGATGTCTTAGCTACCTATTAAAACCTATGTCATCTCGATAGCATGTCATTCTGATTTTTTACAGCCATTTAACCGATGAGGAAAAAAAACTGGCGCCCGGTTGAAGGCCCACAACATTTTTGCACGGCCATGTAAAAAATCAAAATGGCGTCTATATAGTAGCCTGATGTCTTACCTACCTATTAAAACCTATGTCATCTCGATAGCATGTCATTCTGATTTTCTACAGCCATTTAACCGATGAGGAAAAAAAACTGGCGCCCGGTTGAAGGCCCACAACATTTTTGCACGGCCATGTAAAAAATCAAAATGGCGTCTATATAGTAGCCTGATGTCTTAGCTACCTATTAAAACCTATGTCATCTCGATAGCATGTCATTCTGATTTTTTACAGCCATTTAACCGATGAGGAAAAAAAACTGGCGCCCGGTTGAAGGCCCACAACATTTTTGCACGGCCATGTAAAAAATCAAAATGGCGTCTATATAGTAGCCTGATGTCTTACCTACCTATTAAAACCTATGTCATCTCGATAGCATGTCATTCTGATTTTTTACAGCCATTTAACCGATGAGGAAAAAAAACTGGCGCCCGGTTGAAGGCCCACAACATTTTTGCACGGCCATGTAAAAAATCAAAATGGCGTCTATATAGTAGCCTGATGTCTTAGCTACCTATTAAAACCTATGTCATCTCGATAGCATGTCATTCTGATTTTTTACAGCCATTTAACCGATGAGGAAAAAAAACTGGCGCCCGGTTGAAGGCCCACAACATTTTTGCACGGCCATGTAAAAAATCAAAATGGCGTCTATATAGTAGCCTGATGTCTTAGCTACCTATTAAAACCTATGTCATCTCGATAGCATGTCATTCTGATTTTTTACAGCCATTTAACCGATGAGGAAAAAAAACTGGCGCCCGGTTGAAGGCCCACAACATTTTTGCACGGCCATGTAAAAAATCAAAATGGCGTCTATATAGTAGCCTGATGTCTTACCTACCTATTAAAACCTATGTCATCTCGATAGCATGTCATTCTGATTTTCTACAGCCATTTAACCGATGAGGAAAAAAAACTGGCGCCCGGTTGAAGGCCCACAACATTTTTGCACGGCCATGTAAAAAATCAAAATGGCGTCTATATAGTAGCCTGATGTCTTAGCTACCTATTAAAACCTATGTCATCTCGATAGCATGTCATTCTGATTTTTTACAGCCATTTAACCGATGAGGAAAAAAAACTGGCGCCCGGTTGAAGGCCCACAACATTTTTGCACGGCCATGTAAAAAATCAAAATGGCGTCTATATAGTAGCCTGATGTCTTAGCTACCTATTAAAACCTATGTCATCTCGATAGCATGTCATTCTGATTTTTTACAGCCATTTAACCGATGAGGAAAAAAAACTGGCGCCCGGTTGAAGGCCCACAACATTTTTGCACGGCCATGTAAAAAATCAAAATGGCGTCTATATAGTAGCCTGATGTCTTAGCTACCTATTAAAACCTATGTCATCTCGATAGCATGTCATTCTGATTTTCTACAGCCATTTAACCGATGAGGAAAAAAAACTGGCGCCCGGTTGAAGGCCCACAACATTTTTGCACGGCCATGTAAAAAATCAAAATGGCGTCTATATAGTAGCCTGATGTCTTAGCTACCTATTAAAACCTATGTCATCTCGATAGCATGTCATTCTGATTTTTTACAGCCATTTAACCGATGAGGAAAAAAAACTGGCGCCCGGTTGAAGGCCCACAACATTTTTGCACGGCCATGTAAAAAATCAAAATGGCGTCTATATAGTAGCCTGATGTCTTACCTACCTATTAAAACCTATGTCATCTCGATAGCATGTCATTCTGATTTTTTACAGCCATTTAACCGATGAGGAAAAAAAACTGGCGCCCGGTTGAAGGCCCACAACATTTTTGCACGGCCATGTAAAAAATCAAAATGGCGTCTATATAGTAGCCTGATGTCTTAGCTACCTATTAAAACCTATGTCATCTCGATAGCATGTCATTCTGATTTTTTACAGCCATTTAACCGATGAGGAAAAAAAACTGGCGCCCGGTTGAAGGCCCACAACATTTTTGCACGGCCATGTAAAAAATCAAAATGGCGTCTATATAGTAGCCTGATGTCTTACCTACCTATTAAAACCTATGTCATCTCGATAGCATGTCATTCTGATTTTTTACAGCCATTTAACCGATGAGGAAAAAAAACTGGCGCCCGGTTGAAGGCCCACAACATTTTTGCACGGCCATGTAAAAAATCAAAATGGCGTCTATATAGTAGCCTGATGTCTTACCTACCTATTAAAACCTATGTCATCTCGATAGCATGTCATTCTGATTTTCTACAGCCATTTAACCGATGAGGAAAAAAAACTGGCGCCCGGTTGAAGGCCCACAACATTTTTGCACGGCCATGTAAAAAATCAAAATGGCGTCTATATAGTAGCCTGATGTCTTAGCTACCTATTAAAACCTATGTCATCTCGATAGCATGTCATTCTGATTTTTTACAGCCATTTAACCGATGAGGAAAAAAAACTGGCGCCCGGTTGAAGGCCCACAACATTTTTGCACGGCCATGTAAAAAATCAAAATGGCGTCTATATAGTAGCCTGATGTCTTAGCTACCTATTAAAACCTATGTCATCTCGATAGCATGTCATTCTGATTTTTTACAGCCATTTAACCGATGAGGAAAAAAAACTGGCGCCCGGTTGAAGGCCCACAACATTTTTGCACGGCCATGTAAAAAATCAAAATGGCGTCTATATAGTAGCCTGATGTCTTACCTACCTATTAAAACCTATGTCATCTCGATAGCATGT
Source organism: Baccha elongata (assembly GCA_951217065.1). NCBI lineage: Eukaryota > Metazoa > Arthropoda > Insecta > Diptera > Syrphidae > Baccha > Baccha elongata. Next base: position 2,969 of record CATNUY010000012.1, read on the forward strand.
CATTCTGATTTTCTACAGCCATTTAACCGATGAGGAAAAAAAACTGGCGCCCGGTTGAAGGCCCACAACATTTTTGCACGGCCATGTAAAAAATCAAAATGGCGTCTATATAGTAGCCTGATGTCTTAGCTACCTATTAAAACCTATGTCATCTCGATAGCATGTCATTCTGATTTTTTACAGCCATTTAACCGATGAGGAAAAAAAACTGGCGCCCGGTTGAAGGCCCACAACATTTTTGCACGGCCATGTAAAAAATCAAAATGGCGTCTATATAGTAGCCTGATGTCTTACCTACCTATTAAAACCTATGTCATCTCGATAGCATGTCATTCTGATTTTTTACAGCCATTTAACCGATGAGGAAAAAAAACTGGCGCCCGGTTGAAGGCCCACAACATTTTTGCACGGCCATGTAAAAAATCAAAATGGCGTCTATATAGTAGCCTGATGTCTTACCTACCTATTAAAACCTATGTCATCTCGATAGCATGTCATTCTGATTTTCTACAGCCATTTAACCGATGAGGAAAAAAAACTGGCGCCCGGTTGAAGGCCCACAACATTTTTGCACGGCCATGTAAAAAATCAAAATGGCGTCTATATAGTAGCCTGATGTCTTAGCTACCTATTAAAACCTATGTCATCTCGATAGCATGTCATTCTGATTTTTTACAGCCATTTAACCGATGAGGAAAAAAACTGGCGCCCGGTTGAAGGCCCACAACATTTTTGCACGGCCATGTAAAAAATCAAAATGGCGTCTATATAGTAGCCTGATGTCTTAGCTACCTATTAAAACCTATGTCATCTCGATAGCATGTCATTCTGATTTTTTACAGCCATTTAACCGATGAGGAAAAAAAACTGGCGCCCGGTTGAAGGCCCACAACATTTTTGCACGGCCATGTAAAAAATCAAAATGGCGTCTATATAGTAGCCTGATGTCTTAGCTACCTATTAAAACCTATGTCATCTCGATAGCATGTCATTCTGATTTTCTACAGCCATTTAACCGATGAGGAAAAAAAACTGGCGCCCGGTTGAAGGCCCACAACATTTTTGCACGGCCATGTAAAAAATCAAAATGGCGTCTATATAGTAGCCTGATGTCTTAGCTACCTATTAAAACCTATGTCATCTCGATAGCATGTCATTCTGATTTTTTACAGCCATTTAACCGATGAGGAAAAAAAACTGGCGCCCGGTTGAAGGCCCACAACATTTTTGCACGGCCATGTAAAAAATCAAAATGGCGTCTATATAGTAGCCTGATGTCTTACCTACCTATTAAAACCTATGTCATCTCGATAGCATGTCATTCTGATTTTTTACAGCCATTTAACCGATGAGGAAAAAAAACTGGCGCCCGGTTGAAGGCCCACAACATTTTTGCACGGCCATGTAAAAAATCAAAATGGCGTCTATATAGTAGCCTGATGTCTTAGCTACCTATTAAAACCTATGTCATCTCGATAGCATGTCATTCTGATTTTTTACAGCCATTTAACCGATGAGGAAAAAAAACTGGCGCCCGGTTGAAGGCCCACAACATTTTTGCACGGCCATGTAAAAAATCAAAATGGCGTCTATATAGTAGCCTGATGTCTTACCTACCTATTAAAACCTATGTCATCTCGATAGCATGTCATTCTGATTTTTTACAGCCATTTAACCGATGAGGAAAAAAAACTGGCGCCCGGTTGAAGGCCCACAACATTTTTGCACGGCCATGTAAAAAATCAAAATGGCGTCTATATAGTAGCCTGATGTCTTACCTACCTATTAAAACCTATGTCATCTCGATAGCATGTCATTCTGATTTTCTACAGCCATTTAACCGATGAGGAAAAAAAACTGGCGCCCGGTTGAAGGCCCACAACATTTTTGCACGGCCATGTAAAAAATCAAAATGGCGTCTATATAGTAGCCTGATGTCTTAGCTACCTATTAAAACCTATGTCATCTCGATAGCATGTCATTCTGATTTTTTACAGCCATTTAACCGATGAGGAAAAAAAACTGGCGCCCGGTTGAAGGCCCACAACATTTTTGCACGGCCATGTAAAAAATCAAAATGGCGTCTATATAGTAGCCTGATGTCTTAGCTACCTATTAAAACCTATGTCATCTCGATAGCATGTCATTCTGATTTTTTACAGCCATTTAACCGATGAGGAAAAAAAACTGGCGCCCGGTTGAAGGCCCACAACATTTTTGCACGGCCATGTAAAAAATCAAAATGGCGTCTATATAGTAGCCTGATGTCTTAGCTACCTATTAAAACCTATGTCATCTCGATAGCATGTCATTCTGATTTTTTACAGCCATTTAACCGATGAGGAAAAAAAACTGGCGCCCGGTTGAAGGCCCACAACATTTTTGCACGGCCATGTAAAAAATCAAAATGGCGTCTATATAGTAGCCTGATGTCTTAGCTACCTATTAAAACCTATGTCATCTCGATAGCATGTCATTCTGATTTTTTACAGCCATTTAACCGATGAGGAAAAAAAACTGGCGCCCGGTTGAAGGCCCACAACATTTTTGCACGGCCATGTAAAAAATCAAAATGGCGTCTATATAGTAGCCTGATGTCTTACCTACCTATTAAAACCTATGTCATCTCGATAGCATGTCATTCTGATTTTCTACAGCCATTTAACCGATGAGGAAAAAAAACTGGCGCCCGGTTGAAGGCCCACAACATTTTTGCACGGCCATGTAAAAAATCAAAATGGCGTCTATATAGTAGCCTGATGTCTTAGCTACCTATTAAAACCTATGTCATCTCGATAGCATGTCATTCTGATTTTTTACAGCCATTTAACCGATGAGGAAAAAAAACTGGCGCCCGGTTGAAGGCCCACAACATTTTTGCACGGCCATGTAAAAAATCAAAATGGCGTCTATATAGTAGCCTGATGTCTTACCTACCTATTAAAACCTATGTCATCTCGATAGCATGTCATTCTGATTTTTTACAGCCATTTAACCGATGAGGAAAAAAAACTGGCGCCCGGTTGAAGGCCCACAACATTTTTGCACGGCCATGTAAAAAATCAAAATGGCGTCTATATAGTAGCCTGATGTCTTACCTACCTATTAAAACCTATGTCATCTCGATAGCATGTCATTCTGATTTTCTACAGCCATTTAACCGATGAGGAAAAAAAACTGGCGCCCGGTTGAAGGCCCACAACATTTTTGCACGGCCATGTAAAAAATCAAAATGGCGTCTATATAGTAGCCTGATGTCTTAGCTACCTATTAAAACCTATGTCATCTCGATAGCATGTCATTCTGATTTTTTACAGCCATTTAACCGATGAGGAAAAAAACTGGCGCCCGGTTGAAGGCCCACAACATTTTTGCACGGCCATGTAAAAAATCAAAATGGCGTCTATATAGTAGCCTGATGTCTTAGCTACCTATTAAAACCTATGTCATCTCGATAGCATGTCATTCTGATTTTTTACAGCCATTTAACCGATGAGGAAAAAAAACTGGCGCCCGGTTGAAGGCCCACAACATTTTTGCACGGCCATGTAAAAAATCAAAATGGCGTCTATATAGTAGCCTGATGTCTTAGCTACCTATTAAAACCTATGTCATCTCGATAGCATGTCATTCTGATTTTCTACAGCCATTTAACCGATGAGGAAAAAAAACTGGCGCCCGGTTGAAGGCCCACAACATTTTTGCACGGCCATGTAAAAAATCAAAATGGCGTCTATATAGTAGCCTGATGTCTTAGCTACCTATTAAAACCTATGTCATCTCGATAGCATGTCATTCTGATTTTTTACAGCCATTTAACCGATGAGGAAAAAAAACTGGCGCCCGGTTGAAGGCCCACAACATTTTTGCACGGCCATGTAAAAAATCAAAATGGCGTCTATATAGTAGCCTGATGTCTTACCTACCTATTAAAACCTATGTCATCTCGATAGCATGTCATTCTGATTTTTTACAGCCATTTAACCGATGAGGAAAAAAAACTGGCGCCCGGTTGAAGGCCCACAACATTTTTGCACGGCCATGTAAAAAATCAAAATGGCGTCTATATAGTAGCCTGATGTCTTAGCTACCTATTAAAACCTATGTCATCTCGATAGCATGTCATTCTGATTTTTTACAGCCATTTAACCGATGAGGAAAAAAAACTGGCGCCCGGTTGAAGGCCCACAACATTTTTGCACGGCCATGTAAAAAATCAAAATGGCGTCTATATAGTAGCCTGATGTCTTACCTACCTATTAAAACCTATGTCATCTCGATAGCATGTCATTCTGATTTTTTACAGCCATTTAACCGATGAGGAAAAAAAACTGGCGCCCGGTTGAAGGCCCACAACATTTTTGCACGGCCATGTAAAAAATCAAAATGGCGTCTATATAGTAGCCTGATGTCTTACCTACCTATTAAAACCTATGTCATCTCGATAGCATGTCATTCTGATTTTCTACAGCCATTTAACCGATGAGGAAAAAAAACTGGCGCCCGGTTGAAGGCCCACAACATTTTTGCACGGCCATGTAAAAAATCAAAATGGCGTCTATATAGTAGCCTGATGTCTTAGCTACCTATTAAAACCTATGTCATCTCGATAGCATGTCATTCTGATTTTTTACAGCCATTTAACCGATGAGGAAAAAAAACTGGCGCCCGGTTGAAGGCCCACAACATTTTTGCACGGCCATGTAAAAAATCAAAATGGCGTCTATATAGTAGCCTGATGTCTTAGCTACCTATTAAAACCTATGTCATCTCGATAGCATGTCATTCTGATTTTTTACAGCCATTTAACCGATGAGGAAAAAAAACTGGCGCCCGGTTGAAGGCCCACAACATTTTTGCACGGCCATGTAAAAAATCAAAATGGCGTCTATATAGTAGCCTGATGTCTTAGCTACCTATTAAAACCTATGTCATCTCGATAGCATGTCATTCTGATTTTTTACAGCCATTTAACCGATGAGGAAAAAAAACTGGCGCCCGGTTGAAGGCCCACAACATTTTTGCACGGCCATGTAAAAAATCAAAATGGCGTCTATATAGTAGCCTGATGTCTTAGCTACCTATTAAAACCTATGTCATCTCGATAGCATGTCATTCTGATTTTTTACAGCCATTTAACCGATGAGGAAAAAAAACTGGCGCCCGGTTGAAGGCCCACAACATTTTTGCACGGCCATGTAAAAAATCAAAATGGCGTCTATATAGTAGCCTGATGTCTTACCTACCTATTAAAACCTATGTCATCTCGATAGCATGTCATTCTGATTTTCTACAGCCATTTAACCGATGAGGAAAAAAAACTGGCGCCCGGTTGAAGGCCCACAACATTTTTGCACGGCCATGTAAAAAATCAAAATGGCGTCTATATAGTAGCCTGATGTCTTAGCTACCTATTAAAACCTATGTCATCTCGATAGCATGTCATTCTGATTTTTTACAGCCATTTAACCGATGAGGAAAAAAAACTGGCGCCCGGTTGAAGGCCCACAACATTTTTGCACGGCCATGTAAAAAATCAAAATGGCGTCTATATAGTAGCCTGATGTCTTACCTACCTATTAAAACCTATGTCATCTCGATAGCATGTCATTCTGATTTTTTACAGCCATTTAACCGATGAGGAAAAAAAACTGGCGCCCGGTTGAAGGCCCACAACATTTTTGCACGGCCATGTAAAAAATCAAAATGGCGTCTATATAGTAGCCTGATGTCTTACCTACCTATTAAAACCTATGTCATCTCGATAGCATGTCATTCTGATTTTCTACAGCCATTTAACCGATGAGGAAAAAAAACTGGCGCCCGGTTGAAGGCCCACAACATTTTTGCACGGCCATGTAAAAAATCAAAATGGCGTCTATATAGTAGCCTGATGTCTTAGCTACCTATTAAAACCTATGTCATCTCGATAGCATGTCATTCTGATTTTTTACAGCCATTTAACCGATGAGGAAAAAAACTGGCGCCCGGTTGAAGGCCCACAACATTTTTGCACGGCCATGTAAAAAATCAAAATGGCGTCTATATAGTAGCCTGATGTCTTAGCTACCTATTAAAACCTATGTCATCTCGATAGCATGTCATTCTGATTTTTTACAGCCATTTAACCGATGAGGAAAAAAAACTGGCGCCCGGTTGAAGGCCCACAACATTTTTGCACGGCCATGTAAAAAATCAAAATGGCGTCTATATAGTAGCCTGATGTCTTAGCTACCTATTAAAACCTATGTCATCTCGATAGCATGTCATTCTGATTTTCTACAGCCATTTAACCGATGAGGAAAAAAAACTGGCGCCCGGTTGAAGGCCCACAACATTTTTGCACGGCCATGTAAAAAATCAAAATGGCGTCTATATAGTAGCCTGATGTCTTAGCTACCTATTAAAACCTATGTCATCTCGATAGCATGTCATTCTGATTTTTTACAGCCATTTAACCGATGAGGAAAAAAAACTGGCGCCCGGTTGAAGGCCCACAACATTTTTGCACGGCCATGTAAAAAATCAAAATGGCGTCTATATAGTAGCCTGATGTCTTACCTACCTATTAAAACCTATGTCATCTCGATAGCATGTCATTCTGATTTTTTACAGCCATTTAACCGATGAGGAAAAAAAACTGGCGCCCGGTTGAAGGCCCACAACATTTTTGCACGGCCATGTAAAAAATCAAAATGGCGTCTATATAGTAGCCTGATGTCTTAGCTACCTATTAAAACCTATGTCATCTCGATAGCATGTCATTCTGATTTTTTACAGCCATTTAACCGATGAGGAAAAAAAACTGGCGCCCGGTTGAAGGCCCACAACATTTTTGCACGGCCATGTAAAAAATCAAAATGGCGTCTATATAGTAGCCTGATGTCTTACCTACCTATTAAAACCTATGTCATCTCGATAGCATGTCATTCTGATTTTTTACAGCCATTTAACCGATGAGGAAAAAAAACTGGCGCCCGGTTGAAGGCCCACAACATTTTTGCACGGCCATGTAAAAAATCAAAATGGCGTCTATATAGTAGCCTGATGTCTTACCTACCTATTAAAACCTATGTCATCTCGATAGCATGTCATTCTGATTTTCTACAGCCATTTAACCGATGAGGAAAAAAAACTGGCGCCCGGTTGAAGGCCCACAACATTTTTGCACGGCCATGTAAAAAATCAAAATGGCGTCTATATAGTAGCCTGATGTCTTAGCTACCTATTAAAACCTATGTCATCTCGATAGCATGTCATTCTGATTTTTTACAGCCATTTAACCGATGAGGAAAAAAAACTGGCGCCCGGTTGAAGGCCCACAACATTTTTGCACGGCCATGTAAAAAATCAAAATGGCGTCTATATAGTAGCCTGATGTCTTAGCTACCTATTAAAACCTATGTCATCTCGATAGCATGTCATTCTGATTTTTTACAGCCATTTAACCGATGAGGAAAAAAAACTGGCGCCCGGTTGAAGGCCCACAACATTTTTGCACGGCCATGTAAAAAATCAAAATGGCGTCTATATAGTAGCCTGATGTCTTAGCTACCTATTAAAACCTATGTCATCTCGATAGCATGTCATTCTGATTTTTTACAGCCATTTAACCGATGAGGAAAAAAAACTGGCGCCCGGTTGAAGGCCCACAACATTTTTGCACGGCCATGTAAAAAATCAAAATGGCGTCTATATAGTAGCCTGATGTCTTAGCTACCTATTAAAACCTATGTCATCTCGATAGCATGTCATTCTGATTTTTTACAGCCATTTAACCGATGAGGAAAAAAAACTGGCGCCCGGTTGAAGGCCCACAACATTTTTGCACGGCCATGTAAAAAATCAAAATGGCGTCTATATAGTAGCCTGATGTCTTACCTACCTATTAAAACCTATGTCATCTCGATAGCATGTCATTCTGATTTTCTACAGCCATTTAACCGATGAGGAAAAAAAACTGGCGCCCGGTTGAAGGCCCACAACATTTTTGCACGGCCATGTAAAAAATCAAAATGGCGTCTATATAGTAGCCTGATGTCTTAGCTACCTATTAAAACCTATGTCATCTCGATAGCATGTCATTCTGATTTTTTACAGCCATTTAACCGATGAGGAAAAAAAACTGGCGCCCGGTTGAAGGCCCACAACATTTTTGCACGGCCATGTAAAAAATCAAAATGGCGTCTATATAGTAGCCTGATGTCTTACCTACCTATTAAAACCTATGTCATCTCGATAGCATGTCATTCTGATTTTTTACAGCCATTTAACCGATGAGGAAAAAAAACTGGCGCCCGGTTGAAGGCCCACAACATTTTTGCACGGCCATGTAAAAAATCAAAATGGCGTCTATATAGTAGCCTGATGTCTTACCTACCTATTAAAACCTATGTCATCTCGATAGCATGTCATTCTGATTTTCTACAGCCATTTAACCGATGAGGAAAAAAAACTGGCGCCCGGTTGAAGGCCCACAACATTTTTGCACGGCCATGTAAAAAATCAAAATGGCGTCTATATAGTAGCCTGATGTCTTAGCTACCTATTAAAACCTATGTCATCTCGATAGCATGTCATTCTGATTTTTTACAGCCATTTAACCGATGAGGAAAAAAACTGGCGCCCGGTTGAAGGCCCACAACATTTTTGCACGGCCATGTAAAAAATCAAAATGGCGTCTATATAGTAGCCTGATGTCTTAGCTACCTATTAAAACCTATGTCATCTCGATAGCATGTCATTCTGATTTTTTACAGCCATTTAACCGATGAGGAAAAAAAACTGGCGCCCGGTTGAAGGCCCACAACATTTTTGCACGGCCATGTAAAAAATCAAAATGGCGTCTATATAGTAGCCTGATGTCTTAGCTACCTATTAAAACCTATGTCATCTCGATAGCATGTCATTCTGATTTTCTACAGCCATTTAACCGATGAGGAAAAAAAACTGGCGCCCGGTTGAAGGCCCACAACATTTTTGCACGGCCATGTAAAAAATCAAAATGGCGTCTATATAGTAGCCTGATGTCTTAGCTACCTATTAAAACCTATGTCATCTCGATAGCATGTCATTCTGATTTTTTACAGCCATTTAACCGATGAGGAAAAAAAACTGGCGCCCGGTTGAAGGCCCACAACATTTTTGCACGGCCATGTAAAAAATCAAAATGGCGTCTATATAGTAGCCTGATGTCTTACCTACCTATTAAAACCTATGTCATCTCGATAGCATGTCATTCTGATTTTTTACAGCCATTTAACCGATGAGGAAAAAAAACTGGCGCCCGGTTGAAGGCCCACAACATTTTTGCACGGCCATGTAAAAAATCAAAATGGCGTCTATATAGTAGCCTGATGTCTTAGCTACCTATTAAAACCTATGTCATCTCGATAGCATGTCATTCTGATTTTTTACAGCCATTTAACCGATGAGGAAAAAAAACTGGCGCCCGGTTGAAGGCCCACAACATTTTTGCACGGCCATGTAAAAAATCAAAATGGCGTCTATATAGTAGCCTGATGTCTTAGCTACCTATTAAAACCTGTCATCTCGATAGCATGTCATTCTGATTTTTTACAGCCATTTAACCGATGAGGAAAAAAAACTGGCGCCCGGTTGAAGGCCCACAACATTTTTGCACGGCCATGTAAAAAATCAAAATGGCGTCTATATAGTAGCCTGATGTCTTACCTACCTATTAAAACCTATGTCATCTCGATAGCATGTCATTCTGATTTTCTACAGCCATTTAACCGATGAGGAAAAAAAACTGGCGCCCGGTTGAAGGCCCACAACATTTTTGCACGGCCATGTAAAAAATCAAAATGGCGTCTATATAGTAGCCTGATGTCTTAGCTACCTATTAAAACCTATGTCATCTCGATAGCATGTCATTCTGATTTTTTACAGCCATTTAACCGATGAGGAAAAAAAACTGGCGCCCGGTTGAAGGCCCACAACATTTTTGCACGGCCATGTAAAAAATCAAAATGGCGTCTATATAGTAGCCTGATGTCTTAGCTACCTATTAAAACCTATGTCATCTCGATAGCATGTCATTCTGATTTTTTACAGCCATTTAACCGATGAGGAAAAAAAACTGGCGCCCGGTTGAAGGCCCACAACATTTTTGCACGGCCATGTAAAAAATCAAAATGGCGTCTATATAGTAGCCTGATGTCTTAGCTACCTATTAAAACCTATGTCATCTCGATAGCATGTCATTCTGATTTTTTACAGCCATTTAACCGATGAGGAAAAAAAACTGGCGCCCGGTTGAAGGCCCACAACATTTTTGCACGGCCATGTAAAAAATCAAAATGGCGTCTATATAGTAGCCTGATGTCTTAGCTACCTATTAAAACCTATGTCATCTCGATAGCATGTCATTCTGATTTTTTACAGCCATTTAACCGATGAGGAAAAAAAACTGGCGCCCGGTTGAAGGCCCACAACATTTTTGCACGGCCATGTAAAAAATCAAAATGGCGTCTATATAGTAGCCTGATGTCTTACCTACCTATTAAAACCTATGTCATCTCGATAGCATGTCATTCTGATTTTCTACAGCCATTTAACCGATGAGGAAAAAAAACTGGCGCCCGGTTGAAGGCCCACAACATTTTTGCACGGCCATGTAAAAAATCAAAATGGCGTCTATATAGTAGCCTGATGTCTTAGCTACCTATTAAAACCTATGTCATCTCGATAGCATGTCATTCTGATTTTTTACAGCCATTTAACCGATGAGGAAAAAAAACTGGCGCCCGGTTGAAGGCCCACAACATTTTTGCACGGCCATGTAAAAAATCAAAATGGCGTCTATATAGTAGCCTGATGTCTTACCTACCTATTAAAACCTATGTCATCTCGATAGCATGTCATTCTGATTTTTTACAGCCATTTAACCGATGAGGAAAAAAAACTGGCGCCCGGTTGAAGGCCCACAACATTTTTGCACGGCCATGTAAAAAATCAAAATGGCGTCTATATAGTAGCCTGATGTCTTACCTACCTATTAAAACCTATGTCATCTCGATAGCATGTCATTCTGATTTTCTACAGCCATTTAACCGATGAGGAAAAAAAACTGGCGCCCGGTTGAAGGCCCACAACATTTTTGCACGGCCATGTAAAAAATCAAAATGGCGTCTATATAGTAGCCTGATGTCTTAGCTACCTATTAAAACCTATGTCATCTCGATAGCATGTCATTCTGATTTTTTACAGCCATTTAACCGATGAGGAAAAAAACTGGCGCCCGGTTGAAGGCCCACAACATTTTTGCACGGCCATGTAAAAAATCAAAATGGCGTCTATATAGTAGCCTGATGTCTTAGCTACCTATTAAAACCTATGTCATCTCGATAGCATGTCATTCTGATTTTTTACAGCCATTTAACCGATGAGGAAAAAAAACTGGCGCCCGGTTGAAGGCCCACAACATTTTTGCACGGCCATGTAAAAAATCAAAATGGCGTCTATATAGTAGCCTGATGTCTTAGCTACCTATTAAAACCTATGTCATCTCGATAGCATGTCATTCTGATTTTCTACAGCCATTTAACCGATGAGGAAAAAAAACTGGCGCCCGGTTGAAGGCCCACAACATTTTTGCACGGCCATGTAAAAAATCAAAATGGCGTCTATATAGTAGCCTGATGTCTTAGCTACCTATTAAAACCTATGTCATCTCGATAGCATGTCATTCTGATTTTTTACAGCCATTTAACCGATGAGGAAAAAAAACTGGCGCCCGGTTGAAGGCCCACAACATTTTTGCACGGCCATGTAAAAAATCAAAATGGCGTCTATATAGTAGCCTGATGTCTTACCTACCTATTAAAACCTATGTCATCTCGATAGCATGTCATTCTGATTTTTTACAGCCATTTAACCGATGAGGAAAAAAAACTGGCGCCCGGTTGAAGGCCCACAACATTTTTGCACGGCCATGTAAAAAATCAAAATGGCGTCTATATAGTAGCCTGATGTCTTAGCTACCTATTAAAACCTATGTCATCTCGATAGCATGTCATTCTGATTTTTTACAGCCATTTAACCGATGAGGAAAAAAAACTGGCGCCCGGTTGAAGGCCCACAACATTTTTGCACGGCCATGTAAAAAATCAAAATGGCGTCTATATAGTAGCCTGATGTCTTACCTACCTATTAAAACCTATGTCATCTCGATAGCATGTCATTCTGATTTTTTACAGCCATTTAACCGATGAGGAAAAAAAACTGGCGCCCGGTTGAAGGCCCACAACATTTTTGCACGGCCATGTAAAAAATCAAAATGGCGTCTATATAGTAGCCTGATGTCTTACCTACCTATTAAAACCTATGTCATCTCGATAGCATGTCATTCTGATTTTCTACAGCCATTTAACCGATGAGGAAAAAAAACTGGCGCCCGGTTGAAGGCCCACAACATTTTTGCACGGCCATGTAAAAAATCAAAATGGCGTCTATATAGTAGCCTGATGTCTTAGCTACCTATTAAAACCTATGTCATCTCGATAGCATGTCATTCTGATTTTTTACAGCCATTTAACCGATGAGGAAAAAAAACTGGCGCCCGGTTGAAGGCCCACAACATTTTTGCACGGCCATGTAAAAAATCAAAATGGCGTCTATATAGTAGCCTGATGTCTTAGCTACCTATTAAAACCTATGTCATCTCGATAGCATGTCATTCTGATTTTTTACAGCCATTTAACCGATGAGGAAAAAAAACTGGCGCCCGGTTGAAGGCCCACAACATTTTTGCACGGCCATGTAAAAAATCAAAATGGCGTCTATATAGTAGCCTGATGTCTTAGCTACCTATTAAAACCTATGTCATCTCGATAGCATGTCATTCTGATTTTCTACAGCCATTTAACCGATGAGGAAAAAAAACTGGCGCCCGGTTGAAGGCCCACAACATTTTTGCACGGCCATGTAAAAAATCAAAATGGCGTCTATATAGTAGCCTGATGTCTTAGCTACCTATTAAAACCTATGTCATCTCGATAGCATGTCATTCTGATTTTTTACAGCCATTTAACCGATGAGGAAAAAAAACTGGCGCCCGGTTGAAGGCCCACAACATTTTTGCACGGCCATGTAAAAAATCAAAATGGCGTCTATATAGTAGCCTGATGTCTTAGCTACCTATTAAAACCTATGTCATCTCGATAGCATGTCATTCTGATTTTTTACAGCCATTTAACCGATGAGGAAAAAAAACTGGCGCCCGGTTGAAGGCCCACAACATTTTTGCACGGCCATGTAAAAAATCAAAATGGCGTCTATATAGTAGCCTGATGTCTTAGCTACCTATTAAAACCTATGTCATCTCGATAGCATGTCATTCTGATTTTTTACAGCCATTTAACCGATGAGGAAAAAAAACTGGCGCCCGGTTGAAGGCCCACAACATTTTTGCACGGCCATGTAAAAAATCAAAATGGCGTCTATATAGTAGCCTGATGTCTTACCTACCTATTAAAACCTATGTCATCTCGATAGCATGTCATTCTGATTTTTTACAGCCATTTAACCGATGAGGAAAAAAAACTGGCGCCCGGTTGAAGGCCCACAACATTTTTGCACGGCCATGTAAAAAATCAAAATGGCGTCTATATAGTAGCCTGATGTCTTACCTACCTATTAAAACCTATGTCATCTCGATAGCATGTCATTCTGATTTTCTACAGCCATTTAACCGATGAGGAAAAAAAACTGGCGCCCGGTTGAAGGCCCACAACATTTTTGCACGGCCATGTAAAAAATCAAAATGGCGTCTATATAGTAGCCTGATGTCTTAGCTACCTATTAAAACCTATGTCATCTCGATAGCATGTCATTCTGATTTTTTACAGCCATTTAACCGATGAGGAAAAAAAACTGGCGCCCGGTTGAAGGCCCACAACATTTTTGCACGGCCATGTAAAAAATCAAAATGGCGTCTATATAGTAGCCTGATGTCTTAGCTACCTATTAAAACCTATGTCATCTCGATAGCATGTCATTCTGATTTTTTACAGCCATTTAACCGATGAGGAAAAAAAACTGGCGCCCGGTTGAAGGCCCACAACATTTTTGCACGGCCATGTAAAAAATCAAAATGGCGTCTATATAGTAGCCTGATGTCTTAGCTACCTATTAAAACCTATGTCATCTCGATAGCATGTCATTCTGATTTTCTACAGCCATTTAACCGATGAGGAAAAAAAACTGGCGCCCGGTTGAAGGCCCACAACATTTTTGCACGGCCATGTAAAAAATCAAAATGGCGTCTATATAGTAGCCTGATGTCTTAGCTACCTATTAAAACCTATGTCATCTCGATAGCATGTCATTCTGATTTTTTACAGCCATTTAACCGATGAGGAAAAAAAACTGGCGCCCGGTTGAAGGCCCACAACATTTTTGCACGGCCATGTAAAAAATCAAAATGGCGTCTATATAGTAGCCTGATGTCTTACCTACCTATTAAAACCTATGTCATCTCGATAGCATGTCATTCTGATTTTTTACAGCCATTTAACCGATGAGGAAAAAAAACTGGCGCCCGGTTGAAGGCCCACAACATTTTTGCACGGCCATGTAAAAAATCAAAATGGCGTCTATATAGTAGCCTGATGTCTTACCTACCTATTAAAACCTATGTCATCTCGATAGCATGTCATTCTGATTTTCTACAGCCATTTAACCGATGAGGAAAAAAAACTGGCGCCCGGTTGAAGGCCCACAACATTTTTGCACGGCCATGTAAAAAATCAAAATGGCGTCTATATAGTAGCCTGATGTCTTAGCTACCTATTAAAACCTATGTCATCTCGATAGCATGTCATTCTGATTTTTTACAGCCATTTAACCGATGAGGAAAAAAACTGGCGCCCGGTTGAAGGCCCACAACATTTTTGCACGGCCATGTAAAAAATCAAAATGGCGTCTATATAGTAGCCTGATGTCTTAGCTACCTATTAAAACCTATGTCATCTCGATAGCATGTCATTCTGATTTTTTACAGCCATTTAACCGATGAGGAAAAAAAACTGGCGCCCGGTTGAAGGCCCACAACATTTTTGCACGGCCATGTAAAAAATCAAAATGGCGTCTATATAGTAGCCTGATGTCTTAGCTACCTATTAAAACCTATGTCATCTCGATAGCATGTCATTCTGATTTTCTACAGCCATTTAACCGATGAGGAAAAAAAACTGGCGCCCGGTTGAAGGCCCACAACATTTTTGCACGGCCATGTAAAAAATCAAAATGGCGTCTATATAGTAGCCTGATGTCTTAGCTACCTATTAAAACCTATGTCATCTCGATAGCATGTCATTCTGATTTTTTACAGCCATTTAACCGATGAGGAAAAAAAACTGGCGCCCGGTTGAAGGCCCACAACATTTTTGCACGGCCATGTAAAAAATCAAAATGGCGTCTATATAGTAGCCTGATGTCTTAGCTACCTATTAAAACCTATGTCATCTCGATAGCATGTCATTCTGATTTTTTACAGCCATTTAACCGATGAGGAAAAAAAACTGGCGCCCGGTTGAAGGCCCACAACATTTTTGCACGGCCATGTAAAAAATCAAAATGGCGTCTATATAGTAGCCTGATGTCTTAGCTACCTATTAAAACCTATGTCATCTCGATAGCATGTCATTCTGATTTTTTACAGCCATTTAACCGATGAGGAAAAAAAACTGGCGCCCGGTTGAAGGCCCACAACATTTTTGCACGGCCATGTAAAAAATCAAAATGGCGTCTATATAGTAGCCTGATGTCTTACCTACCTATTAAAACCTATGTCATCTCGATAGCATGTCATTCTGATTTTTTACAGCCATTTAACCGATGAGGAAAAAAAACTGGCGCCCGGTTGAAGGCCCACAACATTTTTGCACGGCCATGTAAAAAATCAAAATGGCGTCTATATAGTAGCCTGATGTCTTAGCTACCTATTAAAACCTATGTCATCTCGATAGCATGTCATTCTGATTTTCTACAGCCATTTAACCGATGAGGAAAAAAAACTGGCGCCCGGTTGAAGGCCCACAACATTTTTGCACGGCCATGTAAAAAATCAAAATGGCGTCTATATAGTAGCCTGATGTCTTAGCTACCTATTAAAACCTATGTCATCTCGATAGCATGTCATTCTGATTTTTTACAGCCATTTAACCGATGAGGAAAAAAAACTGGCGCCCGGTTGAAGGCCCACAACATTTTTGCACGGCCATGTAAAAAATCAAAATGGCGTCTATATAGTAGCCTGATGTCTTAGCTACCTATTAAAACCTATGTCATCTCGATAGCATGTCATTCTGATTTTTTACAGCCATTTAACCGATGAGGAAAAAAAACTGGCGCCCGGTTGAAGGCCCACAACATTTTTGCACGGCCATGTAAAAAATCAAAATGGCGTCTATATAGTAGCCTGATGTCTTAGCTACCTATTAAAACCTATGTCATCTCGATAGCATGTCATTCTGATTTTTTACAGCCATTTAACCGATGAGGAAAAAAAACTGGCGCCCGGTTGAAGGCCCACAACATTTTTGCACGGCCATGTAAAAAATCAAAATGGCGTCTATATAGTAGCCTGATGTCTTAGCTACCTATTAAAACCTATGTCATCTCGATAGCATGTCATTCTGATTTTCTACAGCCATTTAACCGATGAGGAAAAAAAACTGGCGCCCGGTTGAAGGCCCACAACATTTTTGCACGGCCATGTAAAAAATCAAAATGGCGTCTATATAGTAGCCTGATGTCTTAGCTACCTATTAAAACCTATGTCATCTCGATAGCATGTCATTCTGATTTTTTACAGCCATTTAACCGATGAGGAAAAAAAACTGGCGCCCGGTTGAAGGCCCACAACATTTTTGCACGGCCATGTAAAAAATCAAAATGGCGTCTATATAGTAGCCTGATGTCTTACCTACCTATTAAAACCTATGTCATCTCGATAGCATGTCATTCTGATTTTTTACAGCCATTTAACCGATGAGGAAAAAAAACTGGCGCCCGGTTGAAGGCCCACAACATTTTTGCACGGCCATGTAAAAAATCAAAATGGCGTCTATATAGTAGCCTGATGTCTTAGCTACCTATTAAAACCTATGTCATCTCGATAGCATGTCATTCTGATTTTTTACAGCCATTTAACCGATGAGGAAAAAAAACTGGCGCCCGGTTGAAGGCCCACAACATTTTTGCACGGCCATGTAAAAAATCAAAATGGCGTCTATATAGTAGCCTGATGTCTTACCTACCTATTAAAACCTATGTCATCTCGATAGCATGTCATTCTGATTTTTTACAGCCATTTAACCGATGAGGAAAAAAAACTGGCGCCCGGTTGAAGGCCCACAACATTTTTGCACGGCCATGTAAAAAATCAAAATGGCGTCTATATAGTAGCCTGATGTCTTACCTACCTATTAAAACCTATGTCATCTCGATAGCATGTCATTCTGATTTTCTACAGCCATTTAACCGATGAGGAAAAAAAACTGGCGCCCGGTTGAAGGCCCACAACATTTTTGCACGGCCATGTAAAAAATCAAAATGGCGTCTATATAGTAGCCTGATGTCTTAGCTACCTATTAAAACCTATGTCATCTCGATAGCATGTCATTCTGATTTTTTACAGCCATTTAACCGATGAGGAAAAAAAACTGGCGCCCGGTTGAAGGCCCACAACATTTTTGCACGGCCATGTAAAAAATCAAAATGGCGTCTATATAGTAGCCTGATGTCTTAGCTACCTATTAAAACCTATGTCATCTCGATAGCATGTCATTCTGATTTTTTACAGCCATTTAACCGATGAGGAAAAAAAACTGGCGCCCGGTTGAAGGCCCACAACATTTTTGCACGGCCATGTAAAAAATCAAAATGGCGTCTATATAGTAGCCTGATGTCTTACCTACCTATTAAAACCTATGTCATCTCGATAGCATGTCATTCTGATTTTCTACAGCCATTTAACCGATGAGGAAAAAAAACTGGCGCCCGGTTGAAGGCCCACAACATTTTTGCACGGCCATGTAAAAAATCAAAATGGCGTCTATATAGTAGCCTGATGTCTTAGCTACCTATTAAAACCTATGTCATCTCGATAGCATGTCATTCTGATTTTTTACAGCCATTTAACCGATGAGGAAAAAAAACTGGCGCCCGGTTGAAGGCCCACAACATTTTTGCACGGCCATGTAAAAAATCAAAATGGCGTCTATATAGTAGCCTGATGTCTTACCTACCTATTAAAACCTATGTCATCTCGATAGCATGTCATTCTGATTTTTTACAGCCATTTAACCGATGAGGAAAAAAAACTGGCGCCCGGTTGAAGGCCCACAACATTTTTGCACGGCCATGTAAAAAATCAAAATGGCGTCTATATAGTAGCCTGATGTCTTAGCTACCTATTAAAACCTATGTCATCTCGATAGCATGTCATTCTGATTTTTTACAGCCATTTAACCGATGAGGAAAAAAAACTGGCGCCCGGTTGAAGGCCCACAACATTTTTGCACGGCCATGTAAAAAATCAAAATGGCGTCTATATAGTAGCCTGATGTCTTACCTACCTATTAAAACCTATGTCATCTCGATAGCATGTCATTCTGATTTTTTACAGCCATTTAACCGATGAGGAAAAAAAACTGGCGCCCGGTTGAAGGCCCACAACATTTTTGCACGGCCATGTAAAAAATCAAAATGGCGTCTATATAGTAGCCTGATGTCTTACCTACCTATTAAAACCTATGTCATCTCGATAGCATGTCATTCTGATTTTCTACAGCCATTTAACCGATGAGGAAAAAAAACTGGCGCCCGGTTGAAGGCCCACAACATTTTTGCACGGCCATGTAAAAAATCAAAATGGCGTCTATATAGTAGCCTGATGTCTTAGCTACCTATTAAAACCTATGTCATCTCGATAGCATGTCATTCTGATTTTTTACAGCCATTTAACCGATGAGGAAAAAAAACTGGCGCCCGGTTGAAGGCCCACAACATTTTTGCACGGCCATGTAAAAAATCAAAATGGCGTCTATATAGTAGCCTGATGTCTTAGCTACCTATTAAAACCTATGTCATCTCGATAGCATGTCATTCTGATTTTTTACAGCCATTTAACCGATGAGGAAAAAAAACTGGCGCCCGGTTGAAGGCCCACAACATTTTTGCACGGCCATGTAAAAAATCAAAATGGCGTCTATATAGTAGCCTGATGTCTTACCTACCTATTAAAACCTATGTCATCTCGATAGCATGTCATTCTGATTTTCTACAGCCATTTAACCGATGAGGAAAAAAAACTGGCGCCCGGTTGAAGGCCCACAACATTTTTGCACGGCCATGTAAAAAATCAAAATGGCGTCTATATAGTAGCCTGATGTCTTAGCTACCTATTAAAACCTATGTCATCTCGATAGCATGTCATTCTGATTTTTTACAGCCATTTAACCGATGAGGAAAAAAAACTGGCGCCCGGTTGAAGGCCCACAACATTTTTGCACGGCCATGTAAAAAATCAAAATGGCGTCTATATAGTAGCCTGATGTCTTACCTACCTATTAAAACCTATGTCATCTCGATAGCATGTCATTCTGATTTTTTACAGCCATTTAACCGATGAGGAAAAAAAACTGGCGCCCGGTTGAAGGCCCACAACATTTTTGCACGGCCATGTAAAAAATCAAAATGGCGTCTATATAGTAGCCTGATGTCTTAGCTACCTATTAAAACCTATGTCATCTCGATAGCATGTCATTCTGATTTTTTACAGCCATTTAACCGATGAGGAAAAAAAACTGGCGCCCGGTTGAAGGCCCACAACATTTTTGCACGGCCATGTAAAAAATCAAAATGGCGTCTATATAGTAGCCTGATGTCTTACCTACCTATTAAAACCTATGTCATCTCGATAGCATGTCATTCTGATTTTTTACAGCCATTTAACCGATGAGGAAAAAAAACTGGCGCCCGGTTGAAGGCCCACAACATTTTTGCACGGCCATGTAAAAAATCAAAATGGCGTCTATATAGTAGCCTGATGTCTTACCTACCTATTAAAACCTATGTCATCTCGATAGCATGTCATTCTGATTTTCTACAGCCATTTAACCGATGAGGAAAAAAAACTGGCGCCCGGTTGAAGGCCACAACATTTTTGCACGGCCATGTAAAAAATCAAAATGGCGTCTATATAGTAGCCTGATGTCTTAGCTACCTATTAAAACCTATGTCATCTCGATAGCATGTCATTCTGATTTTTTACAGCCATTTAACCGATGAGGAAAAAAAACTGGCGCCCGGTTGAAGGCCCACAACATTTTTTGCACGGCCATGTAAAAAATCAAAATGGCGTCTATATAGTAGCCTGATGTCTTAGCTACCTATTAAAACCTATGTCATCTCGATAGCATGTCATTCTGATTTTTTACAGCCATTTAACCGATGAGGAAAAAAAACTGGCGCCCGGTTGAAGGCCCACAACATTTTTGCACGGCCATGTAAAAAATCAAAATGGCGTCTATATAGTAGCCTGATGTCTTAGCTACCTATTAAAACCTATGTCATCTCGATAGCATGTCATTCTGATTTTCTACAGCCATTTAACCGATGAGGAAAAAAAACTGGCGCCCGGTTGAAGGCCCACAACATTTTTGCACGGCCATGTAAAAAATCAAAATGGCGTCTATATAGTAGCCTGATGTCTTAGCTACCTATTAAAACCTATGTCATCTCGATAGCATGTCATTCTGATTTTTTACAGCCATTTAACCGATGAGGAAAAAAACTGGCGCCCGGTTGAAGGCCCACAACATTTTGCACGGCCATGTAAAAAATCAAAATGGCGTCTATATAGTAGCCTGATGTCCTTACCTACCTATTAAAACCTATGTCATCTCGATAGCATGTCATTCTGATTTTTTACAGCCATTTAACCGATGAGGAAAAAAAAACTGGCGCCCGGTTGAAGGCCCACAACATTTTTGCACGGCCATGTAAAAAATCAAAATGGCGTCTATATAGTAGCCTGATGTCTTAGCTACCTATTAAAACCTATGTCATCTCGATAGCATGTCATTCTGATTTTTTACAGCCATTTAACCGATGAGGAAAAAAAACTGGCGCCCGGTTGAAGGCCCACAACATTTTTGCACGGCCATGTAAAAAATCAAAATGGCGTCTATATAGTAGCCTGATGTCTTACCTACCTATTAAAACCTATGTCATCTCGATAGCATGTCATTCTGATTTTTTACAGCCATTTAACCGATGAGGAAAAAAAACTGGCGCCCGGTTGAAGGCCCACAACATTTTTGCACGGCCATGTAAAAAATCAAAATGGCGTCTATATAGTAGCCTGATGTCTTACCTACCTATTAAAACCTATGTCATCTCGATAGCATGTCATTCTGATTTTCTACAGCCATTTAACCGATGAGGAAAAAAAACTGGCGCCCGGTTGAAGGCCCACAACATTTTTGCACGGCCATGTAAAAAATCAAAATGGCGTCTATATAGTAGCCTGATGTCTTAGCTACCTATTAAAACCTATGTCATCTCGATAGCATGTCATTCTGATTTTTTACAGCCATTTAACCGATGAGGAAAAAAAACTGGCGCCCGGTTGAAGGCCCACAACATTTTTGCACGGCCATGTAAAAAATCAAAATGGCGTCTATATAGTAGCCTGATGTCTTAGCTACCTATTAAAACCTATGTCATCTCGATAGCATGTCATTCTGATTTTTTACAGCCATTTAACCGATGAGGAAAAAAAACTGGCGCCCGGTTGAAGGCCCACAACATTTTTGCACGGCCATGTAAAAAATCAAAATGGCGTCTATATAGTAGCCTGATGTCTTACTACCTATTAAAACCTATGTCATCTCGATAGCATGTCATTCTGATTTTCTACAGCCATTTAACCGATGAGGAAAAAAAACTGGCGCCCGGTTGAAGGCCCACAACATTTTTGCACGGCCATGTAAAAAATCAAAATGGCGTCTATATAGTAGCCTGATGTCTTAGCTACCTATTAAAACCTATGTCATCTCGATAGCATGTCATTCTGATTTTTTACAGCCATTTAACCGATGAGGAAAAAAAACTGGCGCCCGGTTGAAGGCCCACAACATTTTTGCACGGCCATGTAAAAAATCAAAATGGCGTCTATATAGTAGCCTGATGTCTTACCTACCTATTAAAACCTATGTCATCTCGATAGCATGTCATTCTGATTTTCTACAGCCATTTAACCGATGAGGAAAAAAAACTGGCGCCCGGTTGAAGGCCCACAACATTTTTGCACGGCCATGTAAAAAATCAAAATGGCGTCTATATAGTAGCCAGATGTCTTAGCTACCTATTAAAACCTATGTCATCTCGATAGCATGTCATTCTGATTTTTTACAGCCATTTAACCGATGAGGAAAAAAAACTGGCGCCCGGTTGAAGGCCCACAACATTTTTGCACGGCCATGTAAAAAATCAAAATGGCGTCTATATAGTAGCCTGATGTCTTACCTACCTATTAAAACCTATGTCATCTCGATAGCATGTCATTCTGATTTTTTACAGCCATTTACCGATGAGGAAAAAAAACTGGCGCCCGGTTGAAGGCCCACAACATTTTTGCACGGCCATGTAAAAAATCAAAATGGCGTCTATATAGTAGCCTGATGTCTTAGCTACCTATTAAAACCTATGTCATCTCGATAGCATGTCATTCTGATTTTTTACAGCCATTTAACCGATGAGGAAAAAAAACTGGCGCCCGGTTGAAGGCCCACAACATTTTTGCACGGCCATGTAAAAAATCAAAATGGCGTCTATATAGTAGCCTGATGTCTTACCTACCTATTAAAACCTATGTCATCTCGATAGCATGTCATTCTGATTTTTTACAGCCATTTAACCGATGAGGAAAAAAAACTGGCGCCCGGTTGAAGGCCCACAACATTTTTGCACGGCCATGTAAAAAATCAAAATGGCGTCTATATAGTAGCCTGATGTCTTACCTACCTATTAAAACCTATGTCATCTCGATAGCATGTCATTCTGATTTTCTACAGCCATTTACCGATGAGGAAAAAAAACTGGCGCCCGGTTGAAGGCCCACAACATTTTTGCACGGCCATGTAAAAAATCAAAATGGCGTCTATATAGTAGCCTGATGTCTTAGCTACCTATTAAAACCTATGTCATCTCGATAGCATGTCATTCTGATTTTTTACAGCCATTTAACCGATGAGGAAAAAAAACTGGCGCCCGGTTGAAGGCCCACAACATTTTTGCACGGCCATGTAAAAAATCAAAATGGCGTCTATATAGTAGCCTGATGTCTTAGCTACCTATTAAAACCTATGTCATCTCGATAGCATGTCATTCTGATTTTTTACAGCCATTTAACCGATGAGGAAAAAAAACTGGCGCCCGGTTGAAGGCCCACAACATTTTTGCACGGCCATGTAAAAAATCAAAATGGCGTCTATATAGTAGCCTGATGTCTTACCTACCTATTAAAACCTATGTCATCTCGATAGCATGTCATTCTGATTTTCTACAGCCATTTAACCGATGAGGAAAAAAAACTGGCGCCCGGTTGAAGGCCCACAACATTTTTGCACGGCCATGTAAAAAATCAAAATGGCGTCTATATAGTAGCCTGATGTCTTAGCTACCTATTAAAACCTATGTCATCTCGATAGCATGTCATTCTGATTTTTTACAGCCATTTAACCGATGAGGAAAAAAAACTGGCGCCCGGTTGAAGGCCCACAACATTTTTGCACGGCCATGTAAAAAATCAAAATGGCGTCTATATAGTAGCCTGATGTCTTACCTACCTATTAAAACCTATGTCATCTCGATAGCATGTCATTCTGATTTTTTACAGCCATTTAACCGATGAGGAAAAAAAAACTGGCGCCCGGTTGAAGGCCCACAACATTTTTGCACGGCCATGTAAAAAATCAAAATGGCGTCTATATAGTAGCCTGATGTCTTAGCTACCTATTAAAACCTATGTCATCTCGATAGCATGTCATTCTGATTTTTTACAGCCATTTAACCGATGAGGAAAAAAAACTGGCGCCCGGTTGAAGGCCCACAACATTTTTGCACGGCCATGTAAAAAATCAAAATGGCGTCTATATAGTAGCCTGATGTCTTAGCTACCTATTAAAACCTATGTCATCTCGATAGCATGTCATTCTGATTTTTTACAGCCATTTAACCGATGAGGAAAAAAAACTGGCGCCCGGTTGAAGGCCCACAACATTTTTGCACGGCCATGTAAAAAATCAAAATGGCGTCTATATAGTAGCCTGATGTCTTACCTACCTATTAAAACCTATGTCATCTCGATAGCATGTCATTCTGATTTTCTACAGCCATTTAACCGATGAGGAAAAAAAACTGGCGCCCGGTTGAAGGCCCACAACATTTTTGCACGGCCATGTAAAAAATCAAAATGGCGTCTATATAGTAGCCTGATGTCTTAGCTACCTATTAAAACCTATGTCATCTCGATAGCATGTCATTCTGATTTTTTACAGCCATTTAACCGATGAGGAAAAAAAAACTGGCGCCCGGTTGAAGGCCCACAACATTTTTGCACGGCCATGTAAAAAATCAAAATGGCGTCTATATAGTAGCCTGATGTCTTAGCTACCTATTAAAACCTATGTCATCTCGATAGCATGTCATTCTGATTTTTTACAGCCATTTAAACCGATGAGGAAAAAAAAACTGGCGCCCGGTTGAAGGCCCACAACATTTTTGGCACGGCCATGTAAAAAATCAAAATGGCGTCTATATAGTAGCCTGATGTCTTAGCTACCTATTAAAACCTATGTCATCTCGATAGCATGTCATTCTGATTTTCTACAGCCATTTAACCGATGAGGAAAAAAAACTGGCGCCGGTTGAAGGCCCACAACATTTTTGCACGGCCATGTAAAAAATCAAAATGGCGTCTATATAGTAGCCTGATGTCTTAGCTACCTATTAAAACCTATGTCATCTCGATAGCATGTCATTCTGATTTTTTACAGCCATTTAACCGATGAGGAAAAAAAACTGGCGCCCGGTTTGAAGGCCCACAACATTTTTGCACGGCCATGTAAAAAATCAAAATGGCGTCTATATAGTAGCCTGATGTCTTAGCTACCTATTAAAACCTATGTCATCTCGATAGCATGTCATTCTGATTTTTTACAGCCATTTAACCGATGAGGAAAAAAAACTGGCGCCCGGTTGAAGGCCCACAACATTTTTGCACGGCCATGTAAAAAATCAAAATGGCGTCTATATAGTAAAT
>CATNUY010000013.1:0-210000 GCA_951217065.1 Baccha elongata
ATAATAAATAACATAAATAACAAATAAAAAATAATAAATTAATAAATTAGTTAATAAATAAATAAATAAATTAGTAAGTTAGTCTTGAAATTAGGACGTTATCAGATGAGGTACAAGAATTGTTGTACCTCTCTTTCAATTTTAATAATCTAAAAGATACTAATTCAATACTGGTAACTGTGTCTTTACGAAGCTAAAAGTTTAAAAAATTAAAAGAAAAGTTAAAGAGAAGTTTGTTACGAATCATAGCCCGAAAATAATATGCATTCCAATTACGATGAAAATGATATTGACAGACGAGGTAGCAGTTTGAAGACATCCTAGGCGTCTGGCACCACTTAAGAAGCTGTTTGTATATAAACAAGTAGAAGATTGGCTTGAAAATTCACGTTCCAGAAATTTCTTCGGGCTATGCCAGTCCGATTGTTCTTGTGAAGAAAAAAGATTCATTGTTTCGTCTGTGTGTCAATTACAGACAAATTAAAAAAAGATTTTTAGAAATCCATTCCCTCTGCCCCTGATGAAGATCAAATCGACCAGTTGGAGGGTGCTGTATATTTTACGACAATTGATTTAGCCAATGGTTGCTTTCATGTTGATGTAGAAGAAGGTTCACGAAAATATACTGCAGTCATAGCACCCAATAGACACTTAGAATTCAAAAAGGTTCCATTCGGGATGAAAAATTCACCAGGAGTTTTCCAAAAATATATAAATCACATTTATCGGAAAGAAATCGCAGAAATGGTTGTTGGGGTTTTCGTCGATGATCTGGTTATAGCAGCTTAAGATTTGCAGGAGGCTGTTTCAAGGTTAGCTCGTATTTTAAAAGTAGCAGCTGAAAATGGGTTGGTAGTTAAATGGAAAAAATGTCAGATTATGAAGCGCCGGATCGAGTATTTAAGGCCGTAGTAGAGGAAGGTACGATAAGCCCATCGCCATCGAAAACAAAAGCTGTTTTGACATTTCCGGAGCCCAGGAACGTTAAACAGTTACAAAGTTTCCTAGGATTAGTGGGGTACTTTAGACAGTTCATTGCTTCATTTGCATTAATTGCACGTCCGTTGAGCGATTTGACGAAAGTTGGAGCTAAATTTTCTTGGGGACAATCAGAGCTCATTGCGTTTAATTTACTGAAGGAATGTTTTTGCTGCAAACCTGTTCTATCTGTTTACAGACATGGTGCTACTACAGAAGTACAAACTGATGCGTCAAGCTTCGGCTATGGAGTAGTTCTCCTACAGATTTCATTGGATGACAATTTGCTCCATCCAGTTTATTATATGAGAAGAAAGACGTCACCAGCAGAGCAAAAGTATTCAAGCTATGATTTAGAGGCACTTGCAGTGGTAGAAGCTGTTACGAAATTTAAAGTTTACTTGTTAGGACAGCCTTTTAAGTTGGTAACTGATTGTGAAGCATTTTAGTTGACTTTAAAGAAAAAAAAATCTACAGCCAAGAGTTGCACGTTGGGCAATGTTGTTGAACAAGTACACAGTGGAGTATAGCAGCGGATCTAGACAAGAACACGTTGACTATGTTAGTGTAAGAGAAGATTCCAGGAGTGGGTATGTAGTTGAGGGTAACATAACAAAGAGTACCGATATTTACTGTCTATAATCGATGGTTTTACCAAGTTCGTTTGGCTGTTTCTGGTAAAAACATTATCAGGAGGAGAAGTCATCAAAAATTTGCAGATAGTTTGGGAAACGTTTGGAAATCCCAGAAAATTTATAGTGGACCGAGGGGGAGCTTTTATAAGCAAAGAATTCACAGAGTTTTGCGAACGAGAAAAGATTGAATTGGTGCACATCAATGTAGGAGTCTCTAGAGATAATGGACAGATAGAAAGAGTTCATCGTATTGTAATTCCTGTTTTAGCAAAACTAACTCTTGAAGCGCCAGAAAAGTGGTATAAAGAAGTAAAAGCTGTACAAAATTTCTTAAATTCTACTAACCAACGTTCAATTAACACATCACCAATGAAGTTGCTGACAGGAGTTGAAATGAAATTGCGTGAAGATCCAAATATTCGTAAGAAGATTGACGAAGAACTTCAGATCCAGTTTGAAGACGAGAGAGATGCATTACGCGAAGAAGCAAAGAAAAGTTTATTGAAAACAAGTCCAGAGTGAAAATCATTACAACAAATTTCGAAAACCTGCCCAAGTATGCAGAGGGGATGATCTTGTGGCTATAGAAAGAACGCAGTTTGGAGTTGGCCTTAAAATTTGTCCAAAGTTCTTGGGTCAATACAAATTTGTTAAATATTAGACCATGACCGCTTCGAAGTCGAAAAAGTAGGCGAGCATGAGAGTCGAAAGAGTTATTATTAAAGAAAGTGAATTAAATAATTGATTTCAATTCAATATGTCGTTTTTTTCATTTTCTACATGCATAGGGATAATGTTAGTTTCACAATTGTTAACGTTTGATTGTAGAATTGTTAAGTTTCATAATTAGTTGTGGCACACAAACATTCATGAAGCTGAAGATCGCTGCATTTCTTTTTTTTTCGTTTATAGTTGCAGATCTCGAAAACTATCAACGATATTGGAAAATTTCCAACACCAAAATGTTGAGCATAAATTTTACCAGGGACGATGTCCGTTCCATTTTTTTAATTTTATCCCGTTATATTTTTTTAAATGAGTAAATGTAAGAAATTAATTTTCCAAACTCTAGGTACGATATTTTTTATTTTATTATTTAATTCATGTTTTTACCAATTCAATATAGCAAAACGGGTACACATAAAAAGTTAAATTAACGTTTTTTTTTAATTGGGTGATGTGCATTAAATGCAACGTTCAGCTGCACAATTGACAGCAAATATTTCCAAACAAAAAACCAAAAAACAAACCAATCGAATTAAAATATTTGCACATAGTAACTTTTACCGCCCTCCCTCTCTTCAATTACCCTAATTTAAATACAAATAATCTCCACAATGCACCATTGATTTAAATACAGTCTAATAAATACACACGCCACTATCAACCAACAAGAAAATTGCTCATGCCAAACTTAAAAACTACATAATAAACTCTCTAAAACATTTATACGAAAGTTAGGTTGAGACAAAGTTCAGTTGCGACAAAAGCGTGCTGCGTCTTAGTTCAGGTAAGGCAGTCGGGCTGACGCAAGTTCGGTTGGAACAAGTTGGGTTGCGTTGACTCCCGATTTAGGGTGTGGAAATTGAAAATTCGCGCGAATTTTTAATTTTCACACCACAAATCGGTCCTTCTTCGGTTAAATATTTTTTCGTTCCGCTCTTGATCCTTTTTCCTGCCCACCAATAAGCAATAACTTGCTGGATAAATGAAAAGTGAGCATTAAACTACAGTTTATGTTTCTCATATTTCAGCGCGGAACGCGACACGACATGTGTAAAACGCCCGGTGATAAACTTTCACATTCTTATTCAATGTTGAATCTTACAAACAATAGTGCCATCAGTCAACAAAAGCATAATACATATCTTATTCTGTTAAATTGAACAGATAACTGTATCTTCTTGTAACACATGATTTTAGAAGCAATCCTCAATTTAAATGAAACCTTTTTGTTTGACCTACAATTGGAAATTGGCTTTATTTTCCTTTTTAAAAGTTAAATAAGGCTTACTTTTGAAAGTTGGCCTTATTACACTTGGCCTTATTTCACGGCACCCGAATTAACTTGACACTTCTTAACGCGACAATGCGGATCTTTGTTTTAAAGTTAGACAACTTCATTATATGCTTTAATCCGTTTTAAATACAAAAAAAAAACATATTGTTACCCAAGTTTTACATTGAATTGATTTTAAAAATTAAAAAAATCACAAAATTTGATTTACTTAGACTTTGGGTCAAGCATTTTAAAAGAAGTAAAAAAAGAGTAATTTAAAGATAAATCTGGAGTTAAAAAGGATAGTTAAATAATGAAAAGAAACTATAAATATAAAAACCCAATAGGAAACGTGAAACTTGATAGAAAGAATACCGGGAGAAACTATACAAAAAGAAAAAAATTATTTACCAAGAAGGTAGTTGATATTATTAAAAATATTGTATAGTTTTAATGAATTAGACTGATGGAGCTCGTTTTTCATTTTGATTTTCAGAAAATGTATTTATTTAGGATAGGATTATTAAAGTTGTTATTATTTTTTCAGTTTCGTTTCAATTGTACCCATGTATATAAATATATATATCTAAAGAAAAGAAAGTGCACGACTGAGTCGCACGAACTTGTGCTTGTGCCAAAGTTGCCACATAAATAAAATTAAGATTAAGAATTTTTCTTAGGTACACATGTATGAATTTTTCTTAGGTATATATAAATGAGAAATGCTAGTAAAATCATATGACTATATTTTAAAAGTGCTAAGACTACTTTTTAGAAAAACTCAAGCCAAAATCAAAGTATGCAGAAAATTTTGCTGCATAAATATAAGTTTACTAAAACAATAATTCCGAAATCGTTGCAGCGGTTTTTAAATAAA
This sequence comes from Baccha elongata, assembly GCA_951217065.1. Classification (NCBI taxonomy): domain Eukaryota; kingdom Metazoa; phylum Arthropoda; class Insecta; order Diptera; family Syrphidae; genus Baccha; species Baccha elongata. Next base: position 4,490 of record CATNUY010000013.1, read on the forward strand.
TCGATGTTTACTTAATAATTTGTATAAAAAGGTTTTTTTTACAAAATTGGGGTACACCAATTTAAAGTATGCATTTGGTTTTTTAAAAAAATATTTTTTTTTAGCCGTTATCCAAATAAATAAAATAAAAACTCAAGTAAAACTTAAATTAAGCACTTTTACAAAATTGATTGCTATTGAAACTAAAACAAATCATCTAGATCTTTCTAAACAATTTTTTTTATGGTTAAATAAATAAACCCGTTCACGAGATAGCTGAACACAGAAATAATGGTTCTATGGGAGGTATCGTTTGTTGCAACTAATCAAAAGACAATTAACAAAAAACATCTGTAATTTTTTTTCAGAAAATCGTTAGCCGCTTTTGAGGTAAATTAAGGTTATACAGTTACCGTTATTTTCTGAGATAAAAAAAAATTCAATTTCTCCCCTAAGGAATGATCCACAAACCCTTCATACAAAATTTGAAGCAAACAAGTTCAGCCGCTTAGGCTGTAGTTACTGATACAACCAGACTGGCAGACAGACAGACAGACATACAGACAGACTGACAGACAGAATTTCCAGGCCTACTTTTTTCGAATTCGCTATCATCGTAATATCATGTTTGATTGTTATCTCAATATTTTTTTTTGCACGAATGCAAAATTGTTGGATTGCCATTAACTTAAAAAAAACAAAAATAGAAAATTGGTAGTCCAGTAAACTTGTACATCTGCGTATGCGATTTTTTGATGTTGATGTTGTTGGCCTTATGAGTGATCCAATAAGTTTTCGAAATAAAGCTCTTCAAAATTTGCGAAAATTTGAGAATTTTGAAAATACCATTTTTGAAAATTTTTAAGAGGTTTATTTCGGAAACTATTTGGTCTACAGAGAATATTAAAGTCTCATACATAATCCAGTCAATAAAGGCAAAAAGGGCTTTAAATAAAAATATATCAGACAGTTTTGAAACTTGGTACACTTATTCAGGAGTCAGGGGTGTCTGGAGATAACCCAAAAAAAGTCCCCACAAATCCGACTGGAGGGCTTGCGGCAGTGAGGAGAACATGTTATAATTTCAGATTTTCGCCTATATCTTGGAAGATGTTACTCAAATCAAGATGCCCAAAAAAGGTCAAAAATCATCTTATTTGATATTGAAGCTCATTATGTATTTGATCCAGACCCTAAAAAGACGTGCTAAAATGGACAGACCGCGAAAAACCTCACAAAGGGACAAGTTGAAAATCAAACGGTGGACCCAAAAAAAATTCTTTCAAATCATCTTTGGACATAAAGTTAGCGCTAACCTTGCCGAACATGGACAGAATGCTTTAAAGAAAACCAGAGGAACAGTATATTTGCAGAAGACGACCCAGGTAAGTTCCAATCCTTTCCAAAAGCATCGCAAAAACAGAATCCATTTGCCAAAAATCATTAAATTATGTAATAAAATAAAAACTGACGCAAAAAGCTTTGGTCCGACGAGTGTAAAATAAATTTAATATGTTCAAATTGCAGGATAATACGTCGGCAAGATGAAAAACGGATAATTATTGTGTACTGCGGAAGCAAGATGGTTTAAAAGGGTGGCGGCAGCATGATGGTTTGGAGTTGTTTTTCTTGTTGAAGAAAAGGCTTAATTCTTTGGATTAAAGAAAACATAGACCATCATTTGTTTTTCCAAAATCTAAGAAGAAGTCATGCTTCCATATACTGAGGGGCGCATATCCCTCAGATTTTAGTTTATGCACGACAATGATTCAAAACATACCTGGAGGACAGTAAAAAGATGACTTGAAGAGTATAAGATTAATGCTGTGTCTTGGCCTCTCCAATAGTTGCACCTCAACCAATAATCAACTAGAAAATTTGTGGGCGATCGTGAAGAAGTCATTGGATGCAGAAAAGCCGAACAAAGAGGATGAGTTGAGGCAAAAAATTCAAAAGACTTGTTTCGCGATACCGACAAGAACTTTTCGCATATAAGTTAAATAAGTGCCCAGAAGAGCATGTGCGGTGATTGCAAAAAGGGGCTTGTAGACAAAATATTGGTCGAAAAATATGCAATAAGGATCAATTTTAATGAAAGGATCGAATTGTGGTATGAAAATTTAATATTCGCGCGAATTTTTAACTTTCACACCACAAATTGATCCTTTCATGGTTACATTTTTTTTCGCTCCGCCTTTGATCCTTTTTCCTGCCCACCAATAAGCTACTCGGTAAGTTGAAACAAGTTTGTCCGAATCAGTAATTGTAACAACCTTATTGGGCAGAGTTCATTCTCCGAAACCTAAATGGAAACAAAATATTCAAATTTATGTCTTTTCGAAAATGACAGAAGGCCGAAATCCAAATTTTTTGCGTACATTGGTGTATATTGCATCTACATACATGTATACAATTTTAAGATTTGGTTGTATTTCACTGGAATGCATTCCAGTAGACCGGAATGTATCAATTAAAAGAGCAATAGCACCAAATTTGCGATGTTTCACTTTTGTAAAGTGAAATAAAGCCTACAATTAAAAATTGGCTTTATTTTACTTTTGGAAAGCGAAATAAAGCCAACTTTTATAAGTTGGCCTTATATCACTTGGCGTTGATTGACGGCACCATTGAAGTTGCTGTGAAATAACGCCAAGTGAAATAAAAAGGCATTCTTTCGAAAGTTGACTTTATTTCGCTTTCCAAAAGTAAAATAATAATAGGCAATTTTCAATCTTTGGCTTTATTTTACTTACCAAAAGTGAAATTACGCCAAGTTGGTCTTAATGCGCTTTCAATATTAATGCATTCCGGTCTATTGGAATGCATTCCAGTTAAATACGACCACATCCTAAAATTAATTATTCAATTCGCGCGAATTTTTAATTTTAATATTAAAGTTGGCCTTTTTTCCCAAAATAAATTGGCCTTGTTGCAGTTTGCTAACGGGAAATAAGACCAACTGGTGGAAATTGGCTTTATTTCACAATGCAAAATCAAATAAGGCCAAATTTTGAAAGTTATTGGCCTTATTACACTTTGCCTTATTTAACGGTACCAAATTAGAATTAAGCCAAACTCCAAATTCGGTGTTATTTCGATTTTGAAAACACAATAAGGCCAGTTTGGCGCTTTTTGCGTCACCGATCAAAAAGCCGATGTGTGGCTTCGGTGAAAAACAGGCCTTCTCTGGGACTCTACATAAATCGTGTTTTATAGATTTCCCATGAACGTCTTAATCGATTTTATTTCAAACATTTTCTTTAGAAAGGCTCAAATGACTTGATCTAATCTTGATACCAACATTTTACAAAAATGTTTATGTTAACTTTAATTAATTTTGGCACTATTTCACGTCACTGCATCATAAGTGACGTGAAATAGTGCCAAACTGCAAGTCATAAGGATAGAAGCACGCATTTTCGAGAAGTCGAACTCAAATTTTTTTCATATTATGATAGACTGAATACAAAATTTTAGTGCACAAGAAGGAATGTTAAATATTCAATACGAAATACTGCATTAGAATTTCAAGACGAATACTAACGGTATGGTGAAAGAAAATAATCGATAAACCCATAATTTTGTGTGATTTAAACGCGTCATAAGAATAGAAGCACTTAAAAAATAAAACGAAACAGAAATGCTGCAATTATTTTTTAATTAGGTTTTAATTTATTCATATTAAATTGATTATTTTCAATAATCAGAGTTTTAAATAACTTCAAAAATTCCATGATTTAAGAGGATTATTCATCGAAGCCAAGTTGTTCAGGAAAATCTCCAAGCCATTTCAATGGAAATAATTTACCCTTCCTTGCTACCGTTTAATCTTCGTTCTTCACAAACTTATTGTGTGAGCCAGTCACATACTTTTTCCATTGCGTCAAGATCCATAAAATACGGTGGTGAAACCAAAAAATGTACAATTTGGCTCTTAATGAATTGTTTTGCTAGGTACTCGAGATGTGAGTAACAAGGGATTTATCGTGTTAAAAAATCCATGAGGTTTACCCAAAAATATCATACATTCTTGGAAAAAATCATTTAAGCAAGGATTTGTAGCTTTTTCTATTAATTTTTGTGTTTTGTATCATCAAGTCACTACTATGCTTCCTTCCCTGTTCTGATTTTTGGTCAGAAATCGCTCCTTAGATAGTGACAAAAATTGTTTTAAAGCAGAAAAAATGTATTCATTCTATTTTGACCTGCAAAATAACGAGTTTTCTAAATAATGGCTGGTAACATAATCACTGGCGTGAGGTTTTGAGAGTTATAGAGCCGTTCAAAAATACTGCAACAAGTAAACATTAATTTTCACTCATTCCTCTAATGTAAAGGATTTTTTTCTTCCTATTTTTCTTAAAACATACGACTTAGTGTGTTTTCTTTTCAAAATGATCCATCAATGTCGAAAAAGATGTTCCCACTTAATTAAACACGTTGATTTTGGCACTGCTTCTATTCTTATGACGCGATTTTAATTCATTTATTTTTGACTTAATTTAAAGACAGCCTTTTGAATTCTGTTAACCAAGGTTTCTAAAAATTGACAAAGTTTACTATTTAGTTTTGAATGCACTACTATATTGATTTCCATATATTTTTTTTTATTGCATATAACCGTATTAATATCAGTTTTACTTCTCAAAGTGCTTCTATCCTTATGACTTGCAGTGAATATCCAGAGTTGTTTATTCAAAAACGTTGCTTTTACCCAAGCTCGCACCCACCCCAAATCCAAAAGTTGGTCCAGACAGGGGGGTTCTAGGGGGGCATGCCCCTCCATTCGTATCTTACTTTTTATTATAAAATTATTTGGCTCTATTTCCAAAAACTAAACCAAACATTTTTGGCATAATTTTGTTTACCACAACGAAATGAAACCAATTGTACTTATTTCCTTTGGCGTTATTTCACGTCACCATATGCTTCGGCAAAAGTTTTTGACAAATCAACATTTGGGGTGGTTCTTTTCGCAATTTATGTTACGCAATTTCTTTATTTAGCATTTTGTCGTTTGGCATTCTAAGTTTTGCAATTTACGTTTTGTTTTTTAAATGATATGAAAAACTATTATTGTGCATTTTTCATTTTGCCGTTTTTATTAAATTTTTTTTTTGATAAAAATCGATTACCTCATTCGTTCAAGAGATAGCTCAAGAAAAAAAAAACGGTTCTATAGGAAATACGGTTAACGGACTTGCCAAAAAATTTTCTGTATAACTTACAGAAAGACAATCAGATTTAAACCACCTAAATTTTTTTTAGAGAAAACCGTTGTAGCCGTTTTTGATAAAATTAAGTGGGGAGAGTACGATAACTTTGGCGCCAAGAATTGATAACGGTTTTTTGTAGAACAGTTCAATACAAGCATTTTTTACTATGGGTGGGGGGATCTATCTCCCTCCGTTTGGGCGGGAGGGGCAATTTTATAAAAACAGTGCTAAAAATTTAAAACAAATATTAAAAAATAACGGTAATACTTACAACTAAATCTTATATCTTTTTTAAAAACCAATACTTTTTTCTATTAGATGTTTTTTTTAAATCAAGTGAAACCTTTGCATAGTCTTCGAAAAAAACGGACTTTAAACTCAAAAATTGCGAAAAAAAAGGTAAAAAAAAATTTGAAGTGTGATTTTTCAAAACTGTAAAATAAAATACTACTTTTTTTTTATAAAATTCGTTACTCATATTAATTTTAAATCATAAACTGAAAACAAAATGGTTTTATGTTTTCTGGTTTTTGAGAAAATGGAAAATTACTAAAACTACTTTCTTATAAGAGTTTTCTTTTTTTTTGGTATACGGTGAATGTTGTACGTAGGTTCGTTTTTGTAATGATGCTTGGTCATCTTTAAATGCAACAGAAACTTTGCATACACCCAACCTCGCACCCACCCCATCTTGCACCCACCCCAAATACTATAGTGTGTCCAAGCAGGGGGGTTGCAGTGGCAGCATGACCAGTGGCGTATTGAGGGGGGGGGGCAGGGGACCCGCCCCCCCAAGCCTCCAGGATCATGTTATTATTTAGGTGATTTCATCATTATGTACATTAATAACTGAAACTTTTTCATAAATATTAGAGATTTAGAGGAGGCTCAGATACTCGGGCCTCCCCCAAACTCCGAAACGACTGTTTGTGTTTGTTTGTGATAGACCCCCTAGCTGACGTTGAGCGTTCAGGTAATTTTTTTTTTCGAACATCGTTGGCAAATCTTTAGATTAATATTATGTATTCAAAATAATAATTATTGTTGATAAAGTGTCTCAAAAAATAAACACAAGACTTATCCAATGTGCGATTTCAACTAAAAAAACATACTATAAAAAAAGGACCATTTTAAATATTCAACAAAAAATAAAATAAGTTATTCGCAGTGAATAATATTTGTTAGTAAAACACTGCTAGTAATTCTGAACCACAAAAAGGTATAAAAAAAATTTGTTTATAATTATAACTCTACAAAATATTAAGTGTTGACTACTTTCAATTTGTATTAAGTAAAAATGCTAAGGTAGGTAGGTAAGACGGCGGTTTCGCAGAACAACTGTTCCGAAGAAACCCAATTAGCGCGGAAAAGCGCCGTTTTGATACCATAACTCGTTTGACCTAATTTTTTGTGATATAGTGGTAGTGACTGTTAAGCTGAGGGGATCAGTTTTTGGTCTGTGCCCGCAGTCACAAGGGAAGAACCTAGCTCACACTGTGTGCTGGGTGATTCCATTTGGACTGAGAGACGACCAATTAACTTTACACCAGATCTATATGAGGCTAGGCCCATTCAAAGGCGGTACACCTGCCAGGTGTTAATCCGTGTTTTGATGCTTTCGCCGCAAGATAGAGTAAGTGCTAGTCCAAAAAGCTATTCCTAAAGGTAAGTTCCAGAAACTTAAAAGGTGAAAGTTGAAATGGAAAGTGAGTGAGTGCTTTGAAAAGCTAAGGGGACCAGTTTTTGGTCTGTGCCCGCAGTCCCAAAGGAAGAAATTAGCTCACACTGTGTGCTTGGTGGTTCCATCAAGACTGAGAGCCTGCCCAATAACTTTACACTAGATCTATATGAGGCTAAGCCCGTTCAAAGACAGTTTATACCTACCAGGTATTAATCAGTGCTCTGATGCTATTGCCAAAGATAGAGTAAGTGCTAGTCCGAATAGCCAGTCCTAAACGGAAGTTCCAAAAACTTCCAAGGTGAAAGTTTAAATAGAGATATTGCTTGGTTTGTTAGAGCCAACTGGTGCTGTTGAGAAAAGCGGTAAAATCAAAAAAAAAAAAAAATGCTTAATTTATCTTCCATTTTAGTTTGAATTATTGTAACGAGATTTTCAATATTTAAAACATTTATATTTAAAAATCTTTTCATATGACCACTACCTAGCTGAAAAGTTAACTGCTTCAATATTCACACTAAATTTCAAAACGAAATAAAGTATTTTTTTTACATAACTTTACACCTTGCCCACAGAAAAAGAACACACAACATCGACCAGTACCCCCCTTGCCTGAAACACCCTCGAATTTCATTTTCTTGTACTTAAATGTTCATTTGCGAATAGACGTTTTTTTTTTCGTCCGGAAAAACATTAATTATTGCATTCATAAAATACCCATAGACAAATTTTAAGTGCGGGAAAGTGTGGCTTGTTCTCGGTGCAGTGAAGTTTCTTTTTTTTATATTAAATCTACCCCGATTTGGTATTGAAAAGTAAAAATAAAAAAGCAGGAAAACATTTATTTTTCTATTTTTCTTTCTTTGTCTCATTATAACAAGTTCCATTAAAAAACTTGCAACTTGCATTAAAAAACAGCTAAATCTTATGTTCTTCTTTAAAATAACACACTACGCATCTACCGTAAGCTCAAACTAGCAATCAAGAACAGCAAATAAGAATAACTGTACTTTAAACTTGTCTTTCCACTTATCTGAAACAACCGCTTGATTAAATTTGTCTTTCAACTTAATTTTTTCTCACGAATCCCGGTTGAGCCCCCATGTAGAAAATAAAAAAAAAGATATATTGAATTCAAATCAATTATTTAATTCACTTTATTTAATAATTAGGTTGTAAGATAAAAAAAGTATTAAAGAACAAAGTTTAATCTCGGCTTCTTATTTCGATGGTTACTCGGCGGCTTCTCCATACAGTCTAATATTCTTCTGACTTGATGAAGTTTTCCTCTATGCTTTATTATCATTGGATACGGACTCAGGGGAATGCAAACTAGCATCCCACATGTATGCGTGTGCTTTGTGGAGGAATAAGGAGAGTGAGGGGCAAAAATAAATGTTGCCAAAAAAAGGCTTAAAATTGCAAGTAGATGCGAAAGTGTACTTAAAATCATAGAGAAATTACTATAAAGAGAGAAATGTTTCGTACCCTCCAAACCCATTTGCTATTTTTTTTGAATTTCGTGTCTGTGAACAATAATTGTGAAAACCAAGAAAAAAACAATGGTGAGAAGTCACATTAGGTAAGAAGGTATGCGTGATTTTTACGCACACTTCCGCACTTAATGAGTAATTTAGCTTGTAGGCAAACTGAGTTTTTCTGCCTACAATACACTCTCTATTATTATTTCTCTATGCTTAAAATACACGCATATGTACATACGTACACATATTCGCAATGCTCACCTTTGTTTTGTTTTTGGTTTTCACAATTATTATTCACGTTCACTACATCAAAAAAAAAAAAAAAATAGGTATAGAAAATGGGTTTTGGTGATTTGGCCCCCCCCAAAACTTTTTCTGAATACGCCACTGAGCATGACCCCCTTACATACCTCACTGTTTATAAAACAGGTATCCAATAAAAAAGTTGTTTTAGTAATTTTCCATTTTCTCAAAAACCAGAAAACATAAAATCATTTTGTTTTCAGTTTATGATTTAAAATTAATATGAGCAACGAGTTTTATAAAAAAAATTAGTATTTTATTTTACAGTTTTGAAAAATCACACTTCAAATTTTTTTTTTATCTTTTTTTTCGCAATTTTTGAGTTTAAAGTCCGTTTTTTCAAAGACTATGCATAGGTTTCACTTGATTTGAAAAACATCTAATAGAAAATAAAATTGGCTTTAAAAAAAGATATAAAACTTAGTTGTTAGTATTACCGTTATTTTTTAATATTTGTTTTAAATTTTTAGCACTGTTTTTATAAAATTGCCACTCCCGCCCAAACGGAGGGAGATAGGCCCCCCAACCATTGTAAAAAATGCTTGTATTGATCTGTTCTACAAAAAACAGTTATCAATTCTTGGCGCCAAAGTTATCGTACTCGTGCCAATTAAGTTTTCTTATCACGATTATTTGGCAGGTACAGTTATTTTTTTAATTGAAAAAAAAAATTCTAATATTCCCTCTAAGGAATGGTCCAACAAGCATACCTATATACTAAAGCAGATCGGTTGAGCCGTTTAGGCTGTATTTACAGATACAACCAAACTAATAGACAAAGAAAAAGAGAGAAGGTCTATTTTCGTCTTCACTTTCATCGTAATGTCATGTTTGATTGTTATCCCAATTTTTTTTTTCACGAATACATAACTTGCCACTTTTCTCATAGTACCCATAATCTAGGAGGGTGTCCATCTGTGTCTAAGAAATAGAGAACATTTTCCTAAAAGCTTTCAAAAAAGAGAACAGAAATGAAAAGTGACAAAAAAAGAGACCACACAAAAAAAACTACATTATGTTGAAAAAATTAATATTTTATTAAATACAACAATTACGTTTTTTTTTTTAACTTTTCAGCCTGAGTTACTTTAAATGAATTTTAAATAAATTGAAATTTAATATATAAGTACAAACATAACAAACTATGAAAAAATAATTATAGTAAGGAGAAAAGAAACCCTATTTATTCATAAAGTTTAAAAAACAATAAAACACCTTAATTTGAGTTTACAAGTAAATTTTTTTAATTTATTTATTTAAAAAAATTATTTATTAAGACGCATTTTAACAAATTATATGTCATCATCAGCAAAACGTATAAGAAAAAAATAAAATACAAAACAACTGGTAGGTAAAATCACGATAAACAGATGACTGAAAACTGTGTAGTGTGTACCTAGGTACAGATCTTGTAATGTACCACCTTAATTAAATAAGCTTGAAGATATCAGTTTGAATGTTTCCGTTGTCGAGGCTGATATTGTCCACATCTCTCTGGATAAAGTACGTCTCATAAGCGTCTAGTCGATTGGGGTCGTTTACTTGTTTCAACTGGGATCATGACGAAATCTAGAATGCCAAAAATCTCGAATGCCGAAAATCTCGAAAATAAAAAAAAATTATCAAATTATCTAGAACGCAAAAATCTCGAATCCACAAAAATCCAGAATTAACAAAAATCTCGAAAGACTCTATCTAGAAAAAAATCTCGAAAAAAAATAAAAATTCGAGATTTTTTTTTTTTTTGTATTTTTAACAGTTAAAACTCAATAAAACACAAATACATCAGTTAACCCAATATTTTATTTTCTGAGCAAGTAAAAAAGTTGCAAACAATAAGAAAATCAAAACAATAAACAAAAAAAGGAAAAAAAACCAAATTAAATATGTATTTTAAAAAAAAAAAAAAAAAAAAAAACAAAACAAATACTTAATAAAAGTATTATAAATTTGTGTTAGCCGCAAGTCTTCTTAGGAACCCAACATAACTTTTCTCTTCCTTTTCGTCGAGGACTTTCAAGATACGTTTTTATTTTTGTAAGTACTCTCGTCTAACTCTAGTATCCTCTCCCATCTGAAGTTTTTCAACAAGACACCTAACATGAACAGATTCATTCGACAAAATTTCAATTAATTTGTACAGGCCAATGTGAATACTGAATTTACTGTGGATGTTCTTACAGTTTCATTGACAATGTGCTTAGAAGGGTAACTGTTCTCACAGGTGCATGAGTAGCAATGTGCAATTGTATGATTGATAACTTTACTTGTCAACTTTAATAATACTGAATTTACTGTGGATGTTCTTACAGTTTCATTGACAATGTGTTTAGATGGGTAACTGTTCTCACTTTAAGTTTGTTAAGGAGAAGTAAGTTATCCAGAATGTATGTTTGAATTTTTGAGACAATGTTTAAAATTCGCGCGAATTTTAAACATTGCCTCAAAAATTCAAACATACATTCTGGATTTTTGCATTCGAGATTTTTTTTTTCTAGTTTCCGAGATTTTTTCCATTCTAGATTTTTGTTTTCGAGATTTTCATATTCGAGATTTTTACTTTCTAGATAATTAGTTTCTAGATATCGTGGTAGACCCGTTTCAACTGTTTAATGTTATTTATTGAAACATCAGAGTGATTGTTCGTTAGAACATGATTATTAGGTTTATTAGGTTGGTTTTATGAATTCGCTATGTTTGTCAAAACGTTTGGATAATTTTATTCTTACCTGTCGGTGCATTTTTTATTGCAATCGCCAAAACTTAATTGATAGACGCCAGTTTTGTCCAAATCTTCAATTTTGTCTTTTGCCAATCCTAATAATTGTTTCATTTTGTTCTTGCTTGAATAAAAAAATTTCCTCCCGTCTTTTCAAAGACATCATTCAGGTGGTTGGTAATCTCTAGTACAAATGATACACTCACACGTCTAAATTTATTATTTTCCATAATATGTGAATGGTTTTGCGTATACTTAGTTGTTAATATGGATCTCGCATTTTTTCTTGAGTGGTTTCTTATCATCCTGTCAATAACAGCAACATCATAGCCGTTACGGAAAGCAATACTTTTGATTCTTTCATACATATTCGGTCTTTTAATTCGTGATTGAAAGAGGAAGTCGATTCACCATAGAATAGATTGCTGCTTGATTATGTTGAATCGAAGTATGTGAAGTGTATGGTATGTATCTGATTGAGCTAGATGTTCTATGGTATATAGCCATGTATATTTTTCCATTATTATTATGAAGCAAAAGATCTAAAACTGCAATCTTGTTATTCACTTCTTTTTCGTGCGTAAATTTAATAGAATCGTTTTGGTTATTTAAGAGTTCCAATTAATTTTTCCACTCAGAGCGTTTAACTATAGCTAAAACGTCGTAAACGTATCGAAACCAAAATCTGGGAGGTTTGTCTTCAGTTTTAAGACGCATTTCAAAACAGGCTTCTGCGATAATCGGTGTAAGAGAATTTTCCATACTTGTCCCTTGCTGTATTTTAAAAAACTCATTTTGAAATTGGAAAAAGTTTTGATCCATACAAAGACGAGCTGTTTTCATATAAATGGTTCTTTCATCCGATGGCACATTATGTATTAAAAAATGATTTTCCAATGCATCTAACCCTTGCAAAACTGGCACAGAAGGGAAAAGTGATTAGACATTAAAAGAAATCAATGTTTCGTTATCATCAATCAAAAATTCTTTAATTTTGTCAACAAATTCAAAAGCATTTTTAACCGACAAACTTTCAATTCAAGTGATGCATTTATCTCATTGACCAACCATTTTGCCATTTTTTCCATTGAAGTATTTTCGGTATTTTATTTTGTATCCTTGTGCTGCTAAATGCACTCTATGTAAGAATTCATTCCTACTGTATATCTCAGACGGCAACAAATCGTTGTAAATTTGTCACAACAACAATTTAATGAAAGTGAGCTTATCTTCTTTAACAATGGCTTAAATTTTGCAATTAAACCCGATCGTTTATCTTCTTATGTTGCTCTTGTTGCAGATTTAGAAACTATTTACAAAACATGTAGAATACAGAATGATATTCGAGCTGAAATGCGAGATATATTTAATCGTGAATTAAAATCTTCAAGTCCAAATACTTGTTCAATAACTAATGAGCATTAAAAAACAGTCAAATCTCTCTGTGCAAAAGATTGTTTTTATGTTAAAGCGGATAAAGGCATAAAAATAGTCATCAAGGACAAAAAAAAAGACATTTTGACTGATGATAATGAAATAACGATTTCTTTAGATGTCGAATCACTTTTTGCAAGCGTTAGATATCATTTTCTTTAATACATAATGTACCATGGGATAAGAGAACCATTTATATCAAAACGGCTCGTCTTTGAATAGATCAAAACTTTTTCCAATTTCAAAATGAATTTTTTTTAAAATACAGCAGTATGGGAAACTCTCTTTCAAAGATTTTCGTGGCCTTTCTTGCCAGTTTTGAAATGCGTATTAAAACTGAAGATAAACTTCCCAGATTTTGGGTTCGAAACGTTGACGACGTTTTCGCTATGACGTAAACGCTCTGAGTGGAAACATTTGTTGGAATTCTTTAATAAACAAAACGATTCCATTAAATTTACGCATGAAAAAGAAGTGAATAACAATATTGCATTTTTAGATCTTTTGCTTCACAATATTAATAGAAGAATGGACATAGCTGTATACTATAAACCATTAAGCTCAATCAGATACATACCATACACTTCTCATACTCCAGTTCAACATAAACAAGAAGCATTCCATTCTATGGTGCATCGCCTAGTAAGACTTCCTCTTTCAATCACGAATTACAGGACCGAATATGAAAGAATTAAAAGTATTGCTTTCTATAGCGGCTTTGATGTTGCTTTTATTTACAAGATGATAAGAAACCACTCTAGAAAAATTGCGAGATCCATATTAACAACTATAGTTCGTCCAGAAAAGATTGTCAGTACAGGAAAGATAGGACGTTTCAATCTCATTTTGGCTGCATTGAACTGCATAAGTTTATTGCAATAAAGGTTCTAGCAGCGATGCTGTAATATGCATAATAAATCGTTTCAAGTTATATTGAAACAGTAACAGCGTTACCATCTGGTGAATAAAATCTAACAAAATGTTTTATTAGCCAATTATATTAGCGCTTCCAAACCCATTTTTCACAAAACATTAAAGGCTGATTTCAAATGTCACGTTGGCGTTAGCGCCGCGTACGTTACATTTAGCCAGCGTTACGGGCGCATTGAGATTACAGAAGAACTCAAGTGAAATATCATATTAAAATCATTTTTCCAAAAACAGTCTTAAAAAGTTGTTTTCAAATACTTTGCTGAAATATTTAATATAATAATTTTATGCCCAATTTTTTAGAGTTGCGGAAGTGCAACTTTGGTGTCGTTTCTTAGCCAAACTGTGGACATTTGTCCAGAAATATAGTTTTCATGACCAAGTTTGACATTTCCTCTATCTAACAGCATGTAAACTATATAAGTCGATTCAGTGATTGCTAAAATACATACGGATTAAGATTGGACCCTAAAAAATCTTAACTTCCGCTGATTTTTTTTATTTTAAATTTAACTTTTCCGGTTCTGATTTTCAGTAAATTTAATTTGTTCTGTTGCTGGTATCTGATAAGCATATTTTTCTTTAAACCATTAGCAACGCCATTTCTACATAATCATTTACAAAACTAAAAAAGAGTTAGAGTGCACATAGCCGTTTTTGTTTGCTGCGTAATTGTTTACCGGTTTTGATAGGTAATTTTAAAGCTCATTTCGATGCTTGCCTCTTCGCTCCAAAACCAACCAAAAAAAACCTGCTTTCGCTAATCATGTTCTATCGAGCAATCAATTTCATGTTTCAATAAACAACATAAAACTGTTGAAACAAGTAAACGACCCCGATCGACTAGACGCTTATGAGATGTTCTTTATCCAAAGAGATGTGGACAATATCAACCTCGACAACGAAAACAATAAAACAAGACCTGTGTCATCAGTGGTCATCGATCTGAGTAAATCATCGAAGACTGAGTAAATCTGAAGGCGTGGGTTCGAATCTCGCGAGGTGCATGTGAAAAAGTTTTTCATAATAAAATTGGATTAAAGCTCAATACCACTAAAAGGAGACTGATGAAAGGAATTGGCAATCCTTGAAATAGCTATATCTTCAGCCAAAGATAGAAAGAAACGAATAATAATATTCGTGACGGATGTAAATAAAATTCGTTTAAAATTGGTGGTAGCGCCTTTAAGTTGTTGTTGTTGTTCAAACACATTCAATGAAAATTAACAGAATGGTCAGTAATAAAAACTGACATTCTAGTACAAATAGTACAATATAACAACAATAAAACTGATCTCTTCAAACTTATTTAATTAAGGAAGTACACTACTTTATCTGTACTAACACAGTTTTCAGACATCTGTTTGTCGTGATTTTACCTACCAGTTCATTTGTATTTTATTTTTGTTTTTATTCGTTTTGCTGATGATGACAAATAGTTTGTCGAAATGCATCTAAATAAATATTTTTTTAAATAAATAAATTAAAAGAATTGTACTTGTGAACTTTTACTAAGGTGTTTTGTTGTTTTTTAAACTTCATATTTATCGGAAAGTCTCATTTTAATTGTTCTTTATCCTTAAACCTAAAAACCTATTCATTCAGCCTGTTAAAATTTCATTGACATCACAGACATAATTTAAAAGTTATAAATAAGTACAATAAACCGAAATTTAAGTTGTTTGTCCTTCACAAAAATTGATGAAACTGGATTTGAACTGGCTTAACACAACCCTCTTCATCTTTAATATCATCTTGATGTTTTCTTTTATTTATTTTCTCTAATATATTTATGTAGTTTAAAAGAATTTGTAAAACAGCACAACTCCATGTTGCTATTAACGACACACAGAATTGATTTACCGGTAAACATTTCTAATCTCTTTATATGTTTTGTCCATTCATTGTTAACTAGAGAAAATATTCTCTCTACATTGGCATTTTGCTCAGGGATTGCAAAAAACTCAGGGTTGGACAGCTCCAAAAATTGGTCAGAATGGTTCAAGATTTGAAAAACTGGATCCATTGTTGACTCGAAAAAGATTTTTTTTCAAAATTCCATTTCTTTTGAATTTTTTTGAAGATGTTTTGTAGCTTCAAAAACTCATCGAAACGTTATTGTATATTTACTTTCTTTTACTTCAGGTAAGCTATAGACTTTATCATCCCATACTATATCTAAGAAAAAAATGAAAACTCTTCGAATTTTCCAAGATACTCATACGATATCTTACAAAATTCGAAGAACTCAGAACAAATCAGTTACAAGCCTATCGGAATAAAAAGAGATATTTATGAAAAAGATGACAAAAATAGATTCCTAGATAAAAAAAAAAAAAGATCGGACCAAAATTATAGAACATATTCTCTTTTAAAGAGATATGATGGACACCCTACTATAATCGCAAGCACGAAAGCTGAAAAAGAAATTGCTAAATAAGATAAGTATAGCGATTTCTCGTTTCAAAATCGAAAAAAATTAATTTATGTTCACTTTGTCTTCACTCTTATTAAACTTATAGGTTTTGTCAAATGTTTCCATTATTTAAAATCGAATGTTAAAATATGAATCGAGCAAAGGCTGAGAAAAAAGTCAAATCTAAAAAACCAGATGCTAGGAAATGGATATGATCGAAACAATTAAACGGCAAAACGACCGATCAGCGAAATGATAAAACGGCAAGTAAAAACAAAACTTTCAGGTCAGGAAAGGTCTCCATGGGTAGGTACCTGCCATATTTTTTTTTTTTTTTTTATTTCAACTTTCTCGATAACGTCTAAAGAGATACAAAATTTATTTTTCTAATATACAACAAGCTTTTTGAAATAAGATGGCATCCCAGCTTTTCATTAAGTTTTAAATAACTTTACAAAAACTTTTTTTGTTAACTCAAAACAATTAAAAACATTTTTTATAAAACTTAGATATAAATTATTACAAGTTAAATTTTAAAACATGTGCCCTTATTGTTGTCTTAATTAAAGATGATTTTTTTTAAATTTTAATTTTTTTTAATTTTAATAAAAACTTATACGATATTTTTCTGTTTTTTAATGCCATACATATTTGTATCTTTTGTAATTCCTTGATATTTGGGTTTATTTGAAGAAATGGTTCGAATTCACAATTTGTTATTATTATTTACTCAATTTATGGGTTTTGCTGAATCACATTGTCTAACAATGTTCCAATTCGTAGTGGACCAATAGCATTATAAGTTTTATTGTGGATTTTGTCAATCATAACATCGTTAAAATGAAGGAGTATGCGATATAATCATTTCATCTCAAAATTGGGAATACAAAGTATTTTGTGAACCTTAGTTTTTTGCTTCACAAAAAATCAACATGACAGTGGAATCAAAATCGACGGACAGAGGTTAAAATGACAAAATCCTTCGGAAAATAATTTTTCTTCTATAAAGCATTCCTTATTGAAAGAAGACAACGAAGAAGAAGAAGAAAAAGATGATGAATAAAAGGAAGAAGAAGAAGAAGAAAAAGAAGAAGAAGAAGAAGAAGAAGAAGAAGAAGAAGAAGAAGAAGAAGAAGA
Source organism: Baccha elongata (assembly GCA_951217065.1). Classification (NCBI taxonomy): domain Eukaryota; kingdom Metazoa; phylum Arthropoda; class Insecta; order Diptera; family Syrphidae; genus Baccha; species Baccha elongata. Next base: position 21,786 of record CATNUY010000013.1, read on the forward strand.
AGAAGAAGAAGAAGAAGAAGAAGAAGAAGAAGAAGAAGAAGAAGAAGAAGAAGAAGAAGAAGAAGAAGAAGAAGAAGAAGAAGAAGAAGAAGAAGAAGAAGAAGAAGAAGAAGAAGAAGAAGAAGAAGAAGAAGAAGAAGAAGAAGAAGAAGAAGAAGAAGAAGAAGAAGAAGAAGAAGAAGAAGAAGAAGAAGAAGAAGAAGAAGAAGAAGAAGAAGAAGCAGAAGAAGATGAAGAAGAAGAAGAAGAATAATAAGAAGAAGAAAAAGAAGAAGAAAAAGAAGAAGAAGAAGAAGAAGAATAATAAGAAGAGAAAAAAAAAGAAGAAGAAGAAGAAGAAGAAGGAGAAGAAGAAGAAGAAGTAGATGTTATAACATATTACTTTTTACAACTTACTATTCAGTATTGACTTATCGCAAAAAGTGTATTTGTAATTTGTTTGCGAACTTGCATCCAATACCATAAAGAAAAATTATAATATGATCACTTTTGGTTTTAATATGATAAGTTTGGTAAAAACTTTTTGATGGTTACATGTTCCTGATTTCATAATTTTCCACATAACTCACTATTTAAGTATGTGAAAGCTGTTTTTTAATAAAATTGATTCCTTTTTCCGGCTTATCCTTAACTTTAATTATTTTACCTTAAATTTAGCATTCCTTTATGATTTATTTATTTTTTTATTATCCCTTTTGTTGTTTTTCCTTGATCCTTAAGAAACAACTTATTTTAAATTTCGAACTCACTTTATTTTGTTTTACACTTGTTTTGTTTAACCCATTTATTTTGTTGTCAATTTTTTTATTTTTACAAAACAAAATGAAAACGGGTGTCTAAGATCACAAGTAGAAAAATAACACCATTTATCATTATGCCTTTGCTGCAAAATGGCGGCATAGTTTCCATATTTTTTCGAACACATTCCCAAAACAGAAGCAAAGGAAAAAGAATACTGCTTGTAAAGAAAATGAAAACGTGGAAGAGGAACAAGATGATGAACATTGTGGAATGTTCTGCAAATGCGCTTTGGTATGCTATTTTATTCCTGTGGAGTTTCTATACACTCACAAGATTCAAGATGGACTAAGGTAAACGTTTAGATATTATAAAATAAAGAAAACCGAATCAAAGACAGATTAAGTCAAAATGGAAGAAAGAAAATAAAAATGGAAGAAATTAAAAGCAAAATCTAATAAATGGTTGAGAATAATAAAAGAATTGAAAAAGACACCACCACCAACAACAGAAACACCAAATAATTTGGACGTTTCAGAGATTTTGTTTTAACACAACACAATATTAAAAATTTATAATTTTGTTTCACTAATCAATATTAATTTGAAACGTTCGCATTTTTAACTTGTTAATCAAAAAAATTATCGCTGAAAATAAACTGACGGAATTGAAACTTTTCTTTTTCTTCACACTTTTTCTTTATAAAAAATATTTTTAAATTCTTAAAAGTTTTTAATATTTTTATTTTATAATTTTTAATAAAAAACAAACGCACTTGATTTATTGTATGGTTGAGAAGAATAGAAAAAAATATTGCCGGAAAAATATGTTGTGTGTTGTTTAACCTAGCTAAAGGCTTATTATGTTTTGCATTGCAATTTTTTAAGCTCGACGTCATCGATTTCAATCATCCGAAATCAGCGAACAATTGTTTACTTTAGTATTTGTGCTCAGAGCTACACAAACACATGCGAAAATCGATTTTCTGTGTATTTGTAAAGAAAATTAAGGGAAATATACGTGCAACGAACGAATGCAATTGCGATTTCGTAAAATGCATTCATCGAGTCCCTTCTCGGTCCAGTATCAACTATGGTGAACTTCCCATGCTGGGGCCTTGTGCTCACAACAAGGACATGCCTGCCTTGTTCAAGTGGGTGCTGAAATAGCACCGACTTTGCACACGGGTATGGACTTTAAATGACACCCACCCTGTATGTAAGCCAACATGGAAAAATGCATTATATTCACCATCAATAGAGAAGAGACAAGTACAGCCATGCAAGAGAGCAAATGCCTACTTAAGTTGCTAACTCATACTGTAAGGTCAAAGCTGAATTTACACACGCAGGCAGACGGGCACACGATAAACTGTCTGTCTCCGTACGCACGTCACACACAATGACACCCATATGCACCAAATGCCCACTGTGTATAGTTCATAGGCGGTATAAAGGCATCCTTTTGCTTCGCAACTTCAATTAGATGCTGGCGGTTTGTTGAAAAAACCTATCCCTTATTAGATATTGTGGTCCAAAAGCTTCGTATTGAACGCTGTTAACCGATCCAAAACACCTTAATTTGTATGCGTGAGAATATCATTGTGATTGTGGGGAACATTTCAATGTGCGTATAGCGTAAAGGTTCGTACTTAAACATTAAACATAGGTTTATTGGACAGTACACCTGCTTTAATATTCCATCGCCCCTTTTTATAGGTCTATTGACATTTTCTTTTCTTCTATGTGTTTTATAAAGTGGAAATAAAACAAACGAAGGAGGAGTGAGTGATATTCACATGTACATGCATTTCGTAAAATTGCATCAGTCCAAACAAAAAAGTTAGGCTGCCGTTACCGTCGTGGTCTTTTTCAACGTGCACTGAAAGGATGAGGTTTGCTCTCTCTTCCTTTTTTATATTTAATATTTAAAAAAAAATGGTTTTCCAATTCCGCTGTCTTTAATTTGTTAATAGTAAATAAATTACCTTTGCTTGCAATTTGCAATTTATAAACCATGTCCGCCATTCCTATGTTGGATGTTGCAGTTATTGTTTTTCAAAGCTAGCCATGATATTGTTTATGATGCATATTCTTTATGAAGAAGGAGATAAAAGCCCTTTCTGATTTAATAGTTTTTTGGTGTGTGGTAGAAGAACTTAAAAAAAATTATTTAATGCGCAGCGTATCTTGCGTGCGGGAAGAACTCATATTGCAGATTCCTCGCTATTTTACGTGGTGTAGCGGAAATTAATTTTTTTCATTTTCATTTTGTTCATATGTGAGTGTTAGCTAGCAAAAATTGCATTTAGGAAATTGTATCTATCTCACACGTAAACGATTCCCTTTTGTAGGTTTCCTTTTTTAAATTGTCTACCTATATGAATTAATATTAAATTACTTCAAAAAATTACTTAAATTTATGTTTAAGTAACTTGTGACGTTAGACTTAATTCACACCAAACTCGACTCGAAGCTGAACGCTTCTATGTATTTCGCATTGAATGAAGAAAAAAAAGGGTTTAACTTGTTCAGTTTGGTAATGGTGGATTATTATTAATCAAAATCATGATATATTTATTTCATCGAATTTGAGAGCAAGTAATACCAGTAACGTTTAAGATCTTTTCAGACTCAGACGTACATAATTAAAGCTTTTTCAACATTAATAACGCAAACTGGAAAAATGACAGAATATTTTATAAACGAACTTCGGGATGACGAAAGCAAATGAAATGATTTTGTTAAAATCGATCAAGGGTAGGTAGAAATGGTGGTTATTCTGAGCTAGAATAACCCAATTAATGCTTAGTGAGCCGTTTTGATAAAATTTTACATTATGATGTTTTTACTTTTTTAGGTGTGTTTTTAGGAGTGCACTACTTTATTAGCATCTATCACAAGAAGACAAGAGATCCTCGGATTTCTAGCTAAGTGTAGCCGTCTACATCCACACCCCCGCACATCGGTCTATATGCCCAGCACATAGCTCCGCTATGTGCTCATCTAGGCACAATGAACCAAAAATTCTCATTGAAAACTTTTGTCGTTGTTATATTTCCGTTATCAAAAATATTTAATCGTCCCTATAGGCAAAACCACGTAATATTCATTATAAAACATAGTTTGATATGCACGTACAAAATTTCACACGCTAAACCGTTATGATTATTATTGGTACTACTATTGAGTTTATACACATTGAGATATCAAGATGGTTTCAAATTCAAACTCACCGAAGTAGAATTCACTAAATGAGCATATCGAGTAATTAATTTTGCCCTAATTCTCTTTAACGAAAATCATTCGATATTCATGATATTCTTAAAATAAAAAAGCATACTATAATAAAACACCACTATGGGAACCAGTGAAAACTTATTAAAACACTTACATCGAAGGATATTGTCAATCATAATTTCAAATAAACGATTTTTGAAATAAAATTAAGTTTTTTAAATCATACTCAATAAACTTTCGCGTAGCTTTTATTCATTGGATACAACTGTTGATGAAACAAATTTCCTGCAAAACTTTTACTTCAAACGATATTATAATAAATATTATCAATAGTTTTGGTGGAACAATGTCAGCGAATATATTTTCGAGATTAAGATTATTGAGTATAGAGCTATTGAGAAAGGGAATTACAGAATAATATAAACTATTTGAAGAAAATAATACAGGTATAAGGTGTTATTTTTAAAAGTGGTATGAGTCCATTTTTTTATAAAATATTAGTTACCGGTTATTTTAATATGATATAGACACCTTCCATCCGTATTTATAATAATACTTACAATGGCGTACTGTTTTTTCATAAAATAAATAAGACAATAAAATGTTATCGCAAAAATATATTTTTCCATTTCTATTAATTATAATTAAATTTTATTTTGAAAATTATTATTAATTATTACGACTTAATCAAGTTGATATTACTTAGCTAGTGCTAGTTTTAAATGGTGAGAAATAGTTATATCGATTTTGTTTAACTTTCTTTGGAAAGTTCTGACATTTGGTTTGTGTTCTACTATTGTAGCGTTTATACAATTGCTTTTTTACAAAACTACTATAAAAAAAAGCAGAAGAGAGAAGTATGAAGGGAGATACTTATTAGACGTGTTTTTCTTGTGTGCATTTTGTATCGGTTTATTTTCAACACCTCACAGCTGAAATTATCTACAATTTATTCTATATTGAATGTCAAAGTTGAACTAATAAAAACCAAGTCTAAATTTAATGACTATAAACTTGCCAACGGCTCAAGTACAACAACACTGCAAGACACTATCGCATTGCATCTGAGGCGGTTGTTTTTGGCATTCCCCATTAACCTGATAAGAATCTAAGGTCAATGTTTAGTTTGTTGTGCTACGATGTAAAAATTAAACCACCTTAACTGTTTGGGACCACAGTGTAATTTAAAAAAACTTACAAAATTCAACTTCTTCCCCGGTTCCAACGCTCGTTTATAATGACACTCATGTGGTTAGCTCACAGGCAAAGGCAATTTTGTTTGCAGATCAGTTTGCAGCAAATTCCACGCTGCCACCGAATGGCATGACTCCTCCTGTTCTTGAAATGGTAAATAGTTCCTTGCGACAAATCTTCTTTTGTACTCGAACAGTATCAAGAGTCTTTAAATTTTGAAATACACAAATCCGCTGGTCCAGATGGTATATCACCTTTTATTCTGAAGAGGTTTCCTTCTTTGCTGGCAAAACCACTGCGTAAGCTTTTTTATCTCTCCTATTCTTCTGAACACTTTCGGAGTGGATGGAAAACAGCATTTGTCCAGCCAATCCATAAAAAAGGCGAGTTTTTCTCTACCTCAAATTACCGACCAATCGCACTGACGTCCCTTCTTTCTAAGGTCATGGAAACGCTGATTAATATACAGCTAAAGAAATATCTTGAAGAACGAAAGCCTCTTAATGACCGGCAGATATGGTGGCATATCTCACCGGAAAATGGAACCAATCCTAACACCATTTTGGTAACAGGAAGGTTATTGCACTTGATTATGATGGTTAGAAATTACCTTTCAGACCGTTCAATTCAAGTTGTTTTAGACGGTTATAAATCTGATTTACAAAAAAAAAAAAATGCTGGTGTGCCCCAACGCTCTTTCTGATATTCATCAATAACATCTTGTCTGAAACGTATTATCCAGTAAATTGTTTGGCTGACGACAGCACCCTCAGTTTATCATATTTGTTCCCAGATTCACATCCCTGCTTTTCGGATGTTGAACTGGAACGACATCGTATAGTAAGCTCATTAAGTTTCGATCTTGGCAGCATTATAGAATGGGGTTAAAAAAAATGTGTCAAATTTAATGCTTCCAAAACACAATGCTGTCTTCTGTCGGCCAAGCATGGCACTTGCATTGAAGACACCGAAAAGTTCTGTATTCTCGGTATGTACATTACCGATCATTTTCTGTGGATTGGTCACATATTTGAAGTCGCGAAAAATAATAATAATTGAGTGCGCGCTAAAAAATGATAAAAACTATTTGCTTACGTCTGTAGCGAAATACCGAACGGATACAAATAAAAAAACTTTCATCGTTTATGTTGCACTATTAAACACCTATTGATTCTTCCCTGCTTCAAAAAGACTTGAATTCAGACATAGTTTTCATGCACCGATTTTGACGGGATTTTCACTGACCGATAGCTAGTGTTCTAGCGGGTAAGAAAGGCTATTTTTATTTCTAATGGACCAATTTCGATGAGACTTTAACTGACAGATAGCCTGATGTTTTAACAAGTAGTTTATGAAGTAAATTATCCCCTAGATGACGCTGGGGTGATTTGTATTTATGTACCTACGCACGCACGCGTGTTATGCGCCAAAAGTTAGAAATGAAATACACATGTAATGTTATAAAATTTTATTGATGTGAATCCCGTCGAGTTTTACTTAAGACTAAAATATATGTTAGATTCTATTTTGCATTTTTTATTTTTCCATTTTCTTATATCTATCTTAATGCTAGACAAAAAATCTTAAACACCTAGCTTACATATTAACTTAACTAACTTACTGGCCCCATACGGGCGCTCTAAATTATACTATAACTATATTTAAAAAAAATGCCTTTCAGCGTAAAAACTAACTTAAATTAAAATTCAATATTACTTAAAACTAAACGAAAAAATTCTTAAAACTCGTTTTCCCATGACATTTGTTTTATATAAAACTTAAAACTACCCTTTACCTAAATAAAAACTAAATTAACCTAAATAAAATTAAAATATACGTTAATATACGTAAATAACTTAAAACTACTTAAAATACTTAAAATAACTTAAAACTAGAACAACCACCAGCAGCTTTTTTTTTTTTTTTTTTTTTCTTGCCATCAGTCTATGCACATGCACACACGCGCATACATATGCATATGTTTAGACATATGCATATGTATGCGCTCACGCACATATCCACAAACAAACAACTTTTTGGATTTTTTATCTTTTTTTGGTGCCACCGTCACTGTCCTACTTAATCTACCTTACAAATACGTAGGTCGGCCAAGGCAACAACTTTGAGTAACCATCAATATCAAGGTGGTTACCCAACCACCAGTATTTTTTAACTTGCTTATCCAAGTCCTTTTTGTCCCGAAGGGGCACAGCTCTACTGAACCGCAGACGTTCTGCTCCGTTCCCAGAGCCGACGTCTCGACCATACAGGATTCGCCGATCCACAGTTCTACGGCCGACGTGGTAGATTAACGGAACCGCCAATCTATCCTGTATCAGCTCCCGACTGTCTAAATAGAGGAATGTCTCGGGCGGGATGAAACCGTTAAGACAAACGCTCTCACTATATTCTTCATTGGGGTAATAAGCCCCGAAAATAAGTCCATTGGCTGAGGTCACCGCTCTTGCAATGTGACCCCGAATCAGCTTAATTAAAAAGTTATCTATCCTGTTTATATTGGCCCCGTTGTATAAGACCTCGTTGGCATAATAATGTTTGTACTCCGACTCTGGTGTTCTGTGTAATCCAAGACAGGTCCTAAGACACTGCCTCTCAAACACCCGAATCTTTTCCATTTGAGATGGGGCAACGTCAAACCACACAGGGCACCCATAGGCAATCATCAGCCGGATGAGGGCCATGTAGCAAATCACCTTCACCCTGTTTTCAAGGCAGCTGTTATAAAACAACCGTCTTGTCAGAGCAAACGCTCCCCTAGCTCTGGCCAGAGCAGCATCTATATGTCGATTGAAATATAGATACTGATCTAGCCAGATACCAAGGTACTTTACTCGCCAGTGGATGTCCACTTGGTCCAACGATCACTAGATTTCTCCAGTTCTTTCATGTATCCCTAGAAGCCTTAGACAAAGGGGTTCTAAACAGGATAGTTTCTGACTTCTGAAAGTTAATTTTTAACTTCCAGTCATCACAATATCGCTGAATCTTGTCGAAGCCACGCTGCAAGAGAATTCTGATGACTTCAACTTTTGGACCCGTCCTGTACGCTTCAAGGTCATCGGCATACGCAATCGCATGAGTGAGACCTATCAGATCGCTGGTGTAAATACTAAAAAGAATCGGCGAGTTCACAGCTCCTTGCTGTACACCGTTTTTAATATCAAAAGTTGTGGTCGAAGTTACATTACCACTTTTGACAACAAACTTCCTACCATTGAGCATGTCATGAAGCATATATAACAGTGGTTTACTTATGCCAAATCTGGTTAATTTCAGATAAAGACCCTCTAACCATACGGTGTCGAAAGCCTTCTCTAAATCAACAAGAACGGCACCAGTGCAATGATTTTTTGTTTTGTTCCATTGAACATCAGAAACTAACTTAGACGCGGCACGAATAGTGTCATGCCCCGCCTTAAAGCCAAACTGATTATCTGGAATAATATGTTTTTCCTCAGCCCACTTGAATAGAGCTCTATTGAGAACCTTTTCGAATACTTTACTGATACTTGGAAGAAGACTTATCGACCGAAAATTTGCCGGATTGGAGCTGTCCTTTCCCTTTTTGGGGAGAGGATGGAGCACAGCTGTCTTCCAACTCACTGGATAATATGCAGTATTCAATGCGTTGTTGAACAGTGTGGTATAAATGTCTATGGCTTCCTCAGGGAGATGTCGTAACACAATGTTGGGTATACCATCGACCCCCGCAGATTTCTTTTTCTTTAATGTTTGAAAAATTAACTGAAGTTCTACCTTCGAAATTAACAATGAACTGGGTCCATTTCGCTCGGCGATGGTGGCGTTTGCCAAGTTTTCGTCATTGAACCCAGTGAAACCAGTATTCTCAGATCGCCATTGCGTTATGTTATTTCCAAGATAGAAATTGTGCAGCAAGGCTCTGTTCTCCAGGTCATGATTCGGACGAATGCTAGCATTCACCTTATACACTTGCTGGAAAGCAGCCCCTACAGCTTCTACCTTTTCCTGAGGATCTTCTATCATACAAAAATTATCATCGAAAACGGCACCTTCCGGATCAATTCCCGCAATCGTTAGTACGTCTTCGTTATCTGTTAGATTCTATTATACAGGGTATGTACACTCGTATCTATTTTACGCTATCACATATAAGTGTTCAAGATACATAATCTCATGCGATATGAGATTCTTGTAAGAACTTATCTCTATTTGGTGAATTGCTATGCAATAAATTTATCATAACAAAAATTAAGTGGAATTTAATGTGACACATTTTTGTGGTCACTTAGAAAGAAAAGCAAATGATTTAAAAGTATCAGATTTCAATAAACAAATCTGATGTGGGTGCTGTTTTCCAATTAGGAACCCAAGGAGCATTTCAGAGCTACAGAACATTTACTGAACGTTAACATCGTAGATGTAATGTTTCAGGCGTATATGAAATGTTTACTCACTGTACCAAAAATGTAAACGGTTTTGGGGAATGAAATGTCGTGTTGACAGTATATGAACAAATTCTATTTGATGTACCTGATTTGTACATTTACAAATGTAAACGTTCAAAAACACTTCGAAATAAATAACATAAAAACAAACATAGGTACAAATCGTTTACAGAAAAATATTAAACTGTATAGGTAAATACGTAATGCCATTTGAGATCATATTACTGTATGTATACAAACCAAAACTTAAACAATTTCCATCTTGTTCTTGACATTATTATTATAATATGGGAGGTATAAAAATAATCAATAATTATATTTTTTGTGCAAGTAAAGGCAAAATATCGAACGCGAGAAATATTTTCTACCAGTTTTGTAAAACAGGTCGATAAAAATAAGGGGCCTGTAAAAACTTTCTTATTTTAGAAATGATTTCTAATAAAAATATTTGAAACAATTTTTTTTTTCCCACAAAAACCATATTTTTCAATATTTTGTAAGATAAAATTCAAAGTCTTATTTCAATCAAAACCTAAACATGCTTTGTTTTTACTAAATATCAACAAAAATAAATTTTCAATGTTTTGGGTTTTCTAATTTGATAAAAAATGGAAACATTATTATGGCCGACCAATGCTATAGGTGTTACATTATCTGTAAATGAAATGTTTTACAGTATGCTTACGTTTGAAGATGTGATGTGACTATTCACTGCAAACGTTTTGTAAGAGTAAAGTTTTGATAATGGCTTTACAAAACTGCACAAATGTAAACGTTTCGTGATATTGATTTTACATTAACGATATTTGATTTACAGTACGTTTACGTTTGAAGATGTGATGTGACTATTCACTGTAAATGTTTTGTAAAAGTAAAGTTATGATAATGGCTCTACAAAACTGCTACAAATGTAAACGTTTCGTGTTATTGATTTTACATTTACAATATTTGATTTACAGTACGTTTTCGTTTGAAGATGTACTGTGACTATTTACTGTAAACGTTTTGTAACAGTTAAGTTTTGATAATAGCTTTACAAAAGTGCTACAAATGTAAATGTTTTGTGATATTGGTTTTACATTTACGAAATTTGGTTTACAGTACGTTTACGTTTGAAGATGTGTTGTTTCAACAACATTTTGTGTGTTACAATTTGTTTACCAATCATCCAATTAGTTAATGTAAACATACAAAACATTTTTTCAGCAACTGTATATGAATTGTAAGCGACATACAATAAATTTGTAACTTAATAGGTACAAAATGCTACTTGGGAAGATAAGATTATGATGACTCGCAATTATAGTGACTTGTGTATAGTTATCATTAGTAGTTTAAAGATATGAAGATATGCATAACACCCCCCCCCCCCCATTTAAAAAAAATAAACAACAATCTTGAAGATATTTTGTTTATAAATTATGTTCATCTAATGAATCTATCGATCCTGTTCGAATTCTGTTTCTACATTTAGGACTCTATTTTTCTTATTTTCCTTTCGTTTTCTTTTCTTTTGTAATTTACAATAAAATATACAAATAATAACCAATAATATTATTATAATTATTCCAAAAGTACCCGTAGTATAACTTAATTCTTCTTTACAAAATGTTTCATATAAACTATGAGCTCTTTGGTCTACATCATTTAAAGGGATCGATAAATCTTTTAAAATCTGAACATTTCTTACATTAAGTTTTCCAATTTTTCATGACTTTTATTGTTATATAGAGAAATATTTTTACAGCAATCATTCAAATAAAAATGGTATTTGTCATTGCTTGTTTCCGTTATGGAAATATTATTTGTAACTATGTTAGTATTATCTGAATGAAATTCACAATTAGGTTCGAACATTATAGTTCCAATGTCATATAGATATTTTTTTTTCGTTTCGTTTAAACATTTTTCTTCAAAGGTTGTTTCTTTACTTAAAGCATATATAATATATAAATTTTCACCAATTTCGTGAAATAACTCTATTTCATATGGTAATTTGTTAAATTTACAATCGTTTATTTGTTTTCTGACAAAAATATCTTTAATACAATTTGGAGTTTTACGAACATTATTAGTAATTAATTTGTCACAAATATAATACGATTTTATTTTTTTACATTTTTCAGGTATAAAGAAAGTGGTAAAAGCATTATATCCAATGTTTATTAGAAAATATTTTTCGTTTTCATTTAACATATAAAACTGTTTGTCTCTTAAAATAGGAATATATACAATTTCATAAGTCTCAAATCTTATATTTGATATAATAGGTATCTCTATTATAATTTTTATTTCTTTGTTTTTAAATAACATTTAATAATAGATTCTGAAATTATTTCATTATAGTTTTCTATTTTTGGTTCATATAGTAAATTTTCTTTTTGTTCATGATTATTAAGGATTGCTATTAACTTACTTGGTTTCAAAATTATCGGATGTAAAATTTTAATTTTTAGTAATAAAATTGCTTGTAAAACTATATCTGTTTCAATATCTAATTCCATTGCTTTATCTAAAATATTTGATTTTATTTCTTCAAATAGCATTAGTAAATTGTTTTTATTTTCGACTTCATCATTGTTTATTTTATCAATAATCTCGTTAATTTTAATTTCTTGTTGGTGATAACTTTCTTGCAAAATTTTATGCTGTTCATTTAGCCTCTTCATTATCTGTATATTAGCAATTTGGAATTCAACTATTTTGTCATTGGAATTTTTAAGCTTAGATATATTTTCTTCAATTTTTTTCAGCATCTTGGGAATCCATTGTTCCAAATAATACTTTCAATCCGGTACCTATTATATTTATTAATCCTCTTTTCCCTCTACTAACGTAATCCTCATCTTTTAGACCTAAAATATCTTTTGTGTCTCTTAATCTTCTTTTAATTTTATCTAGATGTAAAGAAACTCCTTATTTAAATTTATTACAATCTTGAGAATAATCAATACACATATTATTTAATGATTCTGAATTTGTTTGTATAAGCGAAATGGTAATTTTCCAAATCTTGTATATTAATTGTGTTTACAATTATTACTTGTCCGTCTTTTGTATATGTTGCTCCTTTGTGTATATAATAAGTGCCGCTCGATTCAAATTTTCCGAATATAACGCTTTGAGCGTATATGATTTGTAAAATCAATCTGAAATTGTTAAGTTTCTCTTGTTGAAAAGTGTTTTATTTTACTTTTATTGTATTTAATATATTGGTTATTCCTTTTTATAACTACAGAATCTCAAACTAATTTTAGAATCTTAAAAGGTCCTGAGAATTTTTCTCCGAACTTATCTCTTTTATCGTTTCCTACTAAAACTAGATCTTTCACTTTAAAGTCCTTAATTTGTGTACCTAATCTTTTATCGTATCTTTGTTTAGATTCTAATTTATTCTTGAGTTGTGTTTCTTTTACCTGTTGTTGTATCCTACATAATTTAAATTGGAGTTCCTGGGTATAGTCTATGTTTGTTTTGTATTTCAAGCTTCCAAAATCACTAGGTGGATTTGCTTTTCTACCAAATAAAATTTCATAGGGTGTAAAACCTGTGCTACAATGTTTTGAAGTATTATAGCAAAAAGAAGCGTATTGAAGTAATTTAGAGTACTCTGGTCTAGTTCTATCTTTTATCATTGTTCTGAGATATTCTCCTAACCTAGCATGTGCTCTTTCTGCAGGCCCATTACTTGTAGGATAGGCACTACTTGTTCTCATATGCTTTATTTTAAATAGTTTACAAAGGTCTTTCATAACTTCATTAATAAATTCACCCCCATTATCCGTTAAAATAATTTTTGGGATACCAAAATATAGTATCGAATGGTCTGTGAATGCTCTGGCTATGGTTTCGCTTTTCTTGTCTTCTATTGGAATAATCTTAATGTATTTGCTAAGATCATCCTGTATTGTCAAACTGTATAAAGTTTTATTTCCTTCTTTATATGGGCCAGTTAAACCCAAATCTACCTTTTCTAATGCGTAATTAGCAGTAGACGTTTTCATGGGGGTTTTCCCGGGATGTCTATCAATTTTTTGCTTTTGACACTGAACACATTTAGATATATACTCAATTACGTCTTTATTTAAACCTTTCTAATTAAATCTATCTCTGATTCGAGCTATTGTTACTTTTTGTCCTCCATGACCTCCTAAAAAGCTTTCATGGTTTTCTTTTATGATTGATTTGCGTTCTTCCAAATCGTTAATAATTTTAGTTTCTGATATATCATTGCATTCATCTTCTGAAAAATTATCAGATATTTTTCTCTCACGTATTATACTTTTATTTAATCCTTCTCTAACACACTTACTAGTGCTTGGTCTATCTAGCTCACATTCCTCTCCATAGATTTTTTTAAGAACATCTTCATCTTCTTCACCGGAAGAGTCCTTACCAAAAATTTCTTCAATTAATTCGTTGGTTTTTTTTGTCCTCCCTAGTCATTACTGGAAATGTATTTTTTTCATTTTCTATTTCTACTTTATATATATTTCTGCTTAATTCGTCGGCTACGACATTATCTACTCCTTTCTTGTATTGTATAGAGTATTCGTACTCCTCTAATTTTAATCTCCATCTTACTAGACGACTCCCTGGGTCTTTGACGTTAAACAACCATGTCAAAGGAAGATGATCTGTTTTTATTTAAAATTTCTATCCATATATGTATGGTCTGAATTGTTGAATAGCCCAAACTATAGCTAGATATTCCTTTTCTGTGATACTGTAATTTTGTTCGGCTTTAATCAAAATTTTACTTATAAAATGTGTTGGTAGATCTTTTCCATCTTGTTCTTTTGATAGAACAGCTCCAAGACCTTTACAACTAGCGTCTGTTGTTATAATAAACTCTTTTTTGTAATCAATATAACGTAGTATTGTAAAATCTTTAAGTTTTTGTTTGAGTTCTTCAAAACTCTTGTTCTGATCGTTTCCCCACTTAAAAACTGAATTCTTCTTTAATAACAAATTCAAAGGAGCGGCTATAGTACTAAAATTTGGTATAAACTTTCTATAATACCCTATCATTCCTAGAAAACTCCGTACTCCTTTTTGGTTTTCAGGTTTTTGTAACTTGTCTATTGCGTTTACTTTCTTTAAATTGGGTAATAATCCTTCATTTGTTATTAAATGTCCTAAGTATTCTACTTCCTTTTTTATAAACTCGGATTTACTTAATTGAACTTTCAAATTAGCTTGTCTCAAACGTTGAAGAACTAACTTTAATCTTTGATTATGTTGTTCCAAGGATTCTCCAAATATAACTATGTCATCAAGGTAGACAAAACATTCTCTTCCTTGCAACCCATCAAGAACTGTATTCATCATGCGTTGAAAGCATGCAGGTGAATTCCAAAGTGGAGTTGACCATGGGGAGTTACTATGCCGAATAATATTTGCCTTTAACAGTTTTTGAGTTTGAAGATTTACTTCTTCTTCATGTACTCTAGGATATCTATAGGTTTTCGTATTCACCAGTGAGTCGTGAATTGTTCTTATATGATGTTCTATTACGGAAGTCTCTGTAAGATTTTTATCTTCGAGACTAAATATATCACAAAATTCTTTAACTAATGTCTTTAAGTTCCTTATTTCTTCTGAATCTTTTATCGTTTCTCTGTTTAGATTCTCATTTATTCTTGAGTTGTGTTTCTTTTACCTGTTGTTGTATCCTACATAATTTTAATTGGAGTTCCTGGGTATAGTCTATGTTTGTTTTGTATTTCAAGCTTCCAAAATCACTAGGTGGATTTGCTTTTCTACCAAATAAAATTTCATAGGGTGTAAAACCTGTGCTACAATGTTTTGAAGTATTATAGCAAAAAGAAGCGTATTGAAGTAATTTAGAGTACTCTGGTCTAGTTCTATCTTTTATCATTGTTCTGAGATATTCTCCTAACCTAGCATGTGCTCTTTCTGCAGACCCATTACTTTGAGGATAGGCACTACTTGTTCTCATATGCTTTATTTTAAATAGTTTACAAAGGTCTTTCATAACTTCATTAATAAATTCACCCCCATTATCCGTTAAAATAATTTTTGGGATACCAAAATATAGTATCGAATGGTCTGTGAATGCTCTGGCTATGGTTTCGCTTTTCTTGTCTTCTATTGGAATAAACTTAATGTATTTGCTAAGATCATCCTGTATTGTCAAACTGTATAAAGTTTTATTTCCTTCTTTATATGGGCCAGTTAAACCCAAATCTACCTTTTCTAATGCGTAATTAGCAGTAGACGTTTTCATGGGGTTTTTCCCGGGATGTCTATCAATTTTTTGCTTTTGACACTGAACACATTTAGATATATACTCAATTACGTCTTTATTTAAACCTTTCTAATTAAATCTATCTCTGATTCGAGCTATTGTTACTTTTTGTCCTCCATGACCTCCTAAAAAGCTTTCATGATTTTCTTTTATGATTGATTTGCGTTCTTCCAAATCGTTAATAATTTTAGTTTCTGATATATCATTGCATTCATCTTCTGAAAAATTATCAGATATTTTTCTCTCACGTATTATACTTTTATTTAATCCTTCTCTAACACACTTACTAGTGCTTGGTCTATCTAGCTCACATTCCTCTCCATAGATTTTTTTAAGAACATCTTCATCTTCTTCACCGGAAGAGTCCTTACCAAAAATTTCTTCAATTAATTCGTTGGTTTTTTTGTCCTCTCTAGTCATTACTGGAAATGTATTTTTTTCATTTTCTATTTCTACTTTATATATATTTCTGCTTAATTCGTCGGCTACGACATTATCTACTCCTTTCTTGTATTGTATAGAGTATTCGTACTCCTCTAATTTTAATCTCCATCTTACTAGACGACTCCCTGGGTCTTTGACGTTAAACAACCATGTCAAAAGAAGATGATCTGTTTTTATTTAAAATTTCTGTCCATATATGTATGGTCTGAATTGTTGAATAGCCCAAACTATAGCTAGATATTCCTTTTCTGTGATACTGTAATTTTGTTCGGCTTTAATCAAACTTTTACTTATAAAATGCATTGGTAGATCTTTTCCATCTTGTTCTTTTGATAGAACAGCTCCAAGACCTTTACAACTAGCGTCTGTTGTTATAATAAATTTTTTTTTGTAATCAATATAAAGTAGTATTGTAAAATCTTTTAGTTTTTGTTTGAGTTCTTCAAAACTCTTGTTCTGATCGTTTCCCCACTTAAAAACTGAATTCTTCTTTAATAAAAAATTCAATGGAGCGGCTTTAGTACTAAAATTTGGTATAAACTTTCTATAATACCCTATCATTCCTAGAAAACTCCGTACTCCTTTTTGGTTTTCAGGTTTTTGTAACTTGTCTATTGCGTCTACTTTCTTTAAATTGGGTAATAATCCTTCATTTGTTATTAAATGTCCTAAGTATTCTACTTCCTTTTTTATAAACTCGGATTTACTTAATTGAACTTTCAAATTAGCTTGTCTCAAACGTTGAAGAACTAACTTTAATCTTTGATTATGTTGTTCCAAGGATTCTCCAAATATAACTATGTCATCAAGGTAGACAAAACATTCTCTTCCTTGCAACCCATCAAGAACTGTATTCATCATGCGTTGAAAGCAAAATATCTTTTGTGTCTCCTAATCTTCTTTTAATTTTATCTAGATGTAAAGAAACTCCTTATTTAAATTTATTACAATCTTGAGAATAATCAATACACATATTATTTAATGACTCTGAATTTGTTTGTATAAGTGAAATGGTAATTTTCCAAATCTTGTATATTAATTGTGTTTACAATTATTACTTGTCCGTCTTTTGTATATGTTGCTCCTTTGTGTATATAATAAATGCCGCTCGATTCAAATTTTCCGAATATAACGCTTTGAGCGTATATGATTTGTAAAATCAATCTGAAATTGTTAAGTTTCTCTTGTTGAAAAGTGTTTTATTTTACTTTTATTGTATTTAATATATTGGTTATTCCTTTTTATAACTACAGAATCTCAAACTAATTTTAGAATCTTAAAAGGTCCTGAGAAATTTTCTCCGAACTTATCTCTTTTATCGTTTCCTACTAAAACTAGATCTTTCACTTTAAAGTCCTTAATTTGTGTACCTAATCTTTTATCGTATCTTTGTTTAGATTCTAATTTATTCTTGAGTTGTGTTTCTTTTACCTGTTGTTGTATCCTACATAATTTAAATTGGAGTTCCTGGGTATAGTCTATGTTTGTTTTGTATTTCAAGCTTCCAAAATCACTAGGTGGATTTGCTTTTCTACCAAATAAAATTTCATAGGGTGTAAAACCTGTGCTACAATGTTTTGAAGTATTATAGCAAAAAGAAGCGTATTGAAGTAATTTAGAGTACTCTGGTCTAGTTCTATCTTTTATCATTGTTCTGAGATATTCTCCTAACCTAGCATGTTCTCTTTCTGCAGACCCATTACTTTGAGGATAGGCACTACTTGTTCTCATATGCTTTATTTTAAATAGTTTACAAAGGTCTTTCATAACTTCATTAATAAATTCACCCCCATTATCCGTTAAAATAATTTTTGGGATACCAAAATATAGTATCGAATGGTCTGTGAATGCTCTGGCTATGGTTTCGCTTTTCTTGTCTTCTATTGGAATAAACTTAATGTATTTGCTAAGATCATCCTGTGTTGTCAAACTGTATAAAGTTTTATTTCCTTCTTTATATGGGCCAGATAAGTCCAAATCTACCTTTTCTAATGCGTAATTAGCAGTAGACGTTTTCATGGGGTTTTTCCCGGGATGTCTATCAATTTTTTGCTTTTGACACTGAACACATTTAGATATATACTCAATTACGTCTTTATTTAAACCTTTCTAATTAAATCTATCTCTGGTTCGAGCTATTGTTACTTTTTGTCCTCCATGACCTCCTAAAAAGCTTTCATGGTTTTCTTTTATGATTGATTTGCGTTCTTCCAAATCGTTAATAATTTTAGTTTCTGATATATCATTGCATTCATCTTCTGAAAAATTATCAGATATTTTTCTCTCACGTATTATACTTTTATTTAATCCTTCTCTAACACACTTACTAGTGCTTGGTCTATCTAGCTCACATTCCTCTCCATAGATTTTTTTAAGAACATCTTCATCTTCTTCACCGGAAGAGTCCTTACCAAAAATTTCTTCAATTAATTCGTTGGTTTTTTTTGTCCTCTCTAGTCATTACTGGAAATGTATTTTTTTCATTTTCTATTTCTACTTTATATATATTTCTACTTAATTCGTCGGCTACGACATTATCTACTCCTTTCTTGTATTGTATAGAGTATTCGTACTCCTCTAATTTTAATCTCCATCTTACTAGACGACTCCCTGGGTCTTTGACGTTAAACAACCATGTCAAAGGAAGATGATCTGTTTTTATTTTAAATTTCTGTCCATATATGTATGGTCTGAATTGTTGAATAGCCCAAACTATAGCTAGATATTCCTTTTCTGTGATACTGTAATTTTGTTCGGCTTTAATCAAACTTTTACTTATAAAATGTATTGGTAGATCTTTTCCATCTTGTTCTTTTGATAGAACAGCTCCAAGACCTTTACAACTAGCGTCTGTTGTTATAATAAACTCTTTTTTGTAATCAATATAACGTAGTATTGTAAAATCTTTAAGTTTTTGTTTGAGTTCTTCAAAACTCTTGTTCTGATCGTTTCCCCACTTAAAAACTGAATTCTTCTTTAACAACAAATTCAAAGGAGCGGCTATAGTACTAAAATTTGGTATAAACTTTCTATAATACCCTATCATTCCTAGAAAACTCCGTACTCCTTTTTGGTTTTCAGGTTTTTGTAACTTGTCTATTGCGTCTACTTTCTTTAAATTGGGTAATAATCCTTCATTTGTTATTAAATGTCCTAAGTATTCTACTTCCTTTTTTATAAACTCGGATTTACTTAATTGAACTTTCAAATTAGCTTGTCTCAAACGTTGAAGAACTAACTTTAATCTTTGATTATGTTGTTCCAAGGATTCTCCAAATATAACTATGTCATCAAGGTAGACAAAACATTCTCTTCCTTGCAACCCATCAAGAACTGTATTCATCATGCGTTGAAAGCATGCAGGTGAATTCCAAAGTGGAGTTGACCATGGGGAGTTACTATGCCGAATAATATTTGCCTTTAACAGTTTTTGAGTTTGAAGATTTACTTCTTCTTCATGTACTCTAGGATATCTATAGGTTTTCGTATTCACCAGTGAGTCGTGAATTGTTCTTATATGATGTTCTATTACGGAAGTCTCTGTAAGATTTTTATCTTCGAGACTAAATATATCACAAAATTCTTTAACTAATGTCTTTAAGTTCCTTATTTCTTCTGAATCTTTTATCGTTTCTCTGTTTAGATTCTCATTTATTCTTGAGTTGTGTTTCTTTTACCTGTTGTTGTATCCTACATAATTTTAATTGGAGTTCCTGGGTATAGTCTATGTTTGTTTTGTATTTCAAGCTTCCAAAATCACTAGGTGGATTTGCTTTTCTACCAAATATAATTTCTTAGGGTGTAAAACCTGTGCTACAATGTTTTGAAGTATTATAGCAAAAAGAAGCGTATTGAAGTAATTAAGAGTACTCTGGTCTAGTTCTATCTTTTATCATTGTTCTGAGATATTCTCCTAACCTAGCATGTGCTCTTTCTGCAGACCCATTACTTGTAGGATAGGCACTACTTGTTCTCATATGCTTTATTTTAAATAGTTTACAAAGGTCTTTCATAACTTCATTAATAAATTCACCCCCATTATTCGTTAAAATAATTTTTGGGATACCAAAATATAGTATCGAATGGTCTGTGAATGCTCTGGCTATGGTTTCGCTTTTCTTGTCTTCTATTGGAATAATCTTAATGTATTTGCTAAGATCATCCTGTATTGTCAAACTGTATAAAGTTTTATTTCCTTCTTTATATGGGCCAGTTCAACCCAAATCTACCTTTTCTAATGCGTAATTAGCAGTAGACGTTTTCATGGGGTTTTTCCCGGGATGTCTATCAATTTTTTGCTTTTGACACTGAACACATTTAGATAATATACTCAATTACGTCTTTATTTAAACCTTTCTAATTAAATCTATCTCTGATTCGAGCTATTGTTACTTTTTGTCCTCCATGACCTCCTAAAAAGCTTTCATGGTTTTCTTTTATGATTGATTTGCGTTCTTCCAAATCGTTAATAATTTTAGTTTCTGATATATCATTGCATTCATCTTCTGAAAAATTATCAGATATTTTTCTCTCACGTATTATACTTTTATTTAATCCTTCTCTAACACACTTACTAGTGCTTGGTCTATCTAGCTCACATTCCTCTCCATAGATTTTTTTAAGAACATCTTCATCTTCTTCACCGGAAGAGTCCTTACCAAAAATTTCTTCAATTAATTCGTTGGTTTTTTTGTCCTCCCTAGTCATTACTGGAAATGTATTTTTTTCATTTTCTATTTCTACTTTATATATATTTCTGCTTAATTCGTCGGCTACGACATTATCTACTCCTTTCTTGTATTGTATAGAGTATTCGTACTCCTCTAATTTTAATCTCCATCTTACTAGACGACTCCCTGGGTCTTTGACGTTAAACAACCATGTCAAAAGAAGATGATCTGTTTTTATTTAAAATTTCTGTCCATATATGTATGGTCTGAATTGTTGAATAGCCCAAACTATAGCTAGATATTCCTTTTCTGTGATACTGTAATTTTGTTCGGCTTTAATCAAACTTTTACTTATAAAATGTATTGGTAGATCTTTTCCATCTTGTTCTTTTGATAGAACAGCTCCAAGACCTTTACAACTAGCGTCTGTTGTTATAATAAACTCTTTTTTGTAATCAATATAACGTAGTATTGTAAAATCTTTAAGTTTTTGTTTGAGTTCTTCAAAACTCTTGTTCTGATCGTTTCCCCACTTAAAAACTGAATTCTTCTTTAATAACAAATTCAAAGGAGCGGCTATAGTACTAAAATTTGGTATAAACTTTCTATAATACCCTATCATTCCTAGAAAACTCCGTACTCCTTTTTGGTTTTCAGGTTTTTGTAACTTGTCTATTGCGTCTACTTTCTTTAAATTGGGTAATAATCCTTCATTTGTTATTAAATGTCCTAAGTATTCTACTTCCTTTTTTATAAACTCGGATTTACTTAATTGAACTTTCAAATTAGCTTGTCTCAAACGTTGAAGAACTAACTTTAATCTTTGATTATGTTGTTCCAAGGATTCTCCAAATATAACTATGTCATCAAGGTAGACAAAACATTCTCTTCCTTGCAACCCATCAAGAACTGTATTCATCATGCGTTGAAAGCAAAATATCTTTTGTGTCTCTTAATCTTCTTTTAATTTTATCTAGATGTAAAGAAACTCCTTATTTAAATTTATTACAATCTTGAGAATAATCAATACACATATTATTTAATGACTCTGAATTTGTTTGTATAAGCGAAATGGTAATTTTCCAAATCTTGTATATTAATTGTGTTTACAATTATTACTGCCGCTCGATTCAAATTTTCCGAATATAACGCTTTGAGCGTATATGATTTGTAAAATCAATCTGAAATTGTTAAGTTTCTCTTGTTGAAAAGTGTTTTATTTTACTTTTATTGTATTTAATATATTGGTTATTCCTTTTTATAACTACAGAATCTCAAACTAATTTTAGAATCTTAAAAGGTCCTGAGAATTTTTCTCCGAACTTATCTCTTTTATCGTTTTCTATTAAAACTAGATCTTTCACTTTAAAGTCCTTAATTTGTGTACCTAATCTTTTATCGTATCTTTGTTTAGATTCTAATTTATTCTTGAGTTGTGTTTCTTTTACCTGTTGTTGTATCCTACATAATTTTAATTGGAGTTCCTGGGTATAGTCTATATTTCTTTTGTATTTCAAGCTTCCAAAATCACTAGGTGGATTTGCTTTTCTACCAAATATAATTTCTTAGGGTGTAAAACCTGTGCTACAATGTTTTGAAGTATTATAGCAAAAAGAAGCGTATTGAAGTAATTTAGAGTACTCTGGTCTAGTTCTATCTTTTATCATTGTTCTGAGATATTCTCCTAACCTAGCATGTGCTCTTTCTGCAGGCCCATTACTTGTAGGATAGGCACTACTTGTTCTCATATGCTTTATTTTAAATAGTTTACAAAGGTCTTTCATAACTTCATTAATAAATTCACCCCCATTATCCGTTAAAATAATTTTTTGGGATACCAAAATATAGTATCGAATGGTCTGTGAATGCTCTGGCTATGGTTTCGCTTTTCTTGTCTTCTATTGGAATAATCTTAATGTATTTGCTAAGATCATCCTGTATTGTCAAACTGTATAAAGTTTTATTTCCTTCTTTATATGGGCCAGTTAAACCCAAATCTACCTTTTCTAATGCGTAATTAGCAGTAGACGTTTTCATGGGGTTTTTCCCGGGATGTCTATCAATTTTTTGCTTTTGACACTGAACACATTTAGATATATACTCAATTACGTCTTTATTTAAACCTTTCTAATTAAATCTATCTCTGATTCGAGCTATTGTTACTTTTTGTCCTCCATGACCTCCTAAAAAGCTTTCATGGTTTTCTTTTATGATTGATTTGCGTTCTTCCAAATAGTTAATAATTTTAGTTTCTGATATATCATTGCATTCATCTTCTGAAAAATTATCAGATATTTTTCTCTCACGTATTATACTTTTATTTAATCCTTCTCTAACACACTTACTAGTGCTTGGTCTATCTAGCTCACATTCCTCTCCATAGATTTTTTTAAGAACATCTTCATCTTCTTCACCGGAAGAGTCCTTACCAAAAATTTCTTCAATTAATTCGTTGGTTTTTTTTGTCCTCCCTAGTCATTACTGGAAATGTATTTTTTTCATTTTCTATTTCTACTTTATATATATTTCTGCTTAATTCGTCGGCTACGACATTATCTACTCCTTTCTTGTATTGTATAGAGTATTCGTACTCCTCTAATTTTAATCTCCATCTTACTAGACGACTCCCTGGGTCTTTGACGTTAAACAACCATGTCAAAAGAAGATGATCTGTTTTTATTTAAAATTTCTATCCATATATGTATGGTCTGAATTGTTGAATAGCCCAAACTATAGCTAGATATTCCTTTTCTGTGATACTGTAATTTTGTTCGGCTTTAATCAAAATTTTACTTATAAAATGTGTTGGTAGATCTTTTCCATCTTGTTCTTTTGATAGAACAGCTCCAAGACCTTTACAACTAGCGTCTGTTGTTATAATAAACTCTTTTTTGTAATCAATATAACGTAGTATTGTAAAATCTTTAAGTTTTTGTTTGAGTTCTTCAAAACTCTTGTTCTGATCGTTTCCCCACTTAAAAACTGAATTCTTCTTTAATAACAAATTCAAAGGAGCGGCTATAGTACTAAAATTTGGTATAAACTTTCTATAATACCCTATCATTCCTAGAAAACTCCGTACTCCTTTTTGGTTTTCAGGTTTTTGTAACTTGTCTATTGCGTTTACTTTCTTTAAATTGGGTAATAATCCTTCATTTGTTATTAAATGTCCTAAGTATTCTACTTCCTTTTTTATAAACTCGGATTTACTTAATTGAACTTTCAAATTAGCTTGTCTCAAACGTTGAAGAACTAACTTTAATCTTTGATTATGTTGTTCCAAGGATTCTCCAAATATAACTATGTCATCAAGGTAGACAAAACATTCTCTTCCTTGCAACCCATCAAGAACTGTATTCATCATGCGTTGAAAGCATGCAGGTGAATTCCAAAGTGGACTTGACCATGGGGAGTTACTATGCCGAATAATATTTGCCTTTAACAGTTTTTGAGTTTGAAGATTTACTTCTTCTTTATGTACTCTAGGATATCTATAGGTTTTCGTATTCACCAGTGAGTCGTGAATTGTTCTTATATGATGTTCTATTACGGAAGTCTCTGTAAGATTTTCATCTTCGAGACTAAATATATCACAAAATTCTTTAACTAATGTCTTAAAGTTCCTTATTTCTTCTGAATTTAAATGGTTTACCCTCATGTTTTCTAAAACTTTCATAAATCGTTTATTTTTAACATTTTGTTCATCAGGTCTTTCCATAATCTTATTTTCATTAATATGTTCATTTAGTTTTTCAATAATTTTAATACTCGTTTTTGTAGAACCTTCTTTTTCAGTTACTTTTTTATTTGATTTCTTTTTATCTTTAATAATTTTTTCTTACTTTTCTGTATTTTTTACTACATGAAATGTATCGCTTTCTTCAGTAAAAGATTCACAATTGAAATATGACATTGACTTTATAGGCGCGCTTGAGGGGTTATTTTCCTCAATCTGTTGGTCTTTACAGTTTGAGACAACTAATGCTTCACTGAAATCACTTCTACTATCAAAACCCATTGACGTTATAGGTGCGCTTGAGGAATTATCTTCATCAATCCGTTGGCCTATGTAGTTTGAACATTCTGATGTATTTAATTTTTTATCTTTGAATAATAGATTTATACATTCATTTTCATTAATGAGTTTCTGTTTATCACAATTTATTGTGAATTTAAAGTTTTGTAAGAAATCATATCCTATAATTCCGTCATAATAACTGAGGACATCTTTAGTTATAATGTGAAAGTTAAATTCATTAACGATACCTTTTGCTAATTCGATTCCTATTTCTGCAGTACCTATACTGTTCCTATTGTATTTAATAATTCCTTTTAGAGTTATCGTCATGTCTGGGCACAAGTCGTTTTCAAATATACAATTTTGTTTCAATAATGATACTCCCGCTCCTGTATCAATTAACATATTATTAACATGACATGAGGACTTCCTATCATTACTGACGAGATAGTTGCCTCATCAACTATTCGTTTTTCCGAAAATTTTGTGAGAACTTTGATTCATTGTATGTTCTTTTTGAATCCCGTTCTTTAAATGGATTTTGATGCTTGCCATAATCCCTATTATTTGTATACACATTTTGAGACTCGTTGTTTCTATTCAAATTTTTTGAATTAAAGTTTTGATTAGTTGTGTTATACTTATAACCCTTGTTTCGGTAACATTCTTTTGACATGTGGCCTAAACGTCCACAATTAAAACATTTAACGGAAGTGTGATTTATTTTTATTAAATTCCTATTCGTATAATCTCCATTAATGTTTTCTCTCGATTTGCTATGATAATACACTAAACGAATTTCTTCTTCCATGGCTAGTTGATTAGCTTCAGAAAGAGTTTTAGGGCGCTGTGTATTCACGAATGTATCTATTTCTCTTTTTAATCCAGATATATATGCGTTAAGCATATCTCTGGGTATAGACCATCATTTGGCCATCATATGTTGGGTCTTCTGAGTTTTTAACATAAAGTGCCTGGATTCTTCGCCTTGTCAAGGTTTCGCACCTCTGGCTAAACTGAATCACAGTTTATGTATGGTCATTTCCAGGTGAAGCTGTAAACTCGAACAAGTTTCTCTAAACACCCTATTTAGTTCATACTTGAGTTCTAGCCAAGTATTATTTTTTTTATTCATAAGTAGAATTTCAGCACTTCCCGAAATCCTACTTTTAATTAATGCAAGAAGTAGCACTTTCTGCGATGAAGATGCCAACTTCAATGCGTTGTCGCAATTTTGAATAAAATTGTGAGCTTTCAAAGCATTACTGTTAAAGCGCGGAATTATTTTAATTAAATCGCTAAGATTTATTCCGTTATTTTCCTTTTCCTCTTTAGTAGTTAATTTGATTGCAATTGAAATACCTTCCTTAGTGTCCGTTTTGTGACCTAAATCAGCTAGTCTTAATTTTTCTAATGCGGTTTTTAAAACTTTTGTTTCACTGTCGACTTTATTTTCTTCTTCGAGAAGAACTAAAAACGCATGTCTCGAATAAATTTGACTTTTGAAATATACTATGTAGTCTTCACTGTCTCGATTATCCTCTGTTTCTGAAATTTTTTTATTAGTGATAATTTCAAAAACTCTCAAGCTACAAATATTCCCTGTTCGCGCTCCAATACATTGGAATTGGGAGTCTAATATTTCTTCATTAAAATCAACTTCATATTGGGAGTCTGAGGAAGCCATTATGCCAATATACAGATAAAACAAACCAAACAATAACAAAAAAAAAATAATTAATTTTCGTACTTTAATTATTATTTTGATTAAAACCCTCTTTTTTTTATTATCCAAATATAGTTCTATACATTTCTTCTTGACTTTCTTTGATTACCTGTTTGATTTTTATGGCCTTGTTGACCAAATATTTTTGATTTTTTTCTAATTGGATTTTTCCGTTTAAAAGAATTCTAGCTTTATTTTCCTGCTCTACTTCTTCTTTGCTCAAATCCTTTTTTTTCTTCTTGTTCAGTATATTCTGTAATTTTTCATATTTTTTTTTTTTTTTGATGGATACAAATTTTGTTGACCAATATTTAATAACATTTATTTTGGCATTTTAGAAACTTATATACATACATATGTAACTTACATAAAAATGTTAATTTTTTTTTTTCAAATTCAATTTTTTATTTTTAATTCAACTTATAACTACTTAAATGCTAGACAAAAACCTTAAAAACTAGCTTACAGAATAACTTAACTAACTTACTGGCCACATACGGGCGCTCTAAATTATACTATAACTATATATTAAAATGCCTTTCGGTGTCAAAACTAACTTAAATTAAAATTCAATATTACTTAAACCTAACGAGAAAATTCTTAAAAACTCGTTTTCCTTTGACATTTATTTTGTATAAAAAAACTTAAAACTACCCTTTACCTAAATAAAACCTAAATTAACCTAAATAAAACTATACGTAAATATACGTAAGTAATTTAAAACTACTTAAAAATACTTAAAATAACTTAAACTAGAACAGCCACCAGCAGTTTTTTTTTGCCATCAGCTTATGCACATTCACACACGCGCATACATATGCATATATTTAGACATTTACATATGTATTCGCTCACGCACATATCCACAAACAAACAGCTTTTTGATTTTTTTTTTTTTTTTTTGTGCCACCGTCACTGTCCTACATAATCTACCTTACAAATACGTAGGTCGGCCAAGGCAACAACTTTGACTAACCATCAATATCAAGGTGGTCACCCAACCACCAGTACTTTTTAACTTGCTTATCCAAGTCCTTTTTGTCCCGAAGGGGCACAGCTCTACTGAACCGCAGACGCTCTGCTCCGTTCCCAGAGCCGACGTCTCGACCATACAGGATTCGCCGATCCACAGTTCTACGGCCGACGTGGTAGATTAACGGAACCGCCAATCTGTCCTGTATCAGCTCCCGACTGTCTAAATAGAGGAATGTCTCGGGCGGGATGAAACCGTTAAGACAAACGCTCTCACTATATTCTTCATTGGGGTAATAAGCCCCGAAAATAAGTCCATTGGCTGAGGTCATCGCTCTTGAAATGTGACCCGAATCAGCTTAATTAAAAAGTAATCTATCCTGTTTATATTGGCCCCGTTGTATAAGACCTCGTTGGCATAGTATTGTTTGTACTTCGACTCTGGTGTTCTGTGTAACTCAAGACAGGTCCTAAGACACTGTCTCTCAAACACCCGAATCTTTTCCACTTGAGATGGGGCAAAGTTAAACCACACAGAGTTACATACTTGCAACAGGTACTGTACCACGTCATCTTCTGTATCAAGAATATAGCAACAACATTAGATTGTTATTCAATAAATGGTTTTGCTTAAACGAAGTCAAAGCCAAACCAAGTCTTTTAACTGCATTTTCTTGTCAGGCTTGGGTACAAAGTACAATCGAGTGTCTTTTATTATATTTTCTATTATAATGTATATAATGTGTATCTATTTTATAATTCTCTAATGTTCTCTTACAATTTGTTGTGTATCATCAGTAAGCTGAATAAAAAGCTCATCACTATGTTTTCTCTTATTTTTATGTTAAGTTCATGTTATCAGTTAGTCTTAAGCATATTATAAATCATTCTAAGTTTGGGCTTTGTCAAATAAAAAAGGTTTTAAAATTGAAATTTCAGCGTTTTTTTTATACGGACAAGGAATTTATATAGTTTTTATTTGTTTCGGAACCACGACTGGCTCCCACTTGAAACTGGCGCAGTCGATAAACAAACCTTCTTTAAATTGAAAAAAATAAAAATTTTTTTTTGTCAGTGACTTAAATTAAAATTATACGAGTTTAAATAAGAAAGTGATAAAAGATTTACTTCAACAAGAAAAAAATCTTGTTTGAACAATGAAAGGTGGTTTTAAAAACCCATCGTGAAAAACAAAGACCTGTACTTTTATCTTAAAATAAAATTTTCGATCTGAGAATGACTTGAGTCGAAATCATTAATTGGAACAAAAAAAAATTGATTAATGTTATATATATCAAGAAAAACTTTAAACAAATTTTCTACATAATATATACTTGTGCAATTGAGGTACCGTTCACACAAAAGATACCGTTTATTATAAGATAAACAACTACAGAAAACAAGTAAAAGCGGTAAAATAGCAGGTATGGCGGATTTAAACTTATTAACTCTTGTGGATGGAGTGTCCGACTTCACCGGATCACCAGAAGAACTACAGTTATTTATTATGCATATTGATTATTTATATTCATTAAGTATTAATTTGGATGAAATCCCTAGAGAAATATTTCTTTTGAGACTAAGGCAAAAAATTAAAGGCAAAGCTAATATTGTTCTTATAAACAATAACAATCCAAAAAGCTGGACAGATATTAAAAAAGTGTTATTATCAAACTGTTCAATTTCTGAAAACGTAGAGTCCATTATAAATGAAATTAAGATGTTAAAATTTGAAAATTCGATTGACCAATTTGAAAAAACTCTCAGTTTAGTCACAAAATTAAATATTAAATCTAATCTTTCCAATAATGCGGATTTCCCTGCTTGGTTCAATAGTGAACAAAATGAAAAGTTAGCTTTGAAACTTTTTATTAATAAATTGCCCTATGAAGCGAAGCTTATTCTTCATGCCAGAAATCCCACGTGTTTAGCGGAAACAAAGTTTTTTTTAATAGAAACTGAAAACTTTTATCCTATTTTGCATTCTACATCGCATTCTTATTCAAATAACTATAGACGCACACAAGTAAATAACAGGTCTTTTACAGATAGACAAACAAACGAAAATAGTCAGAGAACGTACAATGGTAATTTCGGACAGAATAACAGGAACTTTCAGAATTATAATCAGGACATTTCGAGGCAAAATATTCCACAAAATTCTGGGAATCTTCGACAATTTAATAATATAAATAGTCGAATATTTAATAACTCTGGCAATTCCAGGAATTCAAGGCAAAACAATCAGAGTTTAGGTAACTCACGCGGAAGCTACCAAAACCAATCAATGGATGTAGATCATTTCAGGGCCGAAAACGTACCTGATATTGAACCTAGTGGTGCAGAAGTTTGCCAAAACGGGTCTGTTGCTGTACCTAGTGGAACAGAGTATTGTGAAAATTTTCTTTTAACCAACTCCGATCTCTTCCATGTATAGTAGTAAAAACAAAAAACAAATTACGTCCCATGAAATTACTTATAGATTCAAGGGCAGGCACGTCTTTAGTTCAAAAAGGATATTTTCACAGATCCTTTAAAACGGACCTTGATATACCTATTTGTCTCAAATCCATAAGTTCAAGTATTTTGGTTAATTCAAAAATTACAATTCCGTTATTTCAGGAATTTAATAGGCCTTCAATCAAAATCGAAATGCTTGAGACTGAATTAAACGCCGATTTCGATGGTATTCTAGGCTGTAACGTTCTAAAACCGTTACAGGTAAAGATTGACCTTGAAAACTCACTACTCAAAACAAAAGATGCTAGCCTACCCTTGATATTTAACAACTTGCCTACGCAAATAAATGAAGACAAAAATAAACTAAATAAAGACTGTGTTAACGTTAATTTTCAAAAGCCAAATATAAATTTTATCACAGACAAATTAAAATTAGATAATCTAAATTCTGAGGAAATAATGTTTTTAATTGGAACTCTACAAAAATTTATTGATGTGTTTTACGTTAAAGGAGATAGCCTTACTGCGGTTGCAAAATATGAACATCTAATACCAACAAAACACGATGTTCCAATTTATTCAAAAGCATACAGGTACCCAGAAGCTCATAAGAATGAGGTTAACGAACAAGTATCAGATATGCTTAGTTCTGGGATAATTCGGAATTCTGTCAGTCCCTACAATGCACCAATTTGGGTTGTACCCAAAAAAATTGACAACTCAGGTCAGCAAAAATGGCGCATTGTGGTGGACTACAGAAAATTGAATGACGTTACCGTTAAGGATAAATTTCCGATCCCCATTATCGATGACATTCTGTCTAAATTGGGAAATGCCCAATATTTTTCGGTGCTCGATCTCGCCAAAGGATTCCACCAAATTACTATACGTGAAGAAGATAGGCAAAAGACAGCATTCTCATTACATTATGAATTCACACGCATGCCTTTCGGGCTTAAAAACGCTCCTGCATCCTTTCAAAGGATGATGAATGAGGTTCTGTTTGAATACATAAACAAAATATGTGTGGTTTATCTCGATGACATACTCATTTTCTCTACTTCACTCCAAGAGCACATCGATTCCCTAAATAAAATACTCAGAAGACTCAAAGACTACAACCTGAAAGTTCAAATCGACAAATGCGATTTCCTTAAACGTGACACTGAGTATTTAGGTCATATTATTTCAAAAGATGGTGTTAGACCAAATCCTAATAAAATTGAAGTCATAAGACAAATTAAACTACCTGAGACAACAAAACAAATTAAATCATTTTTAGGCGTTACTGGGTTTTATCGCAAGTTTATTAAGGACTACTCCAAAGTAGCACTTCCTATAACTAGATATCTAAAAAAAATGCAAAGTTAAACATCAACGATAGGGCATACATTGAGTCTTTTAATAAGCTAAAAGAACTTGTATGTACAAGTCCAATTCTAGCTTTCCCAGACTTTTCAAAAATGTTTATACTGACAACTGATGCTAGCAATAGAGCTTTAGGTGCAGTCCTTGCTCAAAACCATCATCCTGTAGCCTTCGCTTCTAGGACTCTTAATCGTCACGAAACTAGTTATAGCACCATAGAAAAGGAGCTTCTCAGCATAGTATGGGCCACAAAATATTTCAGACCATATTTATTTGGTCGTAAGTTCAAAGTCCAAACCGACTACAGACCATTAGAGTGGCTAAATTCTCTCAAGGAACCTAACACTAAATTACAGCGGTGGAAAATCCGACTCAATGAGTTTGATTTTGAAATTGAGTATATTAAGGGAAAAGAAAACAATGTAGCTGATTTTCTCAGTCGCTTAAATACATATTACGTAGAGGGTGAAGAGATCCGATCAGACATAGCCACTATACATAGTGGCATCGAAAACGTGGACGACCATATCTATATTACTGAGAGTCCATTAAACATTTACAAAAATCAGATAATTATTGAAAAAAGTAGCTCCAACTCATGTACCAATAAAATCCTCTACCGGAAAAAGAGAAGAACAATAATTTTTTTAAAAAACTAAAATGAAGACTACGTACTGAAAATACGACAAGAACTATTACCGATGAAAGGAACTCTAGCAGTTTACTGTAGGGAAGATGATGTTTTCATTGAATTCCAGAAAACTATTGTCAAATATTTTTCAAATGCTTCTAATACAAAAATACTTCGGTCTACAAAACTTCTTAAAGATATAACGTGTGTTGAAAAATTGCTGGAGATCATTGAAACAGCACACTTACAGAAGAATCATAGAGGAATCGATGAAACATATTCAGACTTAAAAGAAAAATATTATTTCCCTAACCTAAGGCTCGAAATACATAAATTTATTAACAATTGCATAGCATGTAACATGTGCAAATACGATCGGCATCCAATTAAGCCAAGTTTTATGATTTCCGAAACTCCAAGCAAGCCTAATGAAATTTTTAACAAAAATGAAATGTTCTTAACATGCATAGATAAGTTCACTAAACACTCAACAATACATCCCTTAAATGAAAGAAATTCCATTACAATTACTGATGCCTTAAAACAAAGATTCGCAAACCTAGGTAAGCCAAACAAAATTGTTGCTGACAATGAGTTTAATACGGCATATATTAAAAACTTTTGTAACAGTGAAAGTATTATGTATCACTTTACATCTCCTAATACACATACCGGAAACTCTATCATAGAAAGATTTCACCTAACCCTAAACGAACACATGAGACTTTTTAAACTTAACAAAGACAACAAAGACATCGACAACAAAACTTTGGTTTTTAGAGCTGTTGAAATTTACAATAATACCGTTCATTCCACTACGAAATACAAGCCTAAAGACCTTCTCCATTCAACTCTTAACGAGGAAGAGTGGGAAAACCTTAAAAAAAGATTGGTTGAAAACAAAACAAAAATTATAAATAAAGTTAACGAAACTCGGATTGAGCCATCATCTTTTCAGGATCGAGAATTGGTTAAAAACTTAGGTTTTCACAATATAAAACATTTACCGCGTTATATAGTTAAGATGTGAATGGAAAAGGTAAAACATATTTCCGGGATAAAAAAGGCTTCAAACGCGATAGGCAAATTGTGAAAAGAAAGTACAAACATCAAAATCCAATAAGAGAATTTAAATTTGATTCAAAGCTAACCGTTAGAGACTACTCCCATAGAAATAAACGAATCAAGCAGCGATATACCTGCCCAACCTTAAGTCAACCATCAACAAGTAATTGCTTATTTTTTTTTTTTTTTTCCTTGCACACAACACATAATAAAGAAATAAAATTTAAGTTCAATTCATTTTGTAAAAAAAAAAAAAAAAAAACCAAAAAATAGATAAAAACATATTTATAAAATTTATTTCGTTTATGACCACTACTTTATTAATATAATAACTTAATATATGTATGTTAATAATATCTACCTATTAAATTTCTTAAAAAAAAAAACACGAAAATAAAAATCTCAAAACCTATAATATTACAAATAATGTACGATGTATACCCACTTAGTCTATTACTCTTGTAATATACTCAAACAAATGTGTAACATAAACCATATAGATATTTAATGCAACAATTAATAAAAAAACAGCACATATTTATGCATATAAGTAATATTATGTAAGTTAACATATATTTAACATACACCACCGCATTTTTAAGATGACCAACAAAACACTTCTTTATTTTTTGACGTACGATGTGATCGCCATACTAAGGCAGGAGGAGTTACATACTTGCAACAGGTACTCAATAAATGGTTTTGCTTAAACGAAGTCAAAGCCAAACCAAGTCTTTTAACTGCATTTTCTTGTCAGGCTTGGGTACAAAGTACAATCGAGTGTCTTTTATTATATTTTCTATTATAATGTATATAATGTGTATCTATTTTATAATTCTCTAATGTTCTCTTACAATTTGTTGTGTATCATCAGTAAGCTGAATAAAAAGCTCATCACTATGTTTTCTCTTATTTTTATGTTAAGTTCATGTTATCAGTTAGTCTTAAGCATATTATGAATCATTCTAAGTTTGGGCTTTGTCAAATAAAAAAGGTTTTAAAATTGAAATTTCAGCGTTTTTTTTTATACGGACAAGGAATTTATATAGTTTTTATTTGTTTCGGAACCACGACAGGCTCCCACTTGAAACTACAGGGCACCCATAGGCAATCATCGTCCGGATGAGGGACATGTAGCAAATCACCTTTACCCTGTTTTCAAGGCGGCTGCTATAAAACAACCGTCTTGTCAGAGCAAACGCTCCCCTAGCTCTGGCCAGAGCAGCATCTATTGAAATATAGATACTGATATAGCCAGATACCAAGGTACTTTACTACATCTTTACTCGCCAGTGGATGTCCACTTGGTCCAACGATCACTAGATTTCTCCAGTTCTTTCTTGTATCCCTAGAAGCCTTAGACAAAGGGGTTCTAAACAGGATAGTTTCTGATTTCTGAAAATTAATTTTTAACTTCCAGTCATCACAATATCGCTGAATCTGGTCGAAGTCACGCTGCAAGAGATTTTTGATGACTTCAACTTTTGGACCCGTCCTGTACGCTACAAGGTCATCGGCATACGCAATCGCATGAGTGAGACTACCTATCAGATCGCTGGTGTAAATACTAAAAAGAATCGGCGAGTAAAAATGGTCATCGTTGCCCTTTTGTGTCCTTTTCTCGTGTCTTCCGTTTATTGTTTGTTGCAGTTCCAGTTTTTCTTTCTCAGCACTGTTTTTTTTTTTGTCCAAAGTTCTATATTTTCTTTCACTTTTTTTTGTCCAAGTTCTATGTTTTTCTTTCACTGTTTTTTTTTTCTTTTACCTTTTTATTTTTATTTTGAAAATAAAATTTCTATGGGGGTAGCATTGGCTACTTTGTTCACATTTCACATTGGCACACAATATTTTCCGAATTTTTGACACACCCAAAGATTTAGGGTTGTATCTCAGAGTTTCAAAGGTTTATAAAAGATGCGCGAATCAATGACGCACTCAGAGCAATTTAGAGGTCGTCTCACGAAATTGTACTATTAGTTAGTTTAGTTTTTTTTTTGGTTATGGTATTTTTAACCAATTTCACCGCTGCCACCAATTTTTGTTATGCGCCAAAAGTTAGAAATGAAATACACATGTAATGTTATAAACTTTTATTGATGTGAATCCCGTCGAGTTTTACTTAAGACTAAAAAATATATGTTAGATTCTATTATACAAGGTATGTAAATTCGTTTCTTTTTTACTCTAACACATATAAGTGTTCAAGATACATAATCTCATGCGATATGAGATTCTTTTAAGAACTTATCTTTATTGGTGAAGTGCTATGCAATAAATTTATCATAAAAAAATTAAGTGGAATTTAATGTGACACATTTTTGTGGTCACTCAGAAAGAAAAGCAAATGATTTAAAAGTATCAGATTTCAATAAACAAATCTGATGTATGGATGCTGGTTTCCAATTAGGAAGATAAGATTATGATGACTCGCAATTATAGTGACTTGTGTATAATTACTATTAATAGTTTAAAGATATGAAGATATGCATAACACGCGACGACGAAAAATGGATCGACCGTCTGTGATGGGATTTTCAATGGTGGATAGCTGATGTTGTAAGAAATGACTAAAGCTAGAGCTGGGGTTGCCTTTGCGAAAACTCTTATATTATGAGTTTGAAAGCTTTTAGAAAAATGTTGCACCAACAGGATTATAATAATTATAATAATAATAATAATATTTTAACTATGTGTCTGTAAGGCACATTGCCTTTTAAATGCAACAGGTGTTGCAAAACAATGTTTTCTCCCTTATTTTTTTCTGCGGCAGCAACGCACTGGGTAACAGCTGTTAGAGAATAAATTATAATATGCATGTCGTATTTCTTTATTTGGAATACAAATTTTAATGCGTGAGCCATCAATGCAACCAATCATTCCAGAAAATCCAAACTTTTTAAAGAAATACATTTTTGTACGACGTATTTTACTTTCGTCGTCGGAGCATTTAATTCACTTTGGGCATATCGTCGGCCTCATAAGCAGACATCGTAACTCCACCTTTTACCGAAAATGACTTTTAAGCAACCTAAAAATTCGAATCGCTATTAGAACTCTAAAATCACTCAAATTAAAATTTTGCATATCACGTAACTCCTGTACTATTTTGCTGCCTGGCAGATCTCGTAACTCCGACAAAAATTTTGGTCAGACCTCGTAACTCCAACAAAAACTTTAATCAAAAAACCTCGTATCTCTTAATCATGGTTAGCCGAACTCGTAGCTCTATTGAATTCAAATAAATTTGCATCGCCTGTTAGGAAAATAGCTAAGAATTATTCTTAAAACAAGTCGGGGAATATCAAACTTTTTGAATCTCAAATCGTTTCTGTATAATAATATTACCTAAAGTAAATTTGTTTGTATTTATGTATTTATGAATATTAGTTCTTAATTTCTGTTTTTTTCTTTCTGTTCAAATATTTAAAATAGTAGTCATCCTTCGTAAACAAATTAAAACTGCGTCATAATTTGTTTACGAAGGATCACTATTATTTTTTTTTAACTTCATATAATGAGATGAATCAAGTAGGAATACTTCGTAACTCCAATAAAATGAAAATTATTATTATTTTTGTGTTCAAAATGTTATTAAATGAAACACAATATTTTTTTTTAAATATATTGGTGAAAAAAACTTAAATATGTTAAAAATAATCCTCGAGAGACATTTTCGTTCCTCCTGTAAAATTCTAAATTTGTGAGTACAAACTCTGCTTATGAGGCTGACGATATGTGAAATTCAATTGCTAAAAATATATCCTTTGAAACTAAGCACACATGGACTGGGCGATTCCAACACAATAATCATTTCCCACACTCTTCAGATAAGATCCTTGGGCACAAAATCTTAATGCGGTATACAATTTTATGATGTTGGAAACTGATGACTTTTGTATGGCGAGTCTTACTTTTTGATTAATTTTCGAAAGCAAATCTCTAAAAGCTGGTTGAGTTAATCGAAAATAGGTAAATACGAAAAAAGGTAAATAAAACGAATTCCAAATAATTATAAACAATAATTATATTTCAGCTAAGGTATTGGAAGCAACTCTTATTTGCCTTCGTCTTATGATCATTTGTAAAACCGAACTAAAAATTTATCATCCAACCCTAAGGATTTGAATGCATCTCTTTTTTGTCTACGTTTTTTTTTATAGTTTCTTACATTGCAATACTCACATTTTTCTCTTCAGATTTAGAACCACTAAACAATACATCGATTGAATTCAGTTTTTTATTAATTTTTCTAACTTTTTACGAAAATAAACTATTTTATTGAAATCCTGCTCTAAACAAACAAAATACCATCTGAAAAAATTACACAAGAAGGAAAGAATACTTGTGACGTAATTTTTACTTGTGACGTAAGCACCTTTTTCTCATTAGTTGGTGTAAAGTCATAACAAGATTCCACCATTTAATTGTTTTTCTGTTTGTTATCTCTTATTCTTTCATTCAAGCTTCTGTCAAAAGTCAAAGTATGAATAATTCACAATTGATACTTTTTCAAGTACTAGCCGGTCAAGTTAGGCTACGGTTACAGTGCATGCGTGTTCCGACGAACAATTGTTTCGACCAGATATCAGAAATATATCTCAATCTTTTGAAATGTTCCTTAATAACTCTCATTTGTTGTTACTTTTAACAAAAGTCACTCAATAACATTTATTCTAAAAAATTAAATTTTTCGGTTAAGGTCTGAGAGAAACATTTTTATTTTGGTTTTTTTAAATGTTTCGTTCACACTAGTGAGATTTATCGCTGAGAGAAAAAAGTAAATGTCATCTGCAAATGTATCATTCAGTACATCCGCTAGTATAACCGTTAGTATTTTGTAAGCACTGCATGGGGAAATTCAGTTTTTAGTCTTTTTTATACATTGTTCAATACTTGTGGGTAAAATTTGAGTGATTTTATGCGATAATCTGAAAACAGCCCATTAAACATTTACCATTTATTTCCAGCGCATAAGGTTAAAGGTTGACCTTTCCCATTTATTATGTTCGATAAAACTGAACCATTAAGAGATATTTTCAAAATTAAAAATAAATCTCTGCCGATAATCTAAGTTTTTGCTCCTTAAAAATAAATCTAAGACCGTGACCAAATTTTTTTTAAAGGAGAAACCAATTGAAAATAAATGTTGACAGTTATTTCTGATCTCTGCTTTTAATATATAAAATTTCGTTGAAATCGGCTTAGCAAATAATAAAAAATCTGTATGAAAAAAGTACAGTTGTTTTTTTTCCGAGAAAATGCAATTGTCGGTAACACTTCTTTATAGGGTAGGTACCGTTAATTTTAATCCTAGGATAAAAATTAAAAAGTTTCTGGGCATATTACTCTAAGAATAATTTTCACCAAGAAGAAAATCAGCTTAACTGTTTTGGATAAGTGTGTCGATTCAGAGAGACAGACTGACGCGACGGATAAAATTTCCACACCAGAAACAAAACAATGGTGCAAAATTATAGTCAACCTTTATTTAAGGAATTAACGTGACACGTCTTAACACGACAATGCGGATTTTCGTTTGGAAGTTAGACAACTTCATTTTTACCCAAGTTTCACATTAATTTTTTTAGTTTCGTGTTAAATGAACTATAATTTTGCAATAATTTAATTTATATTTTTCATTCATTTACTAAGACTTTGGGTCAAAGTCTAGATCCACTACACACATTTTATTCTTATAAATTCGTAGTGACCCTATTGGGTGCTAAATGTGGTTCGGTGTCTGTCTTTTTCATCGACTAAAATTTGGAGAAAACCTTTAGTGGTAAAATACTAGGCTTTACCAAGTTTATGGAAGAAAATCCTGGACAATGCGTTGACGCCTCGCAGCGTAGCACAAGTTTTAGCTTAAATTCATATAATACAAAATTTTGGAATCATTTATATAAGTAAAAACGTTCACGTGTAATGTTCCACAAATCATAAGCAGGTAATGGCTTTAAGGAATCGCAAAAACTCATACTATTCATGATCATCGCCAATACAGACACCACAACACAACACAACATTTATGTCATTTATATTGAGAAGTGCTCGAATTAGACCACTTAATTAAAATTGTCTTTATAATTGATTTGCTTTACTCGCCTTTTCTAGGCAAGTTTTAACGTTGTTGAAATATTGTTGAACAGTAAGTTCCACATAGAAATTATATCATCAAGTAAATGGAGCACCTACGTCGGTCGGCGTGGCGATATGTGAAGAAACTGCATTTGAAAACGAACACGCGAGTCACTTTACGAAATGACCAGTCCGTTGCAGAGTTCTCCAAATGTTCTTCAATTATTTTGGATCTAATTGTACTGATTTCAGTCGGTTATGTAACGGCCTTATTAAAT
The DNA here is from genome assembly GCA_951217065.1 of Baccha elongata. NCBI lineage: Eukaryota > Metazoa > Arthropoda > Insecta > Diptera > Syrphidae > Baccha > Baccha elongata. The sequence continues at coordinate 61,386 of CATNUY010000013.1, forward strand.
TTCCACCGAATTTTCGACATTTTACAACAATGCCGTAAAAGATTATTATATCCTTCAGAATTATGTTGACCATGATTGGCTGGGTGCCTATCCAATATCAACTGCTTAAACAAAAATATATCGATCACTTAAATGTATTCGTTCAAAATCAAATCGCCGGTAATTTATTTAAAACTCACCATTTTTTTTTTATGATGTTTTTAAGTATTTGATATTTTCAAATATTTTTTTTTCTTTCAAAAATTTCTTTAAAAAAAATTATACAATAAAAAACAATTATGAAAGGCATCACCATCGGCAGCAAACCACTTTATCAAAAATAAAATTTTGTTAAAATAGATAGTTTTGTTTCGATAAAAATAGAATTATGGGGTTTTCAAAAAATACCTTTTTCTAAAATTAATTTATTTTTTTTTAAATTCTTTCTTCAGTACTAATCAAACTTAGCAGTACTATTAATATAAAATTTCGTTGAAATCGGCTTAGCCAATCAAAAAAAAAATATGTTTCAAATAAGTACAGTTGTATGGTAAGTAACGTTGACAAGCTTTCGCCAAAAGAAAAAGTGATAAAAAATATCACTGTTGCCAACAAAATTTTTTTTCCGAGAAAATGCAATTGTCGGTAACACTTCTTTGTATTCGTTCATTTTAATCCTAGGATAAAAATAAAAAAAAATATGTATGCTTTAATCCGTTTATAATACGAAAAAATATATTTTTATAAAAGTTTAACTTTAAACTGTTTTTTAGATTCGTGTTAAATGAACTATAATTTTGAAGTAATTTAATTTATGTTTTTCATTGATTTACCAAGACTTTGGGTCAATGCCTTTGTCGGTCAATATATGGTCTAAATATTCAGTGCTTTTTGAAAAAAACTTACATTTGTCGATTTGAACTTTCAGGTTGTGCTTTTTTAGTTCTTGAAAAATTAATTTAATATTCACTTCCATTCCTTGGAGTGATGTTGAAAATATTAAAATATCGTCTAGATACACGACACAAATGTTATTAATGTGTTGTCTAAGGATTTCGTTCATCATCCTTTGAAAGATGACCGGGGCATTTTTTAGTCCGAACGGCATTTTTATAAACTCGTAGTGACCATGTGGGGTGCTTAATGCGGTTTCGTGTCTTTGTTTTTCATGGGCTAAAAATTGGAGAAAAAATCTTAGCTCTAGTGTGGTATTAGGCTTTACCAAGTTTATCAAAAGTTGACTCGATATTTGGAAGAGGAAAGTTATCTTCGAGATATTAATTTTTAATTTGGTATTCGACTACTATTACTACCGCCATTTATTGGCCCCTGAACTATCGAGCTTTTTATAGCCTTTTCACACCGCATCGAAAACCCGGTTTTTGATGAAAACTCAAAAACCTGTATCAAAAACACAAGTTTTCCCATACGATTTTGGCAAGTAGCAAGTTTTCGTAAACAACTGGTTTTTGCAAAAACCTATCAAAAACCAGTTGAAATTGCAAGATGATCAAAACAAACACAGCTAGTGAAAAATTCAGTGCTCAATCGACTGTCAGAATAGGTTAGTGTTGTATTCTTTCATTTATGGGTGTCATTCTCAGCTGATGAAAACTGTCAACAGAAATTATTGCGCACGTTCGGGTGCACACCAAAAGATCTATCTGGATACTTCTGTATCGTATGAGTTTGCGAACGACCTAAACCGGATAGGTGTCAAAAGACACACAAACACATATTCGTAGTCAGTTGTTTGCCAATCCTCCCTTGGCTTCGTGAGAATACTAAAAATTTTAGGATACTTTCAGATTTATTTCCCCGCTTCAGCTATATGTTCGATCAGTTGTGTTTTAACATGGAATTACAACAACAGTAAAGTATGCGAACCACAATAAATGTGCACGCGAACGCAAGCACTGAAATTAAATTAAAAGAAAAAACCAAAGAAGGAAAAGTAAGTTATTTAATATTTATTATTTATAAACAAATGTGTTGATTTTAACGGCTTTTCTTTTACTATAGACTAAATAAATATCGTACCCGCAAGGACACCGGTTACTCTACAGCAAGTTCTCATTTGAGATGTTGGACAAAAAACTTCGAAATCTTAAAACAACATATACTATCAAGTATGTTGATTAGTTTTTAATTCTTCATCTCAATTAGTATTTAATATATCCATTATAATAAATAGGTGAAGGAAAAAAATCTACCATCAACTAAAAAAATAAAGTGGGAATATTATAAAGTATTTGAGCTACTAAGGATGATGCTGATGATTCTAGTATGTCTGCCAATACATCATCTGTAGACGACCAACGATTAGTAAATATCAGATGTTACTTTATTTTATAATCGCGTTGTTATAATTTAATTTAATTTTTTGTTTTTTTTTAGGAAACTAGAAAATGAAAACGCGCCTCATCACAAACAAACAAAAATCAGCTGAAGGGAACTTACAAAATGAATCTATTGGTGACGATTTAAGGAAGACACCAAAGGACAATAATATGGAATTAGATGATAGTGAAAGAATAGACCAATCTCAAAATGAAACATTTGGGTATGACTATAATGGGTTTGATGATGAGCCTACTGTAATTAATAATCAGTCAATGTCGCCTGACAACAAAGTAAACTAGAGGAACCTTGAAGCTAGAAAGCTGTATGCCGAAACAAGATATTTTAACAATAAAGCAGATTATTTTGAAAAACAGATTATGTGCGTGGAAATGCAAAGAAAATTGATGATAATGCAGGCACATAAATTAAGTATTTTATTTTATATATGTATGTATGTATTTACTAAGAAATAAAACTGCTATATATATTTTATTTTTCATACATAACTTCATTTTATTTCACTGTATTTGCGATGTGAAATTGTAAGGTAAATTAACCACTTTCCTGGCAGTGCGACTTGCAAGTATTTTGTTCTTCATCAGAAAACACGAACTCCTCAAACATGCTGTATTCTGATAATGCATCTGCGGGTCCATCAGGCGCATCAGGGGCATCAGGATCCAGGCCTAAAAAGAGAAATAAATTGAACAGAAATTGAAGATTTTGCTCGGTGACATTACGATTTAAGAAAAGAAGATAAATAGGATTCATAATAATATTTGTGTTGAAGTTATCAGCGTGTTTCAATTTTTAATTGATGAAATATGACGAAATTTGACAACTGATGTCAAAATTAGTGAAATGTCAAACAAAAACAGGTAAATTTTCAGTGTGAACGTATTTACGAGTTTTCATCAAAAACCGGGTTTTCGATGCGGTGTGAAAAGGCTATTAGATACGACCATTGAGTTTATACAAACAGAGAAATCGTGTGTAAGTTTCGAACTTTGCTCGTAGGATGTCGTTACTATCGATTTGTTTTTTATTTACTCTTGTACCAATTATTCTGAGTTGGAAGGCAAGAGAAATAAAGAAAATAAAAATACTTTTCGGAACTTTTTTCGTAACAGGGAATAAGGGGAAATAATAATTACTTGATATGCTCATAATGACATCTAATTCGGTGAGTTTGAAACCATCTTGATTTTGTAGGGAGACCACTTCCAACATCTACCTGTTAAGCAATTAACATATCTGTAATATAAAGTCCATTTAATATTTCATACATAGTATAATTTCTTATTATTCAACCCCCATCTCAAATATCCACCCAATTTGCAAATTTCCTAAATCTAATTCAGTTACACTTTTTTCAGTGTAACTCAAGAAATAAATAAACATCATACGAACCGATTCAATTTCAAGGCCACATCCAAATTTTGTAGTATTCTATAAACACATATGAATTCACTCTCAAGAAAAGATTAAAATAAATTCCTAATTGAATGTGACTACAAGAACAACACCATCTGGGAGAAATGTGATGAAGCCATACATTCCACAATAAACCCACCACCAAATGGAGTATAACAAAAGTCAACAAATTTTAAGGATCAAGTCTGAACTAACGGGAGTGATGCCAATCACGAGTCAGGTATTGTTGAATTTTCATCTAAGGTAGAGTAGAGACCGAAACCATCATGTACGAATCAAGGAATAGTAACAACTCTCACCGCCAGTATAGGTATAAAATAGTTTAGACAATGAAATGTATCCAAAGAAAAAGATTCAGAAAAAAGAACTTAAATAGGAAATAAAAGATGTAGAACATAATTAATTTTTCTTTGAATATGGAAACGGTAGAATGATTTTTCTGCGGTCAAGAACAAAGGAATGGAAAATACAATCTTCAAGTTGCTGAACGCATAATAGAACAAAGTTAGAATTTATTAAGAATGAAGTTTTTTAGTGATGAATAATGGTAATATTTATGCTAACCAATGACTGTTTCGCTAACAGAAATAAACATCTAGTGAAAAGACTAAAACTAATTACGAACCCGATGACATTAGCGATACTATCTTCGCACAAACATTCAGACAACTTTTCATATAATTTTTCAATTGTCAAAATTGCACTTGACAGATTGACTTAAAACATTCAATACACCGAACTACAGACTTACCTTATACTTACCAACACTACAATCACACGATAATTACACATACTTACCTGTTTATGTGTATCCACCAACGAAACTGGTATATTTGTAAAGAAAATGTATTATCTTTAATATAATATTTTATCCGAATCCGAACCCTAGTTAAGAAATGAAAGCAACAAAACTATTTTATCCGAATCCGAACCCTAGTTAAGAAATGAAAGCAACAAAACTCTCTTCTGTCAAATTTATTAAAATGTAAACAAAATCAAATAAGAGTTGTCAAAGAAAACTAAAACGTGTTTTTGTAGAGTCGGAATATTAATAGTTAAATTAAATAAAAACTTTAAATGTCGTTTCTGTATTTACAGGTAAATAAAAAATTGTAAATTAAAAAAACAAGAACAATAAATAAACACTGTATTTACAGCAACTTAATTAAGTTTTTATTAATTTTGAACAACATTCCCGGATAGTTTATTACAACATTATATATTTACAAATGACAGATGACATTTAAAATGTCAAATAAGAATCCTATACGGAAGACCGAACGAACTATACTTACCTAGACTAATGAAAAAGAAAAGAGGACAAGAAAAAACAAAATAAACACGTACACGAGACAAAAAAAATACTTACCAGAACTAAAACGGACAGACAACATACTAACCACAAAATACCCACCATAAAATTACACCATCAAACAAAAAGAAATCACATATTCGAAATTTATTCTAACATAAAATAAATTTCTGTCGCTAGTCAAAAATCTAAAATCCCATGATTAAGCAAGAAGCGTACGACTCAGTACAATCAAATTGGAACATACTCATTTTTCAGACGCGATCGTAGCGTAACATAATGAGTTGGGCCAAATCAGAATAGAATACCGCCAATTTAAAACTAGCCAATCAGAAAAATACACGTCGACAGTTTACCCCTACTCGAACATTCAAATTCGGTACGGGTGAAATGAAACGTTAAACGCGACGTAAAGAAGAAAAATTGTAGTCGCATCAAAGTCTTGTCTCAATTCACTCGCTTTAAAGTTAACTTCCTCAGTAATTAAAGTTAGGAAAAATAAAATCTGAATTGAAGAAGACAAAGGAAATATAAAAAATATAATATACTATTTATTGAAAACAGAATAATCAACCACAATAAAGAGTAAGTTAAACAAAAATTAAAAAGATATCAATTAAGCAGATTACAAAAAGAAAATTATTTCCACGATCAAGGTGCACAGAAAAATTTAATGGCGGATAGGCAGGACAATCCTTTTAATCCCAAAATTATCTGTGTCCCCGACGAAAACGGTGGCGAAGACCGTCATTATCTGTACACCGAAGGTGTCTCTGAATCGCCCAAAGCTGTGCGCCGAATATTCACGAACGGCAATAATTTTGTGATATCTCGGAAAGCCAGCGACATAAGGTTAAAACCGGCTGGATTTTCGGATGAAGACATCCTTGAGTCGGAGCAATAATTTACAAAACCTAAGGAATACTTACCAGGTAAAAATTTTTGTTCATATATACACATCCTGTAGGTATACTTATCAGAATGCGTCGAAACATTTCTTGAGGCATTTACCAAGAAATGTACGCATTCCAATAAGATAACCAAAGTACCCGAGGGGGTGGAATAAAATCTAAAAAAAAAAGAAATACCCTAAAATCAAAAACATACTTACCTTTTTCTTAAAATTCCCATTCTAAAGTCATTTTTTTCTTCAGGTAGCAATCCACGTGCCCAAGCAAACACTCACAGACAAAAAAACGTGCGCAGGAATCCACTCTAGGAGTGGACTCAACTGCGTCAAGATTTCTGTCAAGGAGTCCTGCGTACGTAAAATTGTCAAGCACATGCACCAGATGCTACCTGGTTTTTTTATATATACCACGTAAAATTGTCAAGCACATACACCAGATGCTACCTGGTTTTCATTTTTTTTTATTATTCATATGCCACACTAAATTAATGTGCATACTCTAATGTACACTGATGGCACGAGCATCAGTGATATCTGTTCACATCACCTAGGACATCTTTAATTTACAATATTGTAAAATTTTCTGTCGTTTGGATCATTTCAATAATCCGGCAAAGTCCAGGAAAGAAGGTACATTAGCTACCCAATCTTCAATCCGGATCATTGTACGCTGCCCGAAATTATTGGAAGAAGTAAATCCTCAGCAGTTAAAAAGCGGTATAATAAAAAGGAAAAAGTTAAATTATACCTATGCCGTAAGTGATCTGTAACAGTATTATTTATTACATTTATATATCAAAGAAACAGTTAGCATATGAACAGACCATAAAAGTGAATAAGAGTGATTATGTACCTAGGCTATATTGAGGTAGTATCTTAAATAATACCTCCTAGAAAAGTTTATTTGGTCGTAAATTTAAATACTTACCTTTTGAAACGAATTTACTTGAAAAAGTGTTATAAATTGAAAAGAAAAAGAATAATTTTACCTGCGTGAAGGAATTTTCTTGAAAAATATCTATAAAGTAATTATTAAAAGAAAAAAGAGAATAAATATACTTACGTGATTTTGGTCCGTATCTGAAAGAAAGAGAAAGATAAAAATAAAGTTATTTAATTAAATATAAAAACAAAGGGATCTCTATGATAAAAATCACTGAGCTCGACCCAAGTTCATATTTCGAGTTTATACTCTTTAAAGTTTTTTTTTGACTAATTGATTCCAGTTTCTGAAATTATTTTTTATGTATCGTAATGTAATTACACCTAAGTGTGGTGCTTATGAGAAGTAAAAATTTACTCCTAGTTTAAATGGAATATTAACTAGAGTTTATACTCAGCTACAAAAGTTAAATTGTTGAGACAGTTAATAAATCTCTGTTGAGAAAATTTTTTTTAGTACCTACGTACTGATTATATGTTTAACACACATAAAAAAAAAGAGAAAAAAAAAGAGAAAATAAATAATTTTTCTCAAGCAAACCTGACTACAATAAACAAATCGTCAGAGCAAAGAAACGCATAAACCTGAATATTGTCGGAGTTTAGTGGATTAAGTTTCGTGAACTTATTATCCCAAAGCTTACGGTACAGGAAGCGTATGATTTTTTTTTTGAAGTACATATACTTACAACCCAACCCTACACCATATTAAACTGAGTCTGTAGGAACCCAAATCTGCCATCACATACAACCCTTAACTAATTTTTTTTTAAGTCTTTAATAATAAAAATTAGAGACAGGGTGCACTCTTTCTTTAAGTATAATATTTTTAGTAATTTTAAATACATATATTATAATATTTTATAAATATATTTCATTTTTATTTAAATTTCATTTAATAACCATTGATTTACAGGTCATCATAAATAACTTTAATATTTTATATCGGTTGAGTTGACTAAACTTTTTCTTTGGTCAACAACATTTATTGGTTGAATTGTTTTGGGATCTCTGGGAGTGGTTCACACTTTAAAATCTTTTATACTCTCTTGTATGGGAAAGGACATTTCTGGGGAAATTTTCGAAACATATTTCAATTCACTTCGATGATTTTTAATTTTGATATTTTGGCGTCAGTCCGTACGAGTATACGTGTCGTCTTGTGTTAGTAAATTTTATTTTTTTTTTTTTGTCAGTTAGTCTGAAAATAGGTATTTTCACTCAGTGTCACCTATCACTGCTTTTATGCCCTCTTCTTGGGTTCATGAATTACTACGAATTGAAATAAATCAAGTGTTCAGTCTTAAGGACATAGTTTTTGTATCATTAAACTCGGTAACCATTTTAATCTCGCCTTAGACCACTATAGAAGTTATCTAAAATTACCTTAAGGGGTGAATTTACATCACTACCTACATTTTTTTTTTTATTTTTCACTGTTCCGAGTTAAAATTTTTTTTTATTTGAATCCTACTTAGGATAAAGAAACCATCACTTTTAACTTGTGTTAGTTTTTTTGATATTTCAATACTAATATTTTCCAATTGGATTAAATTACTTTTCATTTAATCTAGCGAACTTAAATGAATTTTAATACTTAGGTTTCCGAACTTTCTAAAATCAGTTCCTATAGTAAAGTTGATGAGTTTTGCTTGAATAGTAGTTTTGAAAAGTTAAGCACAAATAAGTTTGTAAAAACATTTTTGAAGAAATATATCGTATATTATAGATTGTAAAGGATATTTACTAGAAGTTAGAATAACATAAGATCAAGTTGAGACTATGTTAGTTATAAGTTTATTTGAAATAAAATTGTATTTAAGTCAAAAGTTGAAACGATTCTTTTGATATTAAGCAGTTCTTTTTGGGAAGTTTTTTTTTTTAACTCTTTATGATTCAGGTTCGTGTAGCTGAACATTATTTAGTAAGATGAAATGCTAAAGTAATGGGTAAAGGGGTCGCGGCTGGAGCCGTCATCCATCAACAGTAAGTCGTCATCATCATCATCATCAGTCGTTAAACGGAAGGATTAGTCCTTCCGTCTTCGTAGAGGGAGTTCCTGATTAAAGTATGTGCAACCAGGGACCATTTTTGGGTGATAGTTGGGGATTTTATTTCGATAAGGTTTCCAATTATCCACGGCAGGGAAGTTAAGCACTGATGGAGTTCAATAACATCTGAATTCCCGTTGAGGTCACATATCCTTACAAGAGTGACGAGGTTAGTTTAGATAGATGGAGTAAGGATCATCTATAGTAATAGTCACATCGAGATTGCTGTCGTGTGTCTTATTCGAAGTCTCTTTTTCAAGTTTCCCCTTTCACTTATTTCAATGTCTTCCTCGGGCCCTAAGCAATTTTCTTAATTTAATAAGTTCACTACATCTATACTTCAGGTCTGAAATAATGTGACACTGGTCGTATTCGAATTGCAAGATCCTACCCCACAACTCGGCGAGCTAAGCAATGGCAACGAGCAGACCTGGTGCAATGGTAGAATGACGACCGCCCTGATTTTCGAGGCGTGGACGTGCCTCTACCTGGTTGAGGGAAAGGTACTAAATGTCTTTAGGAGATCAGGTGTATAATCCTATGAAGGATGTTGACGTTTTTGGGAAGTTTCCTTTTGTTTCGATCGATTTCTTTTCTGGAATCAGGAGGGAGTAACACCCTCTCCATAAGTTTACAGGCGACAAAAGAATATTAGTCAAAGCGTTAGCTACCCTTCTGACATGAGTTTTTATAATCATCTTTTCGTCTCGGATCACCGATGATAACTTAAGTCGATTGAATAGTACGATGAAAGGCTTACTTATATTTTTCGGTTGATCAGAAAGGAATCCTGATCAGACGTAAGGTCGAGGATTTCGAGTGTCTTGAGAAACCACATATATTCCACCTACATATGTTTCGTGCAGTGATTGGGAAAGTGAAGAGCTATGGGTTACAAATCCACGCAACAATATGTGGATGATATTGAGATGTGTTTCCCAGACCTCCTCTCTCTTTCGTCAATCGCTAGCATGATTTTGTTTTGTTTTTGGATCCTACCCACTAACCCTCGATAGTAGTCAGTAACAGCGTACCTATTTCTGGTGAACCTATATCCTAATTCGGACCGAATACTGGTAGAAGATTTTCGGCGTTGTGAATATCATGTCGTGAGACAAGCGAGTTGAGGTTCCGGTCTAAGGTCGTTCATCGAAGAAGGGTGAAGATGGCCTTAATCGAACGCGTTGGTAACTTTGATTTTAATGAGCGGAGTTAAGGATATTGGGAGTTTCGAGTCCCTGTTGAAATAGTGTTAAGGTCATAATATACTAAGGGGAAGTCGCTTCTAAACAGTAAGGTGGTAGCTGGATACCGAAGACTTAGTGTTAGTGGATAAGCCTCCTGTTACAAACGCCAAAGCAACGTAGGACTGCGACATTTCATCTTTCGTGTATGATTTTAGAGTTTCGGTTCCTGTTGACGCGGGGTTTAGTGACGTTGACTTGGGTTATCCGTTACAAATGGCGTCCAACGTGTGGGGCCCGAAGGAAGTTTAGATATTGATTAGTTTGGAGAAATTTGAAAAAGATTCAGTTAAGATTTGATTTATGTTCAAGATTTTGTAATCGAGAACAAGATAGTTTTTTTTTTGGTTTTCTTGTGGTTGAGAATTTTTTGTTGAGATTTTCCATCGGGAGGTGAGTGACTTATGTGTCGACCGATGAGTGGTGATCTTTCCTATTCATGTCCGTAGCGATAACCAGATCACACATTCTCTCACTCTCGCAAAAATTAGTTCGATCCATTATTGTGAATAGCTCTCAGTCTGATGTCCGGATTGGCTAGTTGAAGCCAGTCGCTGTAGCTTTAGATGATAGTTGTTCAATTTTCTTTGTTAGTTCGAAGTTTTTGAAGAATGAAGTGTTAGATTCTTTGACCAGGTGAGTGGTGGAAGTGTTCCTACTCATGTCTGTAGCAAAGAACAATTACGCTTCACTCGAAGAAAAACACACCAACGCAAGAGATAGAACCATACCCTTTTTTAATAACAACTTTTATTGTAGAATCTTTAAATTTTTTTTTTGTTGTATTGAATTGGATCTTGAAGAGATTTGAGAGGAAGTCTTAACCTGCTGTCCACTAGGCAACGATGTCTTCTTACCTAGGTTTGTAGCTGTAGCATAGATCGATCTTCAAATTACAGATAGGTAGTTTTTAGATGCAGTGATGAATAAGTCATGCGATCTAAAATAAGATTTTGTTGAAAAGTCAAAAATCTTTTTTTGGTTGATGATGATGATGGAGTTGTAATGGACGATGGTAACCTAGTCGCGACTCCGAACCTGGAATGAATAGAGAGAGAAGAAAAGAAAGAAGTAGATTTTTGTCAGTAAGATTTTTTTTTGAAGTATAGAATTTAGAAATTTAGTTTTGCCTGGTGGCCATACATTTAGTTTTTTTCTAAAAATTCAGAGTTGGAAAATTTTTAGAAGTTGCCTGGTGGCGTTATTTAGTAGCGATTTTTGCAAATTTTCATTTAGATTTGGAAGTCGGTGTGCCTGGTGGCAATTGAAGTATTAGCAGTTCTTGCAAATTCTTGTTTGAATTTGGGAACTGGAGTGCCTGGTGGCAATTGGAGTGCCTGGTGGCGTTAGTTATTAGCAGTTCTGGCAAATTCTTGTTTGAGTTTGGGAACTGGAGTGCCTGGTGGCAATTGGAGTGCCTGGTGGCGTTTACGCAACACTTTCTTTTGGTTGCAGTTTTTTTTTAGATTTTGTCAATTAATTTTGAAAAATTCTAAGTTTTAATCAGAAGTAAAAGAAGATTACTTCTGGAGTTTGTAGTTTAGTTGAAGTTTCATTTATTCAAGAAAAATCCAAGCGTGTCAGGAGGGGAAGAGATTTGCTCCTGAAGTTTCCGCTTGGAGTTTTTGGAGTTTTTGGAGTTTTTGGAGTTTTTGGAGTTTTGAAATTTGTTTTTGAGGGTTTACCCTATAAAGGAAATTAGGTAAAGTTAGTTTATAAGTTAGGTTAGAAAAATAGTTTTAGGAAAAAGTAGGTTTAAAACATATATTAGCGTAGATTTAGTTTAAAATTTTTTTTTGTAGGTTCTTCTACAAAACAAAATTCTTTGTTTTGTATCATAACAATTCTATTTTCACTTACGTCTATACGATATACTCACATTATCCACCCAAGTGAGAATAATTACGCAAGCTTATGGGAGGCAGAAAGGATAAAACCACTACTGCCGAGAAACAGAAGAAGAAGAACCCACGGAATCCTAGCACACCAGGGGAGCATCTCACTAGATACCAAAAAGCTTTAAATCCAGCCCACGATTTAACCATAGATGCGGGGAAAGCTGTTGATGTGAGCCAGATGGAAGAAATTCCAAGTACCTCACGAGGCCAACCAGTGATTGATGAGAGTCCAAACATCGTGGAAGAAAACAGACCATCCACCCCTGAAGTGTTAAGACAACGTCGACTTGATTTTTCACCAACACGAGAAGACAGAAGGCAGCAATATATTAAGGAGGTAGCATTAGCCACAATTGGGTTCAGCCGAGCTGAGGATAGAAAGAATTTGCAAGAGACTTTAGAAGCAAGCCAAACGCAAATGTTGGATAAAGTAAACGAAGCAATTCGTACCGCTCTAACTATAAATATGCAAAATACGCAACCTTCCAGACCGGCTATGAACCTATGCGAACAACCCACTCCGAGAGTATATCCTGCTGAGCGAGAGCCACCTACTATCCGACATTTACCTAACACACCGAACTTTCCACGCGATCTTCCGAGACACCCAGGAACATATCGAGCTGAAGCAACAAGAACTCAAGGAGTTGACTTTTATGAGAGATTGGATCGAATGACGTTCGAAAATCCTTCTGGACACGATCGAACAAGAGTACCATCACCGTCACCAGCTGGCTCTTATTCTCGATTCCCGCATTATCATAAATGGGGAATTAAATTTAACGCCAAGAACATGACTGTTGACGAGTTCCTGTTTCGCTTAGAACGAGTCAAAGATAGCTACAATGTTTCATGGGAAGAAGTTGTAGCAAATTTCCATCACTTTATAGGCGGAGCCGTCGAAACATGGTTCTGGATGTGGCTGAAGGAACATCCGCACTCATCTTGGGGATCCCTACGTTTAGGCCTCATAGAGCAATACCGTGGTTTAGAAACCGACTCGGAGCTCACTCGTCAAATGGCCGAAAGGAAACAGTTACCCGGTGAGAGTTTCGACGCGTTTTATGAAGACATCTTAAGAATAAATTCTAGAATGCGAACACCTCGACCAAATCAAGAGATCGTGGAGATAGTCAAACAAAACGTGAAAAGAAGAATGGGAGAGTTATTACTCACCAGTAAAGTTGGTAAATTGTCAGAATTAGTACATACCTGTCGGGAAATGGAAAAATTTTTGAATCATTATGATCCAAATCGAGCTCGAGCACCACCACCTTATATTGCTCAAGCAAGAAAACAAGTTAGTGAGATTGAGGTTCAAACAGTAGAAGTTACGCCTCCAGAATTTTCAAATGCTATTGAAGCTTACAACCCTAATTTTAAACGCGAGAATAAACCTAGTTTCAACCCAGACAATGTAAAATGTTGGAATTGTCGAAAGACGGGTCATTCGTTTCGCGATTGTACTGATACACAGCGAAGACTGTTTTGTTATAAATGTGGCTTACCCGAAACTGTAACACCTAACTGCCGAAATTGCTCGGGAAACCCACAACGGAGCCAGCTCTCATCCGAGAGGGATCTGGTACGGACGGGGGACTCGGAGAGTCCGTTGTAGAAAAGAACATTACTGAGAAAATAACCATTTTAAAAAATCCTAATCTGAAAAAAACCAATAATAATGAATTACCTAACTTACCTGCAAAATTACCCACTTTAAGACATCTTAAACCCTTACATGTTAGACAAATGGAATATGATCTAGCTAGAAGAAGAATATATACTTACCCTAAACATCTAAAAAAAATCGAAAAACTAAGAAGCCGTTTCGCGCAAAAGCGAATACTTTTTAAAAATATAGCTGCCACCAAAATAGCAATTAATTCAGGCGATCCTCGTCCATATGTTGAAGTTAACTTCTTCGACAAAAATTGGTTAGGTTTGCTGGACTCAGGTGCCAGTGTCAGCTGCCTCGGAAAGGGTGCAGTTGAATATATAGAGAAGTTGAACATCCCATACAAAAAATTCATTACAGATATTTCTACTGCCGATGGTCGAAAACAGCCAGTGATTGGAGTAGTTAAGGCTAAAATCCAGTTTAATGATAAAATTTTATCTATGGATTTGTATTTAGTACCGGCTCTTTCACAAGAACTGTATCTAGGAGTAGATTTTTGGGCTCTGTTTAAAATAGCACCAAAAATAATCTGTTCACTAAACTCTATTTCCGAGGTAGTTTCTGAACCGCCAAAAATCACAGAATGTAATCTGACACCTGAGGAGTCAGATATTTTAAAAGAAGTAGTAAAATCATTTCCATCTTTTGCTCTCAAAGGACTCGGAAGGACTCACTTATTGGAGCATGGGATCGATACGGGAGACGCTGAACCAATTAAACAACGTCATTATCCCATATCGCCAGCAGTACTAGTTTATGCGGAATTGCACCGCATGCTTTCTTTGGGTGTGATTGAAGAAAGCTCAAGCGCATGGTCCTCACCTGTTGTTTTGGTGAGGAAACCGGGAAAAAATCGCCTGTGCTTGGACTTTCGGAAAGTCAACAGTGTTACCAAGAAGAACGCGAGTCCAATTGCTCACATCGAAGGACTGCTTGCACGACTTTCGGAAACACGTTTCATTTCGAGCGTGGATCTGAAAGATGCGTATTGGCAGGTACCCCTGGAGAAAGACTCACGGGAGAAGACAGCGTTTACTGTCCCCAATCGACCTCTATACCAATTTAAAGTGATGCCTTTCGGTCTTTCTAACGCAGCACAGACTTTAACTTATTTAATGAACAAGGTAATTCCTTTCAAATTACGCGAAAATGTATTCATTTACTTAGACGATTTATTAGTAGTATCATCATCATTCAAAGAACATATTGAAATTTTGAAAATTGTAAGTAAGCGACTACTGGAAGCAGGACTTACAATAAACGTTGAGAAGTCTCGATTCTGTTTCCAGGAGTTGCAGTATCTGGGATATGTAGTTGGGCAAGGCTGCCTGAAAGCTGACACCGGCAAAATATCAGCTATAGTTGATTTCCCGGTGCCAACCACAATTCGTCAAGTCAGGCGATTCTTAGGAATGGCCGGTTGGTACCGTAGGTTCATCGAAAACTTTTCAGGAGTAGCTGGTCCGATATCAGATACTTTAAAGAAAGGGGTAAAATTCGAGTTTGGAGAGGAGGCTATGAATGCCTTTAATAAAATTAAAGTAGCGTTAACTTCTGCACCTGTACTTCGTAACCCCGATTTCAGTAAGCAATTTATCATCCTTTGTGATGCATCCGCTACTGGAATCGGGTGTGTTTTATGCCAAAAAGACGAGTCAGGAGCAGAGTTACCGATCTATTACTATTCCCAAAAATTGAATTCGGCCCAACGAAATTATACGGTCACTGAACGTGAGTGTCTAGCGGCTGTTAAAGGAATTCATAAATTTAGGCCCTATATTGAGGGATACAAATTTATAGTTATAACCGATCATGCGAGCTTGAAGTGGCTCATGAGCTTGAAAGACCCAACTGGCAGGTTGGCTCGATGGAGTCTTAAACTCCAAGGGTTTGATTTCGAGGTTCTTCACAGACGTGGAACTTTGAACGTTCTGCCTGATGCTCTATCCCGCATCTATGAGGTAGAGGCAATAGCGTCAAATGTTTCCGCGCCGGTATTAACTTCGACAAACCCGTCTGAAGTGTTGTATGTGGATTTGGAGGATCCGGCCTTTCAGTCGGATGAATATCTGCAAATCTCTGAACACATTAGTAAGAACAAAGAACAACTTCCGGACCTACAAGTATCCGAAAGTTACGTATACAAGAAAGTCCGTCATGTTACAGGTAATCCAATCCAAGATGATGAATCGTGGAAACTTTGGATTCCATCGAGTTTGGCTGAAAGGTTGATAAGTCAAGCTCACTGGCCACCGAGAGCTGCGCATGGTGGGATAACTAAAACGTTGTATCGCTTACGTCAGCGATTTTATTGGCCGGGGATGGCCTCACAAGTAAAGGCATTCATAGGCAATTGTGACATTTGTAAGATGGTCAAAGCACCTAATATCACTTTGAGGAACGAGATGGGTAAAATTTTCGAGGTCGAAAGACCTTTCCAACACATTTATGTGGACTTCTTGGGACCATACCCTCGTTCTAGAAGAGGTAATACGTTCATCGTGATAGCTTTGGACCAACTCACAAAATTTATACTAATAAAACCTTTGAAAAAAGCAAACACAAACGAACTCATAAAATTTTTAGCAGATGAGGTATTCTTATTATTTGGAGTACCTGAAACACTTTTATCAGATAATGGATCTCAGTTCTTGAGCAACGAATTCATTAAATTTCTTAATAATTTCGGCGTTAATCACGTCAAAACAGCAGCGTACGCTCCTCAAGCGAACGCAAGTGAGAGAGTTAACAGATCAATTCTAAGTTCTATAAGAGCATATATTGATGAGAAGCAGTATACTGGGATGCTAATCTAACATCCATAGGGAGCGCATTACGTACCTCTATTCATTCGGTGATAGGCGTGTCCCCGTACGAAGAACTTTTTGGGCAACGTATGGTTGAACATGGGGAAGATTATAAATTGCTTAAGAAGTTAGGAGGGTTGAACCAGTCGGAGATACCCAAAACCGCCAAAATGAACATAGTTCACAATTACCTAAAAACAGCTTTAAATCTAGCCCATGAGCAGTACGAAAAAACATACAATCTCCGAAGTAGAACCATACGATATAACATTGGGGATACTGTCTTCCGAAGGAATTTCACCTTGAGTGATGCTACAAAGCATAAGAATGCGAAACTATGCCCCAAGTTTATCAAAGCAGTGATTATAAGAGTTATAGGCAACAATTTATATAAGACCAAAGACGAACGAGGTTTCGAAACCGTAGTACATACGAAAGATTTACGAAAATAATGAAATGAAAATAGCTAAAGTAGTGATAGGCACCGACTAGTCAGCTGAGCATGAGACACAGCGGGTCGTGGGTGATTATCGAGTATAGTAAAACATTTTTTCGAACTAATTTTCAGACATATTCAAAAGTAGGGCCTCCTTTCCTCTTTCGTTGAACAGGCTTGCGCTCTATTAAACGAATGAGTTTTGTAGGGAGACCACTTCCAACATCTACCTGTTAAGCAATTAACATATCTGTAATATAAAGTCCATTTAATATTTCATACATAGTATAATTTCTTATTATTCAACCCCCATCTCAAATATCCACCCAATTTGCAAATTTCCCAAATCTAATTCAGTTACACTTTTTTCAGTGTAACTCAAGAAATAAATAAACATCATACGAACCGATTCAATTTCAAGGCCACATCCAAATTTTGTAGTATTCTATAAACACATATGAATTCACTCTCAAGAAAAGATTAAAATAAATTCCTAATTGAATGTGACTACAAGAACAACACCATCTGGGAGAAATGTGATGAAGCCATACATTCCACAATAAACCCACCACCAAATGGAGTATAACAAAAGTCAACAAATTTTAAGGATCAAGTCTGAACTAACGAGAGTGATGCCAATCACGAGTCAGGTATTGTTGAATTTTCATCTAAGGTAGAGTAGAGACCGAAACCATCATGTACGAATCAAGGAATAGTAACAACTCTCACCGCCAGTATAGGTATAAAATAGTTTAGACAATGAAATGTATCCAAAGAAAAAGATTCAGAAAAAAGAACTAAAATAGGAAATAAAAGATGTAGAACATAATTAATTTTTCTTTGAATATGGAAACGGTAGAATGATTTTTCTGCGGTCAAGAACAAAGGAATGGAAAATACAATCTTCAAGTTGCTGAACGCATAATAGAACAAAGTTAGAATTTCTTAAGAATGAAGTTTTTTAGTGATGAATAATGGTAATATTTATGCTAACCAATGACTGTTTCGCTAACAGAAATAAACATCTAGTGAAAAGACTAAAACTAATTACGAACCCGATGACATTAGCGATACTATCTTCGCACAAATATTCAGACAACTTTTCATATAATTTTTCAATTGTCAAAATTGCACTTGACAGATTGACTTAAAACATTCAATACACCGAACTACAGACTTACCTTATACTTACCAACACTACAATCACACGATAATTACACATACTTACCTGTTTATGTGTATCCACCAACGAAACTGGTATATTTACAAATGACAGATGACATTTAAAATGTCAAATAAGAATCCTATACGGAAGACCGAACGAACTATACTTACATAGACTAATGAAAAAGAAAAGAGGACAAGAAAAACAAAATAACGAACAGCAACACGTACACGAGACAAAAAAAATACTTACCAGAACTAAAACGGACAGACAACATACTTACCACAAAATACCCACCATAAAATTACACCATCAAACAAAAAGAAATCACATATTCGAAATTTATTCTAACATAAAATAAATTTCTGTCGCTAGTCAAAAATCTAAAATCCCATGATTAAGCAAGAAGAGTACGACTCAGTACAATCAAATTGGAACATACTCATTTTTCAGACGCGATCGTAGCGTAACATAATGAGTTGGGCCAAATCAGAATAGAATACCGCCAATTTAAAACTAGCCAATCAGAAAAATACACGTCGACAGTTTACCCCTACTCGAACATTCAAATTCGGTACGGGTGAAATGAAACGTTAAACGCGACGTAAAGAAGAAAAATGGTAATCGCATCAAAGTCTTGTCTCAATTCACTCGCTTTAAAGTTAACTTCCTCAGTAATTAAAGTTAGGAAAAATAAAATCTGAATTGAAGAAGACAAAGGAAATATAAAAAATATAATATACTATTTATTGAAAACAGAATAATCAACCACAATAAAGAGTAAGTTAAACAAATTTTAAAAAGATATCAATTAAGCAGATTACAAAAAGAAAATTATTTCCACGATCAAGGTGCACAGAAAAATTTAATGGCGGATAGGCAGGACAATCCTTTTAATCCCAAAATTATCTGTGTCCCCGACGAAAACGGTGGCGAAGACCGTCATTATCTGTACACCGAAGGTGTCTCTGAATCGCCCAAAGCTGTGCGCCGAATATTCACGAACGGCAATAATTTTGTGATATCTCGGAAAGCCAGCGACATAAGGTTAAAACCGGCTGGATTTTCGGATGAAGACATCCTAGAGTCGGAGCAATAATTTACAAAACCTAAGGAATACTTACCAGGTAAAAATTTTTGTTCATATATACACATCCTGTAGGTATACTTATCAGAATGCGTCGAAACATTTCTTGAGGCATTTACCAAGAAATGTACGCATTCCAATAAGATAACCAAAGTACCCGAGGGGGTGGAATAAAATCTAAAAAAAAGAAATACCCTAAAATCAAAAACATACTTACCTTTTTCTTAAAATTCCCATTCTAAAGTCATTTTTTTTCTTCAGGTAGCAATCCACGTGCCCAAGCAAACACTCACAGACAATAAAACGTGCGCAGGAATCCACTCTAGGAATGGACTCAACTGCGTCAAGATTTCTGTCAAGGAGTCCTGCGTACGTAAAATTGTCAAGCACATGCACCAGATGCTACCTGGTTTTTTTATATATACCACGTAAAATTGTCAAGCACATACACCAGATGCTACCTGGTTTTCATTTTTTTTTATTATTCATATGCCACACTAAATTAATGTGCATACTCTAATGTACACTGATGGCACGAGCATCAGTGATATCTGTTCACATCACCTAGGACATCTTTAATTTACAATATTGTAAAATTTTCTGTCGTTTGGATCATTTCAATAATCCGGCAAAGTCCAGGAAAGAAGGTACATTAGCTACCCAATCTTCAATCCGGATCATTGTACGCTGCCCGAAATTATTGGAAGAAGTAAATCCTCAGCAGTTAAAAAGCGGTATAATAAAAAGGAAAAAGTTAAATTATACCTATGCCGTAAGTGATCTGTAACAGTATTATTTATTACATTTATATATCAAAGAAACAGTTAGCATATGAACAGACCATAAAAGTGAATAAGAGTGATTATGTACCTAGGCTATATTGAGGTAGTATCTTAAATAATACCTCCTAGAAAAGTTTATTTGGTCGTAAATTTAAATACTTACCTTTTGAAACGAATTTACTTGAAAAAGTGTTATAAATTGAAAAGAAAAAGAATAATTTTACCTGCGTGAAGGAATTTTCTTGAAAAATATCTATAAAGTAATTATTAAAAGAAAAAAGAGAATAAATATACTTACGTGATTTTGGTCCGTATCTGAAAGAAAGAGAAAGATAAAAATAAAGTTATTTAATTAAATATAAAAACAAAGGGATCTCTATGATAAAAATCACTGAGCTCGACCCAAGTTCATATTTCGAGTTTATACTCTTTAAAGTTTTTTTTTGACTAATTGATTCCAGTTTCTGAAATTATTTTTTATGTATCGTAATGTAATTACACCTAAGTGTGGTGCTTATGAGAAGTAAAAATTTACTCCTAGTTTAAATGGAATATTAACTAGAGTTTATACTCAGCTACAAAAGTTAAATTGTTGAGACAGTTAATAAATCTCTGTTGAGAAAATTTTTTTTAGTACCTACGTACTGATTATATGTTTAACACACATAATTTTTTTGTTTAATGTAATCAAAACTATATTCTTGTTGATATAAAGCTTATTAAAGCCAAATCGTTCAGTTAGTTGATGTAACTTAACTCTTGAATAAAGTCAGAAATAATATGAAATAGAAATTTTTCTTTTGTAAAGGAACATATTTTGAAAGTGAAAGAAACATAAAGATACTTTTCGGCTGTTACCTACTTCGGTGCAAAACACAATCATTTTTGGTTGTTGTTCAAGTTTTAGTTGAAACTTTATTTATCAAAAAGGAAAAACAAAGTTAAAAGTTGAATTATATCAGTAACATTCGTACGTTTTAAATACGGTCGGAAGTGTATATAAAAAAAAATATATAAAATATATACTACAAAATTTCTTAAATCAGTACCTACGTATCTGGGTACTTTTACATGTACATCATAAATAATTTTTCTCAAGCAAACCTGACTACAATAAACAAATCGTCAGAGCAAAGAAACGCATAAACCTGAATATTGTCGGAGTTTAGTGGATTAAGTTTCGTGAACTTATTATCCCAAAGCTTACGGTACAGGAAGCGTATGATTTTTTTTTAAGTACATATACTTACAACCCAACCCTACACCATATTAAACTGAGTCTGTAGGAACCCAAATCTGCCATCACATACAACCCTTAACTAATTTTTTTGAAGTCTTTAATAATAAAAATTAGAGACAGGGTGCACTCTTTCTTTAAGTATAATATTTTTAGTAATTTTAAATACATATATTATAATATTTTATAAATATATTTCATTTTTATTTAAATTTCATTTAATAACCATTGATTTACAGGTCATCATAAATAACTTAAATATTTTATATCGGTTGAGTTGACTAAACTTTTTCTTTGGTCAACAACATTTATTGGTTGAATTGTTTTGGGATCTCTGGGAGTGGTTCACACTTTAAAATCTTTTATACTCTCTTGTATGGGAAAGGACATTTCTGGGGAAATTTTCGAAACATATTTCAATTCACTTCGATGATTTTTAATTTTGATATTTTGGCGTCAGTCCGTACGAGTATACGTGTCGTCTTGTGTTAGTAAATTTTATTTTTTTTTTGTCAGTTAGTCTGAAAATAGGTATTTTCACTCAGTGTCACCTATCACTGCTTTTATGCCCTCTTCTTGGGTTCATGAATTACTACGAATTGAAATAAATCAAGTGTTCAGTCTTAAGGACATAGTTTTTGTATCATTAAACTCGGTAACCATTTTAATCTCGCCTTAGACCACTATAGAAGTTATCTAAAATTACCTTAAGGGGTGAATTTACATCACTACCTACATTTAATTTTTTTTATTTTTCACTGTTCCGAGTTAAAATTTTTTTTTATTTGAATCCTACTTAGGATAAAGAAACCATCACTTTTAACTTGTGTTAGTTTTTTTGATATTTCAATACTAATATTTTCCAATTGGATTAAATTACTTTTCATTTAATCTAGCGAACTTAAATGAATTTTAATACTTAGGTTTCCGAACTTTCTAAAATCAGTTCCTATAGTAAAGTTGATGAGTTTTGCTTGAATAGTAGTTTTGAAAAGTTAAGCACAAATAAGTTTGTAAAAACATTTTTGAAGAAATATATCGTATATTATAGATTGTAAAGGATATTTACTAGAAGTTAGAATAACATAAGATCAAGTTGAGACTATGTTAGTTATAAGTTTATTTGAAATAAAATTGTATTTAAGTCAAAAGTTGAAACGATTCTTTTGATATTAAGCAGTTCTTTTTGGGAAGTTTTTTTTTTAACTCTTTATGATTCAGGTTCGTGTAGCTGAATATTATTTAGTAAGATGAAATGCTAAAGTAATGGATAAAGGGGTCGCGGCTGGAGCCGTCATCCATCAACAGTAAGTCGCCATCATCATCATCATCAGTCGTTAAACGGAAGGATTAGTCCTTCCGTCTTCGTAGAGGGAGTTCCTGATTAAAGTATGTGCAACCAGGGACCATTTTTGGGTGATAGTTGGGGATTTTATTTCGATAAGGTTTCCAATTATCCACGGCAGGGAAGTTAAGCACTGATGGAGTTCAATAACATCTGAATTCCCGTTGAGGTCACATATCCTTACAAGAGTGACGAGGTTAGTTTAGATAGATGGAGTAAGGATCATCTATAGTAATAGTAACATCGAGATTGCTGTCGTGTGTCTTATTCGAAGTCTCTTTTTCAAGTTTCCCCTTTCACTTATTTCAATGTCTTCCTCGGGCCCTAAGCAATTTTCTTAATTTAATAAGTTCACTACATCTATACTTCAGGTCTGAAATAATGTGACACTGGTCGTATTCGAATTGCAAGATCCTACCCCACAACTCGGCGAGCTAAGCAATGGCAACGAGCAGACCTGGTGCAATGGTAGAATGACGACCGCCCTGATTTTCGAGGCGTGGACGTGCCTCTACCTGGTTGAGGGAAAGGTACTAAATGTCTTTAGGAGATCAGGTGTAGGATCCTATGAAGGATGTTGACGTTTTTGGGAAGTTTCCTTTTGTTTCGATCGATTTCTTTTCTGGAATCAGGAGGGAGTAACACCCTCTCCATAAGTTTACAGGCGACAAAAGAATATTAGTCAAAGCGTTAGCTACCGTTCTGACATGAGTTTTTATAATCATCTTTTCGTCTCGGATCACCGATGATAACTTAAGTCGATTGAATAGTACGATGAAAGGCTTACTTATATTTTTCGGTTGATCAGAAAGGAATCCTGATCAGACGTAAGGTCGAGGATTTCGAGTGTCTTGAGAAACCACATATATTCCACCTACATATGTTTCGTGCAGTGATTGGGAAAGTGAAGAGCTATGGGTTACAAATCCACGCAACAATATGTGGATGATATTGAGATGTGTTTCCCAGACCTCCTCTCTCTTTCGTCAATCGCTAGCATGATTTTGTTTTGTTTTTGGATCCTACCCACTAACCCTCGATAGTAGTCAGTAACAGCGTACCTATTTCTGGTGAACCTATATCCTAATTCGGACCGAATACTGGTAGAAGATTTTCGGCGTTGTGAATATCATGTCGTGAGACAAGCGAGTTGAGGTTCCGGTCTAAGGTCGTTCATCGAAGAAGGGTGAAGATGGCCTTAATCGAACGCGTTGGTAACTTTGATTTTAATGAGCGGAGTTAAGGATATTGGGAGTTTCGAGTCCCTGTTGAAATAGTGTTAAGGTCATAATATACTAAGGGGAAGTCGCTTCTAAACAGTAAGGTGGTAGCTGGTTACCGAAGACTTAGTGTTAGTGGATAAGCCTCCTGTTACAAACGCCAAAGCAACGTAGGACCGCGACATTTCATCTTTCGTGTATGATTTTAGAGTTTCGGTTCCTGTTGACGCGGGGTTTAGTGACGTTGACTTGGGTTATCCGTTACAATTTCTTTATGTGTATAAACTCAATGGTACGACACAAATAGGTGCCTTGTACGGAGAATTTGAAGGTCTAACTATCCCTTGTTTAAGCATGTCCAGTATTTATCGTTCTACTTCTTCTTCATGTATATTTGGAAAACGGTATATTTTCGAAAAAATAGGTAAATTATTGGTTGTTGTAATATTGTTTGTAGTATTTGAGGTACAACTTAGGTCAGTATCTTCTTTATAAAATAAATCGTGATTATTTTTAAGAACTCGTTTTAATGAGTCGATTTCTTCTTGATTTAAGTTTTTATACAAGCAATCCAAGTTATTTGCCTCTTGTAGATCTTCATAATAATTCACCTCTTGGGGACAGGCATAATTGAAATAAAGTTTTGTATTAAAAATCTGAAAAGAACCTTCACCTAAATTAAGAATGGCGTTTAATAGGTAAAGTATATTTTGACCAATAATTGCTTAAAAAGATTTTTCTGAAAGGTCTATCAGTTTCTATGTCATTTTATAATTTTCTGGAGCATCAAATTCTATTGGTAATGAAGTTTTAATTTGCTCAGTAACCAAGGTTTTACCCGTTAGTCCATTTATGTCGAGTGGATAATCTAAATTATATCTTTCAAACGTTTTTTAAGCAATGAGCATCAATACTGGAAGTTGAGGCTACACGGTCGATTAGAACAGGTATTGTTTCTGTTCTTGAGGTAAGATTAATTATGGGAAGAGGATTCCTGAAAATGTATATTCTCGGTTAAAGTTTTGTTGATTCTCTGTATTTCTAAATGGTGGTGCGTTTTGTTCATTTGAACGAAAATTAATGATTATTTTGTTTATTAAAATTTCTTCTACAAGAATAATTATTTTTATTTAAACTTCAACTGTTATTCCTATTATTAGAGTTTTTGACCTGTATTCATATTATTATTAAAATTGAAATTTCTGTTGTTGATCTTGTTATTGTAATTAAAATAGTTTTCATTAAAGTTAGGCTTTCTATTTAAATTTTTTTTACTTAGTAAGTAATTAAGTAAGTAATCATTCATTTATTTATGTATATAATTTTTACAATGATAGATTTTAATATGAATTTTTTTACTATTAAAACTGTTATTTGTACGATTTAAATTTCTACTGTTTAAAAATTCTGAATTTTGGGGGTTCGGAATTTTTATATGTACTAAGAAGTTCATAAGCTTCTTGTATATTTTGAATAAATCGACTTAACACAAAACATTCTTGATACACGTTAGATTGGGAACAAAGAATTGTGAAAAACATAGCTTGGACGTTATCATGTGAAAATTCTACTGGTTTAATAGTTTTAAAGTTATATTTAATGTTTATATTTTCCATAAGTTCACATTATTTTAAATAATAATTGTTTAAATTTACACTTACTGCTTGTTGATAAATATAAACGAGTGTTTCCTTGGGTTCAAAGTGTTTGAAAATAATATTTTTTATAGCTGTCCAGTTTGTATTTGGTCCTAGTGTTTTTACTGCTTGTAGTCTTATCCTTGGATTAATCCTCCTCTTATGATATTTTGTACAGCAAAAGCACAGGGTCTAGGAGTGAAATATTTTAGGTTAATATCGACATTATATATGATAGAGGCGACGTTTCTTCTGTTGTCTTCACCGTTGAATGGTTTTACTCTCTGAAGTATTTTAATGACCTCCATCTCTGGGAGCGAAAATGCTATCGTCGTTAATTGTGGCTTGCTCTGCAAATCCTCTTGTTGTTGCTCTGGGTTGCGTTCGTTGTTCAATAGTTCGTTATTTGTTGTTATTCTTCCTTTGTTTTTCACTGAATTTTATAATAATGTTTTTAAAACTAGTTATTTAGCTCGATTCTTTTCGGGTCAAACCTGCCAGTCTCAACAGGTGTTTTATATGTGCGTTTAAATACTTTCGCTTTTTGTTTAAAGGTCACACCACCCAAATTAATTCAATTTAAAGCCAAATTAATTAAACACTTTTCACATGTATTCGAAAGGAACTTCCGAGTCAGTCAAATTCAAAAGCGGAAACTGGGTATCCTACCGAGAGCGCCAGTTAAGTAGATGATCTTGTGAAGCAAATATATTTTCAATATATTTCTTCTCCCAACTTGGAGGAACGTAAGCGAAATAAAATATCGAAACCGTTTTTATACAGAGATCCTCTTTATTTGAACTGTGATTAACTTAAAACTAAAGAACAATTTGTAACTTAGACTATACGGTGCCGGTGCTATGTATACTTTGGTGAGTCTGCAGCTTGGTGGTGGTGACGTTGTTTATCTAACTTGGTCTTCTGTTTGTGTATTGGCATCTTTATGGAGGTCTACTTTGTAACCATCACCATAGCATCTTCAAAGTGCTGACTTTGGGAATTCTATTGTTATTAGCTGTGGCGTATTCGTCATGGGGATTGGATAAGGTACCTTCGTAACTCGCGCAAATAGTGCACCACAGTGAAATGCATACAGTGAATTGTGCACAGTGAATTATTGTCCCGACAGTGAATTGTGTTTCACAGTGAACTCTGTACAGCTTATTGTCCATACAGTGAATTGGGCACAGTAACTGTGCACAATGAATTCGCCTAAACCCTTGAAAAACATTTTATATATTGGCACATCTTCTCTCATAAGCCGATTCTTGCTCTTAGCAACTTATGAAAATGATCTTATAGTGTAAAAACAAAATTAAATGTTATCTTCATGTTAGACACATGATTTTTGAAGTAATCGTCACTTTAAAAAAAACTTATTGTTTGAGATACTGGAATAATATGAACTAATTAAAGTTGGCCTTTTCCCCAATATACAATGGCTTTATTGCACTTTGCTAAAGTGAAATAAGACCAACTGTTGAAAATTAGCTTTGTTTCACTTTTCAAAAGTGAAATAAGGCCAATTCTTAAAAGTTGTCCTAATTACCTTGGCCTTATTTCACGGCACCAACATTTTTCTTTAATATGAGGACGTAATTCCAAGTTGCTTGCTATGAAAAACCCGAAATATTTATATTGCTGCACAAATGTCTACTCAATTGTGTCTTTCAAGCTCTTTAACTTGTTTCTTGGAAATAATCATTGTATTCGAAATTTAACTTTATTGCTGAAAACCATTAAAATATGGCTTCTTCAAATTTCTTGTTTGATTCTTGTTTTTGTAGTTAATGATTGTTAAAAATAATCAGCCTACATATGTACATGTATTAGTTATTGAATAATACTCTTTATTTGACATTTGATTTCTCTTAAGCTTTCATGTACATTCAATTACAGCTACTTAAATATTGTATAAATACGACTTTGAAGTAAGGCCAAGATGCCAGTCATTATTTTGCTTTTAAACCTAACGCTTTTTTTTTTGTTTATATTGTACCTATTAAGAATCATTTTTTCATTAAATCACCCATTGAATTTATATTTCGGTGTTGTCTTTAATTTTTCCGGAACATTTTTTAACATTTGGTGCCAAAACCCGGGAACATAAGACGGGAAATATTTTGCAAAAAACAATGGAGGTGATAACGCGTGGTACTTTTAGAACCTCTTTGACGAAAATTGTAAAAGCGGCGTCGGAATATTTGGAAACGCAGTGTCAGTTTAATGAACAAAACGCAAATCAGTTCGAAGAATTCGAGGAAGAACTCGTGACTTTCATTGAACGGTTGACAGCGGTCCGTGAGAAGCTTCGGGAAGCGGATAGACAAGTGGTGGCCAAGAATTTAATCAAGGCTGAAGGTCAAGAGAGAGAATTTGACAGGATGGCCGAATACGAGAACACGGCAGTAGCACATTTAGCCAAGCTAAATAATCGCCTACGAAAACTACGTACTAAACAAACCCTCTCAACAATCCATCTGACAACCTAAACCTCAATAATTCGAATTCCCTAGTTGAGCCATCTCACAAAAGCAATATTCGTTTGCCAAAGCTGCAATTGAAAAAATTTGACGGCAATATGCGTGATTGGATGCCTTTTTGGGATCAGTTTAATAGCGCCGTCCATCAAAACAATCAGTTGTCTGCTGCAGAAAAATTTAATTATCTTGAGGTTGTGCTGAGCGGGGCGGCGAAGAAAACTGTAGCTGGCTTTACTGCTACATCATCATGCTACGATGCTGCAATTGCATTGTTGTTAGAACAGTATGGCAATACTGAAAAGCTAATCGACGATCATATGCAAAAATTAATTTCTCTGAGCCCTGTTACGGTTAAATCAGATGTTGTGAATTTGCGGAATTTATATAACAGCATTTCTGCTTCTATACGTTCTCTTACAGCATTACAAGTCACTTCACAAAGATATGACGTCATGCCTACCGCCAGACATGCGAGTTGACTACCACAGAAGAAAAAGCGGAGAGAGAGAAACATGCAAAGACAATGAAGCAGCTGCAGCAGAGACCAGCCAACACAGTGATGATGCCTCTGAAACACAATCTTCACTTTATGGTATGCATAACCGTGGTGTTAACAGCATATTGCACTTTCTCAAAAAAGAAGCATTAGAGAGAAGTAGAGTCACCACACCATCAACACGTACCCATGCAAAAACATTCCCTACAACTGCAGCAAGTCTGATAGGAACGAAATCAGAAGAGATGGAGAATTGTTTGTTTTGCGATTCTAACACTCACTCAACAAAAAATTGTGAATCGATATCTGTGCAGCAAAAAAGAGACCGTATTCGGAAAGACAACCGTTGCTTTCGCTGTGCAAAAAAAGGTCACATGTCAAAAAAATGCCGCAGTCCCAAGTAACAATTTAATTTTCATAAAGGCCAATAGAAGCTATTTTATTATTTTTATAACAACTGTAATCAATCTTATAGAAACCTATTTGGCGCACATAAGCGAAGTTATAACTCTTCATAAACAGTTTGGATGAGGCCTTGTGAAGGCTTTGCAAAGAAAACAATACTTTGCTACGAAAGGCTTTTTATTTCGCTTACAGAAGTCATTACGGAAATCTTACCGAAACAAAAAAAAATTCAAACAAAATTTTAAATAATTTTTTTAACGACTTTTTCCTTTTCATTTTTGTTTATCTTTTATTTCGATTTATTTTATCTGAGACCATATTTTCTTCGTTCAAGTGCTGAGTTTCTTCAATGCCTTTTCTGAAAACTAGATATATAATTTTATTATTAATGAAAAAACTTACTTGCCTCAACCAGGGATCGAACTTGTGACCCAGCGCACCCCAGTCAAACACGCATCCTCTAGGCCAATTTTATGTATTCAGAAAGAAGATCGAATTTTAACCAGTTGATACCGTACCTACTTGGTGCTACAGGAACAGATATGTAGCTATACAGATCCATTTAAAATCCATCATTAGCAGTTTTTTTAATTCATACTGCCTGTTGGTAAAATATGATAATAAAGTTTGATAATTTGATGTGTTAAAAAACATTTACACTCCATTTGCAACATTTTCTTGTTATAATGCCAATTGTAGCAAAACAACAAATTAAAGAGACCATTTACCTCCTTAAGTTTGTTAATGTCATCAACAACTAAACGAAGAGATAATTTTCTTATCTGAGCTATAGCTGTCATTAACAAACACACCACGTGGC
This sequence comes from Baccha elongata, assembly GCA_951217065.1. Lineage (NCBI taxonomy): Eukaryota > Metazoa > Arthropoda > Insecta > Diptera > Syrphidae > Baccha > Baccha elongata. Next base: position 91,097 of record CATNUY010000013.1, read on the forward strand.
ATATTTTCCAAGTGGTATTGCAATAGCTTTCTTAAGGGAACTATAGTTTTCTTTAGTTTGTTATTAACTACAACGACTGCATATAAATGTTTAGCAACCTTAAAAAAGTCTTGTGATAACTCTATACAAGTCATATTATGGGTTATCGTTCATTTATAAAGGGTGTTTTTTTAGAGGTATAGAACTTTAAATTGAATTAAAACAACGATGAAATATTCGATTGACATGATTTTTTATTTACTCGAAAGATAATATTGTGGCATTAAATTTAAATATGTTTTCTGGCATTTAACTGCCACGGCTGGCTCGGATGTAGACCAATCTGAACGTCCAATTTTCGATGACTTTTTCCAACATTTGTGGGCGTATATCGGCAATAACACGACGAATGTTGTCTTCCAAATGGGCAAGCGTTTGTGGTTTATCCGCATAGACTAATGACTTTACATAACCCCACAGAAAATAGTCTAGCGGTGTTAAATCACAAGATCTTGGAGGCAAATTCACAGGTCCAAAACGTGAAATTAGGCGGTCACCAAACGTGTCTTTCAATAAATCGATTGTGGCACGAGCTGTGTGACATGTTGTGCCGTCTTGTTGGAACCACAGCTCCTGGACATCATGATTGTTCAATTCAAAATTGCCAAACCAAACTGAGAATAAATCACTTGACAGCTGTTAAATCGGTCGCCGTCTTGAAAAGTAATGCCAACTAAAAGTTCTACACCTCGAAAAAAAACATCCTTTTTGACTGTTCGCATTGCTTCGGTTAACAAGCCTTTTCATTGATTTCGAGTATAAAGCTTTATACAAGCCTTAACATTTAGATTTTGTCTGACTAACTTTGACAAACCTTACAGCGACCTTATAAAAAGCGATTTTATCGTCCCTCCGTATGGCTTGCGAGTATTTTCTACCAAAGGCTTTAAGGAAACTATTATTTAAAATATTCAATAAAAAACAGTTAACATCTATAAATAAGCGGTTTGTGTACCGCCAACAAAAATTTGAGAAGTTCTTGACTGAAGAGGAGCTGCACGAGGACAACGTTACACGGAGGAGTTGACACCGTCTTAGCTAAGATGAGGGAACGTTTTCGGGTCATCAAGGGGCGCCAGGTTGTAAAGAAGCGTATCAAGAGCTGCATCATTTGTACAAAGTTGTTTGGGCAGCCCGCTTCACAGCCATTTGCGCCACTACCACTACATCGAATAACGTTGGCCAGGCCTTTCGAGAACGTTGGTGTCGATTTTGCGGGGCCTCTTTTTTACGAAGCTGACGATGGTTCTTCGATGCGTAAGGGATATTTGCTGCTCTTCACCTGCGCAGCTATCAGAGCTGTCCATATTGAGCTAACCACTAGCATGTCCACTGATAGTTATGTCATGGCTTTGAGACGTTTTATAGCGAGACGTGGCATCCCATCCACTATATACTCCGACAATGCGAAATCCTTTCGGCGAGCCTCATTTGAACTGAGAGGCGTCATGGATGTTCTTCAAGGTGAAAGTATACCCGACTTTCTAGCAAATAACCGGATTAAGTGGAACTTTATCATTGAGCGAGCTCCCTGGTGGGGAGGCTTTTGGGAGCGGATGATTAGAACAGTTAAAAAATGTTCTCAAGACGGTCATTGGTAAGGCCAAATTAAATTTTGAACAATTGAGAACTTTACTTACAGAGGCTGAGGCTTTGGTGAATGAAAGGCCCCTTACTTACGTTAAGAACGGGAGATGTGGTTCTTTTCTATGACAGCTTTAAACCACGTGTTCACTGGGAGATGGTTATGGTTCATCAAACGTTTGAAGGCCGAGATGGCAAGGTTCGAGCTTGCGAGGTTAAATTTGCAGACGGAAGATTAATGCGAAGACCAGTCCAGCTCCTGTATCCATTGGAGCTAGCGAATTTCTCTTAAGCTTTCATGTACATTCAATTACAGCTACTTAAATATTGTATAAATACGACTTTGAAGTAAGACCAAGGTGCCAGTCATTATTTTGCTTTTAAACCTAACGCTTTTTTTTGTTTATATTGTACCTATTAAGAATCATTTTTTCATTAAATCACCCATTGAATTTATATTTCGGTGTTGTCTTTAATTTTTCCGGAATATTTTTTAACAATGATGTTTGGGGCTTAAATAATATAGAAATGTGCAATCAATTAAAACAACAAACTCATATTTATAAGCTCCAAACACAGTGTCGCTATCAGTAAACAAATTTTACTATTCTATATTAATAATCGAAATATAAGCAACTGTCTAAAGGCAACTGATTTCGTGTACGCCGAACAGCTCTCTACCGCTCCTGGACATACGCTAAGCAGAGCAACGAATTTGCGTGAGCTGCTTGACAGCAGATAGGGTGTTAAAATATATCGAACTCGCGAAGCTGGCCACTAAGGTACTGTTTAATAAGAAAACTGTTGAAAAAGTCGCCAGCCAGACGACTCGACTGAACATGCACAGTATATTTTCAGGAGCAGTACATACAGATAAATATAAAGCTTTTAGACAGACTGACTGTCCCCATAAAAAAAATTATTTTTTACACTCCTACGTCCACAATAAAAATTTACTATAGCTTAACTGTCCAATGTATCATTTCTGCACACATTATAAAAGGTTTACCTTGTTCTCCACGTCCAATAATAATACATTGGGCAATGGACAGGTGTTAAAATTAATATTAATATTGCAGATAAAAATAGGTACCTACCATTACATTTGGTTATTCTTGCATAATCTTCTTATTGGAAAATATGTGATCTTTCTTCTATCAAATCATTATCAACCCTACAAACCACAAGGTAGAAAACAGGATTGCTACACTGCCCAGAGTTCTTCTCGTTTAAACTACAGCTGCTGATAAAATCCATGCAGCTAAGACCAGTTCTTAAATTTACTTGTCAAACCTACCACCATAGGGAGTATCTCCTCAAAGCTATTAATTTAATTTTATTCATCCCTTGCGAAATGGTATTATGGCTTAAATGTAATTCTAACTTTATAACTCCACAACGGGTGCTATTGTCTATTCGGACATGTGATCAGCGACCACGTTAGAGAAAGGGTCCATCCATCGCCAGGATATGCGATCATTATGAACGACGGTGTGGAACCTTAAATTTACTATCACACACTCATCTTAAATTTTTTTACCCTTTTCCATGGGAATAGCTCTTTATAATTTGATTTGAATTCTCAAATTGCCTCACCCCATACGCACCATGCTCCTAGAAGCAGAATGGTCAGGCAAAATGCAAGGGAGTATTAAAATTGAAAACCAGGTCCATAGCACACAATCCTCCAAGCCTAGGTACTTTTTGTTACAAAAAAGTTTGAATATTTTTTTTAATATTATCAGGCCACTGTGACGACTGCCATGGGATGAATGAATCAAAATGTCTAATGGACAACGGTACATCTTCCCTTCCGGTATTTATCTGTTCTATTTCACAATTTAAATTCACTTTTATTTCCACTTTTCCAGAGTGTAAGTATAGGGTACATGGGATTGTATCCTATTTCACAAAACTCATGTATATCCACTGTCCACGTTGTATCTTTTTTGTTTTGTTTAAATATCCAGGCAGGACGATAAAGAAGTCCCGTTATAGCAATGCACTGGACCCTTCGCATTGTTTATTATTATTTTTAAAGGATGGGGTTTAAAGTATATGCTGCGATCGTTCACCTTTTTAATTTACAATAGGCTACCTGGAAGCGAGCGTGACCGGGATACAATGAAAATAAAGCAGCATGTACTGCAAAGTACCGTTTTGTGCGTCGTCATTGTTCTCGTCAGTTGTTTTTTCGATTTGAGTTTTTTTTATCGTCCCTCTCACGTTTGTGGAAATCGTGTTTAGCACCTTTAACCTTACAATGGAATTGTACTATTTCAATATTTACTAAATGTATGTTTTATTATTGTGCGACAATGTATAATCAACATAAACCCTTATATGAGACATTCAAGTTATTAGTGAAATAAAAGTCTACTTTGACTTGAGAGATTTGGACTTGGAGTTTAATGAAAAGACATCAAGAATCTCAAAAAAAAAAATGCGTAAATCTGAACTGATATGGTATAGGTAATTAATGAAAAAGGTACTCAATAGAATTCAGAGGAGGTACTTCAAGCAGAAGCATTTATTCCATTTTCATATGAACAAAAACGAGTAACAACCTCTGAGCATCTCCTCAATCGAATAGAGAAGATAATTTCATACATCAAACCAACTTTTCTGTAGAAGACAATTTTCTTGGGAAAATATGTATAATTTTATGAAAAAAGAAAAACAAATTATAATCGGGGTTTTTAAATAAATCGATTTTTCTTAAATAATTATTATTTGAAAATATATTTAAAAATAAAATGGATCTGCTAGTCTTGAAAACAATTAAGTTATACATTACAAATTAATTTTATTAAAATTCTTTGACAGGTTCTCAAGACTTTGAATAAAAAAAAATGTTTTTACAAAAATTTAAAATAATTAAGAAAAAAATAAGTACCTATGCCGTTTTTTTTTAACTTTTTATGTTAGAAATTAAGCTGTTAACTAATTTTCTGGAAGTATTATTTCCACTATGCGTTTAACCTTAATAGGTTATAGCTATTTCGCCGTTGAGGAGTAAATTTTTGATCCTAGTGTAAAACTATTAGCTCCAAATAAGAAAATTGCTCCTTCATGAGCAGCGATCATATTTGAGCTCCTCATATAAAAATAATTTTGTTCCCATCATCGGAATTGCTTATTTTCTTCTTCATGGTCGTGTAAATAGAATACATCGAGTGTCTTTTGTGTGTCGAAAAAGGTCTAGTCAACGCCGTTTGCATAAAAAAGGAAAGGTAGAATATTCTGACAGCCGTAAAAGGGACAAATTTTAATGAAATGTGTGTGATCTAGATTTAAAAAAAAAACTGAATAGCTAAATATGAGTACATGCTGGGAAATTTGGAATAAATAAATCGAGGAAATATTTGTTGGAAGAAAATTATTGTAGTTCAGATAAAAAAAGAATTCAAAAAAAAATTCTTCGCTATTACAACAAAAGCAACAGCAGTATATTTAAGCAGTTCTGGGAATGAGACTTTTAAAAAAAGGCTCTGGGAAAGAGCCTTTTTTTTGGTTTTAAATTGGAATTTTCGGAGATGTTGAAATTAGCCTGTGAGTTGTTGCTTCAAACATGGAGTGGAGGGTCGGTACATTTTTGTAAGATCGTTATTTTATAGTAGTTGATATTTATGATGCTTCGCATTCCTAGAAACTCATTGGTAAGAACGATTCGAAATAAAAGGTTATATAAGGAGTTAAATAAAGTATAGAGGAAATGCTATTGTGTTGAACATCCGCAATAATTCTCGAAATTTGCGTCTTTGCGTTATGTTTTCTGTGATTTTCATTTTGTTTTTCTGTGTTTTTGTGTATTTTCTGCGTTTTATTTTCTGTGTTTTTGTGTATTTCTGCGTTTTATATATAAAATAACTTGATTAATAGAAGCTTAAGACTAGCTAATAAGATTATAACTTAACTAGCTGAAAACCCTTCAAAAATGACGCTCGAAATAAATTATTCTTGGTGAAGATTTCAAGGGATTTTAACCTAAGTAAATTTGTTATTCCTGTTGAAAGAGAGGAAAATGTGTTTTTTCTGATCTTGGCAGTTTGTAGCTTTTTGCTACCATACTTTACTTTAAAATAAGGCCAAGTGTAATAATGCCAACATTCAAAAGATGGCCTTATTTCACTTTTGAAAAGTGACACAAAGCCAATTTTCAATAGTTTGTCTTTTTTCACTTTATCCAAGTGCAATGAGGTCAATTTATTTTGGAAAAATGGCCAACTTTAATAGTTCATACTATTCTAGTACGTCAAAATGTAAGTTTTTTTTAAAATAATGATTGCTTCAAAAAGCATGTGTCTCACAAGAAGATGAAATACAGATGTTAATTGTTCAATTTAACAGAAGATGAACTAAGCTTTTGTTGAATTGATGACATTATTGTTTGTAAGCTTAAACATTGCATTTGAATGTGAAGTTTATCAACGGCGTTTTCCACACGTCGTATCACGTTCGACGCTGAAATATGGGAAACATAAACTGTAGTTTAATGTTCTCTTTAAAAAAAAAAAAATGTTAACTAAGGAAGGATCGATTTTAATTTTCACACCACAATTCGACCCTTCCTTGGTAAATTTTTTTTCGCTCCGCTCTTGATCATTCTTCCTGCCCACCAATAAGCTGCTCGCTTAGTTTAAATAAGTCAGAATCGGTTATTGTTCAAAGAAAAAAACAAACAATATTATTCCGCCGATTTTGCCCTCTAAAACCTGAAATTTTAATATATACAGGGTGAGTCATGAGCAATGCGACAAAATGCTAGGGCGTGTAGGTTGCGTTGAGACAAGAAAAAAATCGTATGGGAGGGGGGGTCTATTCCCCTCCGTTTAGCCGGGAGGGGCAATTTTCGAAAAAACTGACTTAAAATGGGAAAAAAATTATTTAAAATCAACGGCTTCATTCACAATGCTGTGCGATACGTTTTGGAAAAGCCAATAATTTTTTCTTTCATTCTGTGTTTAAATAAATCTATTCTAAGAAATAGTTTTTGAAATATTAATTTTCAAAGTCAAAATTTTGAAAAAAAAAATTGAAAAAAAAATTTCAAATTCATTTTTTTCAAAATTTTACGTAATTAAATGCTAATTTTAATTTCAAAATTCAATGCTGTTATTAATTTTAAGTCTAAATAAGAAAACCGGATGCAAAAATTTTATGTCGTTCTCAAGAAATTAAAAAAAAACCAAAACCACCTTTTTCTAAGAAAAACATTTATTTTTATTGTAACGAAGCAATTTAAGAAGCATTAATCATAGTTTTTTTAGTTTTTTTTATTCCTTTTATTTTTACTATGTTTTTTATTGGAAGTACTTATAAAAAATTCTCGATATGATCTCCATTGTTTAGAAGGCATAGATTATATCTCCTTGTAATGGCTTCACATAAGTTTATGCTTGACAAATTTTCCTGCAATTTGACTCCAGCGACTTCAATTCGTTCCTTCAGTTGTTCCAATGATACTATTTCCACTTCGTAAACATAATTCTTCATAAATCCCCATGCATAGAAATCTAGGGGAGTTAAATCTGGTGACCTAGGCGGCCATTCCGTGGGGCCCCTTCTTCCGATCCAACGGTCACTAAAATGATCATCCAGCCAGTTTCTCACCTGTAAGCTGTAGTGTGCTGGAGCACCATCTTGTTGGTAGATTAAAGTATCTGCTATAACCAATGGAACGCTGTCTAATAAATCGGGTAAAAGGTCTCGTAGGAATTGCAGGTATGATTATCCATTAATAATGGAACGGAGGGATTATTTCGGACTAAATCCAGAATTCTTTCATCTAAGATTCTTGACTCATCAGAAACTGGCCTTTCGCTTCTTCGATGCTCCAGCACTCCATGATCTCTTAGACGTCCGTCGGTGGATTCTTGGAAACGTGCTATGATGGGGACACCTCCTATCGGGATATCTTTCAGCGTACAGTCTTTCGGCTTCACGACTTCGACCATTAGCTAAACCGTAGCAGAAATGCATGTCCGTTAATTCTTCTCGGGTGTATGAGCTTGACATCGTTACGTGTTAATGAGTTAATATTCAAATTTGAAATAATTACTAAGCAAAACTGCAATGCCTTTTATTTATCTTGCGTTGCAATTTTCTTTTTTTTTTTCATTAAAAAAAATGCGGTTTTATTGTCCCTATTGTCCCCATAACAGGTAGAACCCATGGGCTGCGGGCAGGCCAAGGCAAAAATATTGACAGGTCAGTTTTCAGAAGTTATCAATGAAAATAATATTAATCCAGGGTTATTCCAACACTATTTAATTTTATTACGTTCTCATAAAACTCCAATTAAAAAAAAAGTAAAAAAACTAAGATTAATGCTAAATAAATAAATAAATTGCTTCGTTACAATAAAAATAAATGTTTTTCTTAGAAAAAGGTGGTTTTGGTTTTTTTTTAATTTCTTGAGAACGACATAAAATTTTTGCATCCGGTTTTCTTATTTAGACTTAAAATTAATAACAGCATTGAATTTTGAAATTAAAATTAGCACTTAATGACGTAAAATTTTGAAAAAAATGAATTTGAAATTTTTTTTTCAATATTTTTTTTCAAAATTTTGACTTTGAAAATTAATATTTCAAAAATTATTTCTTAAAATAGATTTATTTAAACACAGAATGAAAGAAAAAGTTATTGGCTTTTCAAAAACGTATCGCACAGCATTGTGAATGAAGCCGTTGATTTTAAATAATTTTTTTCCCATTTTAAGTCAGTTTTTTCGAAAATTGCCCCTCCCGGCTAAACGGAGGGGAATAGACCCCCCCCTCCCATACGATTTTTTTCTTGTATCAACGCAACCTACACGCCCTAGCATTTTGTCGCATTGCTCATGACACCCTGTATATCGATTTTGGAAATTGACGATTCAAAACGATGCATTTACTGTGTACTTTGGTACTCATACGTCACCAGTCTTTTCTCTTGTGAAAGAAATCACACTACTGTGCCTTCAGGATATATAAATAATACAAGGATTTGGTCGAATTTCACTGGACTGCATTCCAATATACCGAAATGCATTGATTGAAAGCGCAATAAGACCAACATGTCGTAATTTCACTTTTGTAAAGTGGAACTAAGCCAACGATTAAAAATTGGCCTCATTATACTTTGGGAAATCGAAAAAAGGCCATCTTGTGAAAGTTGGCCTTATTTCACTTGACGTTATTTCACGACACCCATTTATTTTAACACAGCCACAATTCCTCTTTTAACACTTTTTTCTTACTCACAAACACTTCACTAAAATTAAATTTTGTCCACTTTATTTTCACCAAATAAAAAAATAGTCTTATTGATTCAGGCGCATCTAGTTCGTCTCATGTAAGTCCTACTTTAACGATTGCTGTTAATACGGTGGCTGACAATGATTGTGAAACTATATCAAATCATATTGTAATAACAGAACCTTGTCCTCGTCCTATTGAGGCTGTCCCTAAGCCTAAATCAATTTTTATTTCTCGCCTTAGTCCAGATATAAGTGTTCATGATCTTGTTTCCCATTTGGTCTCTAACAAATGCATTCCGAACAATGCATCAGTTAAATGTACCAAAATTAGTAAGGTAAATAGTTTTGTCTCATCCTTCAAAATTGTTGCTCACCCGGCATTTTTCGAATCTATCATAAATACTAAAAATTGGCCTTCTGAAGCGCTTATAAAAGAGTTTGCTACCGTGAGAAGTAAAAGAAGTAAGTGCGTTATTCCTAAGAAATCTCCGCCAAAAAACTAAAAAGGATTACCCTCTTTTATCAAAACGTCAGAGGGCTTCGCAGCAAAACTGCAAATATCTATACTAACTCTCAAGCTTTTTCACATGACATCTTTGTTTTGACGGAAACTTGGCTGAATTCAAGCTATTTAGACACAGAACTTTTTAATCAAGAGTTCTTAGTTTTTAGAAAAGATCGTCATGTTGATAAACCAAAAGAATTAGGCGGTGGTGTGTTGATTGCTGTTCGTAATAATTTTGTATCTACGCGTATTTCTTTCCCCTTCGATCTTTCTATTGACTTGGTTTGCATCAAATTAAACATAGAGTCTAAGTATTTATATATTATAAATGTATATATTCCTCCAAGAAGTTCAAGTTTGTTGTATAATGAACTTGTTTTGGCCTTAGACTTTATCATTGACTTGTCTTGCTCCAACAGCAATATTCTATTTCTCGGGGATTTCAATTTACCCCATATAGAATGGGTTCCTTCGGATGATGGATCATTTCAAGAAGCCTCATTAACATCTTCACAAACAGAGCTTCTCTCTCTAGATGGTATTAATTCTACTGACTTACAGCAAGTTAACTGTATTAAAAACTCTAAGAATCGAGTACTCGATTTGATATTTTCTTCTGACGCTATTAGTACTGTTGTTCAGGAATCTAGTTCTGGAATTACTAATATAGACAATTACCATCCACCCTTGGATATATTTTTTGATTTGAGCAACCATCCTCTCGAAAATTGTAATTCTCAAGATTGTTCATTTGTTTTTGACTTTCGAAAGTCAAATTTTCAGTTGCTTTCCGATGTAATAAGTAGATCGAATATTAGAAATATATACGATTCTACAAATATTGACGATGCAGTAACTGAGTTCTATAATATAATCAGTAGCTGTATAAATAATTGTGTACCTACAAAAATATCTAAAAACACTAATTTTTGTCACCCTTGGTACACACAAGAGCTAAAATCTCTTCGAAACAAGAGAAATAAAGTATGGAAAGCTTATATAAAAACCCTCTCTCCAACAATTTTCGAACAATATATTGCCTTATTTGAAGAATTTAAAAATCTTTCAAAATTGTTGTACACCAATTACGTTAACGAAATGGGGGCTTCTTTAAAACAGGACCCTAAAAGTTTTTGGCATTTTGTTAACTCGAAAAAAAATTCGGATGGCTTCCCAGCAAGTTTTTTATATGAGAACACTTCCGTACAAAATCCCAGTGATATTTGCAACGCGTTTGCAAATAATTTTCGTAACTCATTTGTTGATACTCATAGAAGTGTTTATATAGATTTTTTTAAAGACGTGAAAAGCTACCCGCAAGTTAATTTTAACAATATTCCTGTGAAACAAGATAGAGTTTTGCATTTTTTGTCATCCTTAAATGACGATTACTCTTATGGCCCTGACGGTATACCCCCAACTGTTCTAAAAAAGTGTAGTCGTGTATTAGTGCAGTCCTTGCAATTATTATTTGAGCTTTCGTTAAAGTCTGGGAAATTTCCGTCATTCTGGAAGAAATCATTTCTCACTCCTGTTTTTAAAAAGGGTGATAAATTCGACATTAATAACTATAGACCCATTTCTAAATTGTCATGTGTTCCGAAGCTTTTTGAACAGGTTGTATGTGAAAGCCTTTCATTTTTTGGTAAAAACATTATTTGTTAACAGCAACATGGCTTTGTGCAGAAAAGGTCTACTGTTACAAACCTTCTTACCTTCTTGCATAATTGTTCAAATGCATTAGAAAAAGGTAATAAAGTTGATTGCATATACACAGATTTTTCTAAAGCATTTGACCAACTCAGCCATGACATTATTGTTTTTAAACTCCAAGCGTATGGTTTCCCTACTCTTTTTATTTCGTGGATCAAATCGTACCTTGAAAATAGATCTTACCAGGTCAAATTTAGAAACTCCCTTTCAAATACTTTCTTTGCCCATTCAGGCGTACCCCAGGGAAGTCATTTGGGCCCATTCTTATTCATTCTTGCTATAAATGACGTTTCATCTTGTATACGCTTTAGTGAGATTCTCATATTTGCAGACGATATGAAAATTTTTAAAACAATCAAATCTCCTAATGACCACAATCTTCTGCAGGCTGATGTCAATAGTTTCAGTGAATGGTGTTATAAAAACGGGTTAACTCTTAACCCTAAAAAATGCCAAACAATGACCTTCTCAAAGAAAAGATCTTCAAGTTTCTTTGAATATTGTATATCTCAAAATAAAATCTGTCGCGTGGTTAGTTTCAAAGACTTAGGTGTAAATTTTAGTGCTAATCTAGAATTTTCTGAACATATTAATTTTATTGTAAATAAAGCGAACTCTATGCTTGGATTCATAAAACGGTGGGCAAAAGAATTTAACGATCCGTACGTCACTCTCTCATTGTACAACTGCTACGTAAGGCCTCATCTTGAATATGCCTCACAAGTATGGACTCCTTTTTATGAAATCCATAAGAACCGTATTGAATCAGTGCAGCACAAGTTTATTCGCTTTGCTCTTAAAGGCCTTCTTTGGGCCGATCCTTATAATCTGCCACCTTATGAACATCGGATACAGCTTTTGCAGATTCAATCTTTACACCAACGAAGGGTAAATAATGATTTAATTTTTCTTCATCAACTTATCAGCGGACAAATTGATGCTTCGGACCTGTTAGCTTCTATTGGCTTAAACTACCGCGGAGGGTCTTACCACCTACGAAGATCTGAACTTTTGCATATTGAACTCCACAGAACTAATTATGGCATGCATGAGCCTCTCACACGGATGAGTAAGTTTTATAACTTGAATGAGAGCCTTATAGACTTTAATTTAAATAAAAATATTTTAAAAACTCTCTTTAGAACCAGTGCTCCACGATCATAATTGTTTCTGTGTTGTATTGTAATAATGTATTTATGTTGTATTTATGTGCATGTGTTTTTGTTTTTGTACCATTGTGCTTACTAACAACTAACACCTGCACTAAGTGATGAGCCAGTGGGACACATTATATGTGTTGGCAAATCTTTCTTTCATATGTTGATGCTTGCTTTAAGCTCCATTTGAAAATAGATCTGATAGTGTAAAAAAAAAAAAAAAAAAAAAAAAAAAAAAAAAAAAAAAAAAAAAATAAACGATTTCCATTTTTTTTTCATCAAAACTTCGATAAATATTTTTCTGCACAATAAACATATTGTGTTCAATGTTAAAACTTTACGTTTTTGTTCTCGTGAGGTTATTTTTTACTGGTTGGGGTTATCTCCAAAAAATGCTAAGCTTCCCGTTAAAATTTGAAATTTGAAATAAAAAATAAATTTTTTTATATCCGGTTTGGATTTTCAATGTATCGAGTGTCTTTTGTGTGTGGAAAAAGGTCTAGTCAACGCCGTTGGCATAAAAAACGCATCTAGGTAGAATATTCTGACAGCCGTAAAAGGAAAAAATTTTGATGAAATGTGTGCGATCTAGATTAAAAAAAAACTGAATAAATAAATAGAGGAAAAATTTGTTGGAAGAAAATTATTGTAATTCAAATAAAAAAAAGAAGTTTAAAAAAAAATTTATTCGCTATTACAACAAAAGCAACAGTAGTATATTTTAGCCGTTCTGGGAATGAGCCTTTTTAAAGTTTAAATTTCGTTCTTGGGGCATGAGCCTCTTTAGGTTTTAAATTGGAATTTTCGGAGGTGTGAAAATTAGCCTGTGAGTTGTTGCTTCAAACATGGAGTGGAGGGTCGGTACATTTTTGTAAGATCGTTATTTTATAGTAGTTGATATTTATGATGCTTCGCATTCCTAGAAACTCATTGGTAAGAACGATTCGAAATAAAAGGTTATATAAGGAGTTAAATAAAGTATAGAGGAAATGCTATTGTGTTGAACATCCGCAATAATTCTCGAAATTTGCGTCTTTGCGTTATGTTTTCTGTGATTTTCATTTTGTTTTTCTGTGTTTTTGTGTATTTTCTGCGTTTTATTTTCTGTGTTTTTGCCTATTTTCTGCGTTTTCTGCATTTTGTTTTCTGTGTTTTTGTGTATTTTCTGCGTTTTATATATAAAATAACTTGATTCAAATAGAAGCTTAAGACTAGCTAATAAGATTATAACTTAACTAGCTGAAAACCCTTCGAAAATGACGGTCGAAATAAATTATTCTTGGTGAAGATTTCAAGTGATTTTAACCTAAGTAAATTTGTTATTCCTGTTGAAAGAGAGGAAAATGTATTTTTTCTGATCTTGACAGTTTGTAGCTTTTTGCTACCATACTTTACTTTAAAATAAAAGAAACTTTTCGAAAAGTCCATATAAATGGTTTACTCATCATCATCATCATCGGCTCGACAACCGGGGTCCGGTCCTGGCCTCCTTCAACAAGTCTCTCCACCTATCCCGGTCTCGAGCCGACGCCATCCAGTTGCGCACCCCAAGGCTCCGGGCGTCCTGGTCTACGCCATCTCTCCAGCGCAAGCATGGTCTACCACGCTGTCGTGTGCCATAGAATGTACCACAAAGAACTTTCCGAGCAGGTTCCTCTTCGCTCATGCGAGCTAGGTGCCCTGCCCACCGAAGTCTACCGAGCCTAATTTTTTTCACGATATCTGCTTCAAGGTAGATTGCGTACAATTCATGATTGTACCGTCTCCGGAATCGTCCTTCCTCACATATGGGGCCAACAATTCTCCTTAAGACTTTTCTCTCGAACGCGGCTAAGAGGTCAGAGTGCCTTTTGCTAAGCACCCAAGTCTCGGATCCATATGTGAGTACTGGCAGGACCATGGTCCTGTATAGCAGTAGTTTTGAAGTTATGGTGAGATTTCTGGATTTGAAGAGCTTTGACAGACTGTAGTAGGCTCTGTTGGATTTGAGAAGCCGCCCGCGTATTTCTTCTTCTATATTGTTATCGGCTGCTACTATTGGCCCAAGGTATTCAAAGGATTGCACCACTTCAAATTCCTGCTCCGCTACCTTGATTGTTTGACCAACTGTTCCTCTCGCATTCGACGCCACCATGTACTTTGTTTTACCTTCACTAATGTGCAGCCCCAGATTTTGTGCCGCCTGCTCGATCTGGATGAAGGAATCGTATACAGCTTGCTCGGTTCTTCCGATGATGTCGATGTCGTCTACGTAAGCCAGTATCTGGCTGGACCTGTTGACGATGATCCCTCTTGTTGCCGTGCCAGAGTCACGGATTACTTTCTCCAACGCCAGGTTGAAGAGGAGGCAGGCCAAACCATCCCCTTGTTGGAGTCCATTGAAGATGTTGATTGGTCTGGATAGCAATCCGGCTATTTTTACTTGGCTTGTTACGTTGGTCATGGTCAACCTACATAGTCGTGTCAATTTATTTGGGATGTCGAATTCTCTCATGGCTTTGTAAAGTTCTACCCTGGCTATGCTATCATAGGCGGACTTAAAGTCTATAAACAGGTGGTATGCTGGGATGTTAAATTCTAGACATTTTAATAATATAATATCACTATAATATCATGAATTGCCTGACGTAGAGCTGGCCCACCGTGTTGAAATATTTCGGCTGGTATACCATCAGCTCCCGGGGCTTTGTTTTTCTTAAGCCGGTCTATAGCCTTCTCAAACTCTTCTATGCTTGGTGACGGCAACATAGGGTATTCGTCTTGAAGCAGTGGAGCCTCCACTTCTGCAGTGAGTTGACCATTTAGCAATTCATTAAAGTACACTTCCCATCGCTCCAGTATGCTTTGTGGATCGGTGGTCAGATTTCCCTCTCCGTCCTTGCAGTATGTGGAGCGTGGTGTGTACTGCGTCATGTTTCGGACGGATTGGTAGAACTTCCGCGCCTGGTGCGGAGCTCGCTCTCGGCTTTTTTCTATTTCAAAGATTAAGTTCTTCTCCCAGGCTGATTTTTCCTGTCTGTGAAGCCGTATTTCTATTCTTCTGAGCTCTTTATATTCTTCTTCGCGTGCCCGCGTTCTATGAGATTGTTGCATTGCTCAGTACGCAACAGTCTTACGTTCAGTCCCTAGCTTGCATTCATCATCAAACTAGTCGTTCCGATTTCTAAGACTGGTTTACTAACCTTTGTTAATCCAATTAAAAAAATTGAATTATTTTAACGGTGCCGTGAAATAAGGCCAAGTGTAATAATGCCAACATTCAAAAGTTGGCCTTATTTCACTTTTGAAAACTGAAATAAAGCCAATTTTCAATAGTTGGTCTTTTTTCACTTTATCCAAGTGCAATGAGGTCAATTTATTTTGGAAAAATGGCCAACTTTAATAGTTCATACCATTCTAGTACGTCAAACAGTAAGTTTTCTTTAAAATAATGATTGCTTCAAAAAGCATGTGTCTCACAAGAAGATGAAATACAGATGTTTATTGTTCAATTTAACAGAAGATGAATTAAGCTTTTGTTGAATTGATGACATTATTGTTTGTAAGCTTAAACATTGCATTTGAATGTGAAGTTTATCAACGGCGTTTTCCACACGTCGTGTCACGTTCGACGCTGAAATATGGGAAACATAAACTGTAGTTTAATTTTCTCTTTTCAAAAAAAAAAAATGTTAACTAATGAAGGATCGATTTTAATTTTCACACCACAATTCGATCCTTCCTTGGTTAAAATTTTTTTCGCTCCGCTCTTGATCACTTTTGCTGCCTACCAATAAGCTGCTCGCTTAGTTTAAATAAGTCAGAATCGGTTATTGTTCAAAGAAAAAACAAACAATATTATTGCGCCGATTTCGCCCTCTTAAACCTGAAATTTTAATATATCTATCGATTTTGGAAATTGACGATCCAAAACGATGCAATTACTGTGTACCTTGGTACTCATACGTCACCAGTCTTTTCTTTTGTGAAAGAAATCACACTACTGTGCATTCAGGATATATAAACAAATTTAAGGATTTGGTCGAATTTCACTGGACTGCATTCCAATGCACCGGAATGCATTGATTGAAAGCGCAATAAGACCAACTTGGCGTAGTTTCACTTTTGTAAAGTGAAATAAAGCCAACGATTAAAAATTGGCTTTATTATACTTTGGGAAATCGAAAATAGAGATCTTTTGAAAGTTGGCCTTATTTCAATTGACGTTATTTCACGGCACCCATTTTAACACAGTCACAATTGCTCTTTTAACACTTTTTTCTTATTCACGAACACTTAATTCACTAAAATTAATCTTGTCCACTCTATTTTTACCCAATTATCGATTTCCATTTTGTTTTCATCAAAACTTCGATAAATATTTCTCTGCACAATGAACATATTGTGCTCAATGTTAAAAGCTTTACGTTTTCATTTCAAGGCTCATTTCGATTCTTGCCCCTACTTATCCATTTTCAGACGACACCTCTTTTGAATCTCCAAAAAATTCTAAGCTTCCCGTTAAAATGTGAAGTCAAATAAATAAATAAATACTAAATATCGACTAAAAGAGTTCCTCATATAAAAATGATTTTGCTCCCACCGTCGGAATTGCTTTTTATACTCCTCCATGTTCGTGCAGATAGGAGCATTGATTGAATTCATCGAGTGACATGTGCGTGAAAAAAGTCTAGTGTAGACTTAAAGCTTTTTTCATTTACGAAAAGATTAACTCTTTTCTTCAAAAGATTTCATCATTTTGCATTTTTGGTGTTTCATTTAAATGAAAAGAGGTGAAAAGAACAAATCTCAACCAGAAAGATGCGATCTCGCAAATATGAGAGGTTTGATAAAAATGGCGGTCAGCCATCAGAGCATAAGAAAACATGTACTTGCCGTAACTATTCGGGACTGGTGGAAGTGTGATCAAAGCCTCTTCGCGGCGGCCGCTAGTAACAAGCATTTTAAAAAGGTTTGGCTAATATGATCAGGCTGGTTCCTAAGGTTGGCAACAGTTTAATTCCCTGTTCCGTAAAATTAAAAGAATTACGAACCCGACAACAAGCATTGGAAACGGACTGATCTCACGACGACAACCCACGCAACGAAAACGGCAAAACGATTTATGAATTTTCTTATGGAACGTATGATCGCTCTATAGAGCTCGAGCTGCTCAGCAGCTAGTTCATGCTCTGTCAAAATATAAAGCTGACATAACAGCACTTCAAGAAATCAGATGGACAGGGAATGGGGTTTTACAGAAGAAAATATGACGTATACTACAGCTGTCATACAAAACACCATGTGCTGGGGTAGGCTTCCTAGTCAGCAAAAAAATGAAGTCTACCATCATCGGCTTTAACGCTATAAGTAAAAGGTTATGCACCCTTCGCGTGCGAGGCAAATTTTCGATTATCAGCCTCATTAACGTTCACGGACCTACAGAGAAGTCTTCAGACGAAGAAAAAGAGACTTACTACGGGTGCCCAGGCACAAGGCCCGAAATATTTTTTGCCTTACCCCGGTAATCGGCTCTACCGGGGTGGACCTTCTTTCCAATCTACTGGTGGGAACCAAATTGAAACTTTTTAAAAATGAACATGGACAAAGATATTATTAACGATTCAACCAGCAGTTTATCTGAGGATGAACTGCTGGCTTCTAGCCAGGAGACGGTTGTAGGTAGCGTCATTAGTACTGGTAGCTCCAGTGCTGTGGAGCTGCCTACACCATCAGGTTGTTCAGGTAGTACCAAACATAGTACGCCTGTGCTACTAAAACCAAATATAAATACCGGAGTTAACAAGAACTTCTATCACAGCGAAGCCAGACATAGCGGAGCTAATGATAACCCCAGCGAGAGACACCTACACAGAAGGTTCAAGAATGCTACCTATATTCTAAGCAAGATTGCGAAGACAGAGGTAACTGAAACCTTAAGTGGAAAGGATCTCTCTGATAAGACCGTATTCTCTAAAATTGTTCAGGACTACGATAGCTTTCTTCAAAACCAAGCCACGAAACGCAATAGGTCTACGGACGATGCGTCGATTCAGGCACCGAAAAAAATAAAGCCTGGCATGCGTAAGCCTTTACAATTCAGCCGCAAATCCACAACAGCAAAACCATCAACGAAAGCAACACCACCAGCATACACGTTGAGTGAGGTAGTTTGTGACGAACTATCCAAGAGTAATAAGACGCTTTTGTCTGTTTGGAACTCTATCGGAGCTAAGCTCTCTGAGACGGTTTTTAGTTATTCCCTGTCTACGGATGTAGGCCCATAACCCAGTTTTGACTCTGATGAGTTACCTAGAGGTCACAGGGTAATCAGGTGCGACGATGTGTTCTCGAGGGATTTCCTTAGCTCATGTATAGCAAAAATCAGCAATGATTGGGAGGGCGTCAAGCTCAAAGTTATCTCGGCTAAGTTCATCCCTTTTCAACACAAAACCCGCATCTGGTTGCCAATTATGAGCCTAAAACCAAGTGGTGAGGAGCTCCTAAGAGGGCTACAACATCTTAACCCGCACGTCCCTATGCATGACTACTGGTCTGTCATAAAAGCAGAAGAACCCGCAAACAACTCGGCAACTTTCCTGATGACAATCAGCGAGGACAGCATAGCTGCTCTCGAAGCTGCGAAGTTCAGACTGCACTTTGGCATCAGGAACGCCAAAACTAAGGCTCTAACGAGTTTGGGCATGCACGTTGACCAAGTTAGCGACAAGGCCGACGTCGCCAGCAAGCCGCTGGCCCCTGATGACAGCAGACCATAAACCAACCCCGCTAAAGGCCATACAGGTCAATCTGAAGCACTCGAAGTGTGCCTCAGACAACTTGAGAGTTTTCCTCAGGGAGACAAATATTAACATCGGCATAATTCAAGAGCAGTGGGTGAATGGCCTCAAGATGAAAGGCCTCCAAGACAACCTGTATGACCTGTTCTATAAACCCGATTATCAAAGCCAAGGTAAGCCTCGTAGTTGTACTTTAGTTAGAAAACATATCAAAGCTTTTCTGTTTCCAAACTTTAGCTCTTCAGATTTGAAAGTTGTCAAAATGGAGAACGCAGACGCAGCGAGTCTATACCTAGCTTCCGCGTATATGGCGCATGACAAGCCGTCACCGCCTGACGAATAAAGAATACTCCAATCCACACTCGAGTCCAAAAGAGGTAACTTGCTGCTTGGTTGCGATGACAATGCCCGACATGAAGTAAGGGGCAGTACGGTTATCAACGAATTTTTTTTTATTTTATTATTGAAAATAACATAAAAATCTGTAATAGAGGTAATACCCCAACCTTTACCTTTCCTAGTTCGGAAAATTTTGAAGGTTGGGAGGATGTGCTTGATGCTACATTTGCCTCAAATTACGTTAACTAGATGGTGGAAAACTGGAGAGTGAGATCCTTTTCAGAGTGAGATCCTTTTCAGATCACAAATGGAATCTCTTCAGCCTTAACTTCAACTTTGAGAAACCACCCCCCTATAGAAACCCGAAAAGAATTGAGTGGCAAAAATTCAGTCAAATTATTAAATCTAAATTAACCACTATACCTAAAGTTGATCTGAATTCAGTAGCAGAGTTAAATAAAAAAGTCACAACATTTGAAAAGGTCTCTTGTCCAATTAAATTCAGCAAGAAAACCTTACCACCGTGGTGGAATGAAGATTTGTCTTATCTTAGGAAAATGACAAGAGATATCTTCAATATCTGCTACAAACATAGGTATTTTAAACCCTATAAAGACTGTCTTAAATAATACAAGCGATCACTTGCATCAGCTAAGCAGAATGCTTGGAGAGAGTATTGTCATTCTATAGAAAATATAAAGGCCTCAGCTAGATTGGGTAAAATTTTATCCAAGGAGCATTCAAACCCCTCCTTTCTTAAAAAGGAGGATGGTACGTGGACTGAGTCACCTGTGACAGTAACCCAGAAACATATCAATCCTCTGTAGTACAGTCGGTACATTTAGAGGAAATTAATACCGCTATAACAAAAGAATATACAACTTGGGCTATAAAAAGCTTTTCTCCGTATAAATCTCCTGGCCCGGACGGCATACTTCCAGTAATGTTGCAAAAATACAAGATACAGTAGTCCCTTGGCTAGTGAACGTATTTAAGGGATGCCTCTTTCTTAATCATGTGCCCAATTCATGGAAACAGGTCAGAGTTGTTTTCATCCCAAAGGTAGGTAGACGAGACCATGAACCTGCAAAGGATTTTCGCCCTATTATTCTGACTTCTTTTGTCCTCAAAACCCTAGAGCGCATCCTAGATAACCGCATTAGAGAAACAATAGTCTTCTCGCCTCTTTCCAAATCACAACACGCATACTTCAAGGGCAGGTCTACTGAGACAGCTCTTCATGAGGTTGTGCGAATAATTGAAAACACACTACATTACAAAGAGTATACATTGGCTACTTTCTTAGACGTGGAAGGAGCCTTCAACAACGTACTTACCGAATCTATCCTACAATCCCTCATTGACTTTGGAATTGATGTTCCTTAAAGAGAATGGATAGTATCCATGCTAAGCAATAGAGTAATACAATCAAAGTTAGGTAATATACAATCGATCGAATACGCAAACAGAGGTACACCACAGGGAGGAGTACTGTCTCCACTATTGTGGCTTCTGGTTATGCATAAAATTCTAGAAGAACTTGAGGGAGGAGGAGTGAAGGCGGTGGCATACGCAAACGATTTAGTTTTGCTAGTATGGGGCAAATTTTTACAAACAAGTACAAGATATCCGCCTTCACTCTGCCTTGCCTCAATGGTCAAACTCTCTCACTTTCAAACTGGGCTAAATATCTGGGTGTAATCCTCGACCCTTAACTTAACTGAAAATTAAACATAGCAGAACGGGTCGAAAAAACCAGCATGCCTGCAGTAAAACATTTGGAAAAAATGGGGTCTCCAGTCGAAGATGGTTCTGTGGACGTACACCGCAGTTGTATGGCCCATACTAACCTATAGTACGTAAAGCCTTTTATATCGATAAGCTCAAAAAGGTACAGAGAACAGCCAGTGTGGGGACTACAGGATCACTGCTATCCTGCCCTACTGACGCCTTGTGCGTGATTTTAAATATTCTTCCTCTCGATTTACATATACATTACTTAGCATCTTGTACTGAATATAGACTTGAACAAATTGGGTGTTGGACCGAAAAACCTTTTGGTCACTGCAACAGTGCGAAATTACTGCCACCAAGTTTTAATTCGACAACTTCCGATTACTGCATTCCCTCTCGTAATCTTTGCAAAGGCTTTAGCGTTGTTTTTCATACCCGTAGGGAGTGGGAGGATGACGATGTAATGAATAATTAAGACACTTTTATTTTTACTGATGGATCGAAGATGGAATGTTGTGTCGGAGCTGGTGTTTTTCCGGAGACACTTAACGTGTCCAAGTCTTTTCGACTTCCAAGCTTCGCAAACGTATTTCAGGCGGAGCTATTGGCAATCAGAGAAGCATGCAAGATATTGAAACTTGATCCAAATCAAAGCCGAAATACCGCCATATTTATAGATAGTAAGGCAGCAATCAAAGCTATTGACGCTGACACTGTATCCTCCAATCTCGTGAAACAATGCTCTAACGAGCTCGCGAGCCTTAATGTTGACTTGCATATTAGTTTGGCCTGGGTACAAGGTCACAGTGGTGTTCATGGAAATGAACGGGTTGACGAGCTTGCTAGGCAAGGATCAGCCGTTCACAACTCGCTCGCTGAAGCAGTTAGAATTCCACTAGGAGCTGTGAATAGCAATATCATGTCACATTATCTATCCGAGTAAAATCGCAGATGGAAAGGTCTGTCTACTTGTGCCATTTCAAGGAAGATGTGGCCTGCTTATGATAAATCCTGTACAAGTGAACTCATGTGTAGAACTCGACCAGACATAGCCAGAATTATTGCAGTCAGCACGTAGTCAGTCACTGGCTGATAGGAGAGCGTGCGGCAAAAATGGGCATTCCATACAATACTCACTGCCGGAGCTGCGAAGATGAAAGAGAAAGGGAAACAGTCACTCATTATCTCTGCCTTTGCCCTGCCTTGGCTAGTCCAAGATGCCAATTCTTCGGTCAATTCTCTGTAGCTGATCTCAGCGAACTCTCAGAAGTCAGTATAGGAAATCTTCCTTAATATAACTAAATGGTTATAAACGCAATAGACTTTATAAATATTATCTCTACTTTTCCAGTGGACAACAAATGGGATCAAGAGAACAACATGTTCCCCACAGAAGCCATATCTTTAGCCGTGTAGACGGGCTACGGCGACTACGGGTACCATGTTTGTCTCTCAAATTAAGTGATCTCACAGGCGAACTGGCCCTAGCCTAAGCCATCCAGCAACCTGCTTATAAAGCCTGGTGAGGGGAATGAGCCACTAGCCATTGGTGAGGCATCCAAAGATATCTTGTTTTCTTATGGAACTTGGAAACAAGGGACTAACTCCCAAGTAACATATATACCCTAACCGTGAATAACATACCCGTTCACATCCTTCTCAGACTGACAAACAGATCAAAGAACCATGTGAACTCCCGTCGCAACCAGTATCAAAGCCGTGCAGGCAGACTATGGTAGCTTTGTGAACCACATCGTTTTCCTTTCTCAGCTAGGAATCCGATGATCTCTCGTTCCGTCTCGGGCCGGATGTCATTAAAGAGACACACTCCCAATATCACACCCTAGTAAACACGATTACCTAACCTAAACCGCTATGACGTAAAAATCATCCTTGGGAATTTGAATACAAAATTAGGTCGGGAGCCGGTATTCAGGCATTACGCAGGCACCCATAGTTTGCATGAGAACACTAATGACAATGGACTTCGAGTCTTAGAATTGGCAGCATCGAAAAACATGGTCGTTGCGAGTACCAGGTTCCCGCGAAAAGATATCTACAAAGCCACCTGGGTATCACCTGATGGATTCACTCGTAACTAAATAGACCACGTGTTAATAGACCGTCGCCACTACTCGAACTTGATGACGGTACGAACGTACCGAGGCGCCAATATCGACTCGGTTCACTATCTTGTTGGTATGGTTTTCCGAGGGCGGATTGCCTTGCGAAGACGTATTGCATCCGCCGATCAGGTTCGAATCGACACGGCTGCCCTGCGCAATGAAAATGCCAGTAACACCTTTGGTAATGCGTTAGGACTAACTTTAGAATCACTCAATTTAGGGAGAGTAAGTCCTGGAGCCAGTATGCTGAACGTAGATGAGAAGCGGACACGCCCTAAGAACACTGTCATTAGTACTGCCAAATGAATGCAAGCTAGAGACTGAACGTAAGAATGTTGCGTACCAAGCAATGCAACAATCTCATAGAACACGGTCACGCGAAGAAGAATATAAAGAGCTCAGAAGAATAGAAAAACGGCTTCACAGACAGAAAAAGTCAGCCTGGGAGAAGAATTTAATCTTTGAAATAGAAAAAAGCCGAGAGCGAGGTCGGCACCAGGCGCGAAAGTTTTACCAATCCGTCTGAAACATGGCGATCCACGAAGCATACTGGAGCGATGGGAAGTGTACTTTAATAAATTGATAAATGGTCAACTCACCGCAGAAGTGGAGGTTCCACTGCTTCAAGACGAATACCATATGTTGCCGTCACCAAGCATAAAAGTGGTTGAGAAGGCTATAGGCCGACTAAGGAAAAACAAAGCCCGGGAGCTGATGGTATACCAGCCAAATTATTTCAACACGGTGGGCCAGCTCTACGTCATTCAATTCTTGATATTATAGTGCAAGTGTGGGAGCATGAAGGAATGCCCGAAGATTGGCGAAATTATATAATATGCCCTATACATATGAAAGGAGATGTCACAACGTGCAGCAACTAAAGAGGTATCACGTTGTTGAGTACCGCCTATAAGATACTCTCCTCTATCCTACAAGACTGGATAACCCGATACGCTAAAACCATCATCGGACAATATCAGTGTGGTTTCATTCCAGGCAAATCAACAACTGATCAGATCTTTACTCTTGGGCAGACGATGGAAAAATGTGTAGAATTTAACATCCCAACATACCACCTGTTTATAGACTTTAAGGACGCCTATGATAGCATAGCCAGGGTAGAACTTTACAAAGCAATGAGAGAATTCGGCATCCCAAATAAATTGACACGACTTTGTAGGTTGACCATGACCAACGTAACAAGTCAAGTAAAAATAGCCGGATTGCTATTGTAATAACCCAAATTTAAGCTTGCGCTTCACACCGTGCTTTCCTATTAAATTAGGAGAAGAGTGCGTTGGGGAGAGTCAAAGAAAATACTTTTTTAGTTTTATAATTAATTTTATTGAAACAAAGAGGCCCGCTGTCTTAATGCTTTGGCTGTGATCTCAGTGTTTAGTAAGTATTAATAATTATAGTTTTCAAAATAAGACCCGCTGTCTCAATGCTTTGGCTGCAGTCTTATTTGATGGAAGTATTAACTCTGAAAAAATTCCTCATCATCCTTTGCCTATTTATACAAATCATTTGCATGTCGATTTCCATCCCCACCACAAACCATACTTTAACACTTGTCCCATGAAAATGCATTATCATGCATTTTCATAAAAAATGCGTTTTCGTCGTAAAATATCAATTTTTATTGCCAATTGATATCGATACCCAAAATGCATACATATCCAAACGTAGCTAAAAAGACTCCGGTCATTTACACAATTAAATAATTACTCATGCACTTCACACTGGCTCCATTTGTTGTGTATCTTTTATCGGTATCTATAGCCATAGCTATATCGAGTTCAGATACACAACGAGCGACAATAGCAATTGACAATTGCAGTGTAAGGTATCAATGAATTTTGGGTGATGACATATTAATGAAGCTCGTGCTTTCCCTTTGCGTTTGCCATGCACTGTCTCATATAGTTGTATATCTGGCGCAGTGGTTTCAGATGACAACAGGCGACAATATGACATATTAATGAAGATCGTGCTTTCCCTTTGCGTTTGCCATGCACATAGTTGTGTATCTGGCGCAGTGGTTTCAGATGACAACAGGCGACAATTAATTAATTGCAGTGTTTAGGCGGTGCTATGGGTTTCTGGATATGATGATCATGAGGATCGTTTGCGCAACAAAAAGAATATCTTCAACATGAAATTCTATCCACCGCATAGAATTTCATGTTGAAGATATTCTTTTTGTTTTCTTGGGAGTGAAAATAGACATACCAATGGTAAGGGATGAGTCGCATGTAGTGGATCACTACATCCCGCTCCCCTTGAAGAAAGAAAATTATACCTTGAAGAGGTTAATTTTCTGTAAAGTTGCGAAAGGATGAAAGGATTACATTTTATAAAAATTGCATTGTAGGTTTTGTTTTAATAAAAAGATATAATTTTTTAAATTTGACAATATAAATGTACCATAAAAATTTAAATACGCAAAAATGTAAAATATTTATCTTAAAAATTTTTAACATGAAGTTTTAAATTAATAATTTAAACATTTTTTTTTTGTTTTTGTTTTTATATTAACTTATTTAGTTTTTATAAAAGAATTTTTTTTTTTTTTTTTTTTTTTTTTTTTTTATTATTTTAACAATCTTATATTTATGTATATATATTTTATTGGTTACTTGGGATATTGGCGTAGGACAAATTTTGGAGAGGGTTCAGGTTTTGAATTAAAATTCGTTTCTACTATGGTATCTTTAGATGAGGATTTTTGGGAGTTTTTGTCATGGAGTTGTATTTCGGTTTTGTATTTTGTCGTTTTCTTTGATTTGATTTCTTCCTAGTTTAATATCCGAAGCAATGGGTTTTGGTTCATTTTTCACTTTGTAGGTTTGGTATCTTCTGAAGCAACTCAATACTAAAATTATAATTGTAATCGTGTAGATAAGTATATAATGATGAACGTGATGTTCACTTAGATTTGTCAGCGGTTTTGCCTCGTCTGCTTTTAACTCGCTTATTTGTTCAGATACTAATTTTAAGTCTTCATGGCTAGAGAATTTAATAATGGCTAAGTTGTTGGGGTATTTTGGTAAACTTGAAGTATTATTTATAAGTAATTTTGAAATGTTTATCGGAGGAATGTAAAATTTGCTAATTGTTGTAGAATTTTCGTCAAAAGTGTGTATTGTCATGTCTTTGTTTTTAAGGTAACAATGCCCTTTGATTTCTATTAAGGCCGTACCGTGTAAATTATATGAGGTTATGTTTTCGTCACATATTTCGTCAATATAATAATTATTAAAAGTTGAGAAAATCCATTTATTCTTCTGCGATAGTTGGATCCATACTGTTGAATGGTTGAATTGTCTTATTTCGCATGAGTTGGGAATAACTGATATTCTGTTTAGCAATTGGATTTCACGTTGTGTGTTTTCTGATTTAGTACTCAATAATGGATGTGTAAGAGGACATATGAATTTATCATTTTGGGATTTGCAGAGAGATAACTCTGCTGTATTTAATAGATAGTAATTTTCTTTGTTGTAATCGAGAAAAATGTATTGAAAGGTAGGGTGTATGAACACGAAGTCATTTTTATGTATAGTTGGCAAAGGAATACTTTTGTACAAAATATATTTTTCAACAAACGGAATTGGTATTTTAATTTCGTATATTATTTTGTTATCATGGATTGCTACTTTGGTAGTGCACATTTTATAAAGAGATATAATGTTGTTATCTATCTGAGTACTAGGTAATTTTGTGTTTGATGGGAGTTCTTGTTTAATTTTTGTTAAAACTACTTCAAATTGCTCAGGAGTTATAATGGATGGGTGAGGATTGCCATGGGTTACGTCTGTAACTAAATCAAGTATATCGTCTAATGCGTTTAGGTATCTCACAATGATGAGTGTGACTAAGGATGTGAGGGATTCCAATTCAGGGATTAAATTCAGCAAGAAAACCTTACCACCGTGGTGGAATGAAGATTTGTCTTATCTTAGGAAAATGACAAGAGATATCTTCAATATCTGCTACAAACATAGGTATTTTAAACCCTATAAAGACTGTCTTAAATAATACAAGCGATCACTTGCATCAGCTAAGCAGAATGCTTGGAGAGAGTATTGTCATTCTATAGAAAATATAAAGGCCTCAGCTAGATTGGGTAAAATTTTATCCAAGGAGCATTCAAACCCCTCCTTTCTTAAAAAGGAGGATGGTACGTGGACTGAGTCACCTGTGACAGTAACCCAGAAACATATCAATCCTCTGTAGTACAGTCGGTACATTTAGAGGAAATTAATACCGCTATAACAAAAGAATATACAACTTGGGCTATAAAAAGCTTTTCTCCGTATAAATCTCCTGGCCCGGACGGCATACTTCCAGTAATGTTGCAAAAATACAAGATACAGTAGTCCCTTGGCTAGTGAACGTATTTAAGGGATGCCTCTTTCTTAATCATGTGCCCAATTCATGGAAACAGGTCAGAGTTGTTTTCATCCCAAAGGTAGGTAGACGAGACCATGAACCTGCAAAGGATTTTCGCCCTATTATTCTGACTTCTTTTGTCCTCAAAACCCTAGAGCGCATCCTAGATAACCGCATTAGAGAAACAATAGTCTTCTCGCCTCTTTCCAAATCACAACACGCATACTTCAAGGGCAGGTCTACTGAGACAGCTCTTCATGAGGTTGTGCGAATAATTGAAAACACACTACATTACAAAGAGTATACATTGGCTACTTTCTTAGACGTGGAAGGAGCCTTCAACAACGTACTTACCGAATCTATCCTACAATCCCTCATTGACTTTGGAATTGATGTTCCTTAAAGAGAATGGATAGTATCCATGCTAAGCAATAGAGTAATACAATCAAAGTTAGGTAATATACAATCGATCAAATACGCAAACAGAGGTACACCACAGGGAGGAGTACTGTCTCCACTATTGTGGCTTCTGGTTATGCATAAAATTCTAGAAGAACTTGAGGGAGGAGGAGTGAAGGCGGTGGCATACGCAAACGATTTAGTTTTGCTAGTATGGGGCAAATTTTTACAAACAAGTACAAGATATCCGCCTTCACTCTGCCTTGCCTCAATGGTCAAACTCTCTCACTTTCAAACTGGGCTAAATATCTGGGTGTAATCCTCGACCCTTAACTTAACTGAAAATTAAACATAGCAGAACGGGTCAAAAAAACCAGCATGCCTGCAGTAAAACATTTGGAAAAAATGGGGTCTCCAGTCGAAGATGGTTCTGTGGACGTACACCGCAGTTGTATGGCCCATACTAACCTATAGTACGTAAAGCCTTTTATATCGATAAGCTCAAAAAGGTACAGAGAACAGCCAGTGTGGGGACTACAGGATCACTGCTATCCTGCCCTACTGACGCCTTGTGCGTGATTTTAAATATTCTTCCTCTCGATTTACATATACATTACTTAGCATCTTGTACTGAATATAGACTTGAACAAATTGGGTGTTGGACCGAAAAACCTTTTGGTCACTGCAACAGTGCGAAATTACTGCCACCAAGTTTTAATTCGACAACTTCCGATTACTGCATTCCCTCTCGTAATCTTTGCAAAGGCTTTAGCGTTGTTTTTCATACCCGTAGGGAGTGGGAGGATGACGATGTAATGAATAATTAAGACACTTTTATTTTTACTGATGGATCGAAGATGGAATGTTGTGTCGGAGCTGGTGTTTTTCCGGAGACACTTAACGTGTCCAAGTCTTTTCGACTTCCAAGCTTCGCAAACGTATTTCAGGCGGAGCTATTGGCAATCAGAGAAGCATGCAAGATATTGAAACTTGATCCAAATCAAAGCCGAAATACCGCCATATTTATAGATAGTAAGGCAGCAATCAAAGCTATTGACGCTGACACTGTATCCTCCAATCTCGTGAAACAATGCTCTAACGAGCTCGCGAGCCTTAATGTTGACTTGCATATTAGTTTGGCCTGGGTACAAGGTCACAGTGGTGTTCATGGAAATGAACGGGTTGACGAGCTTGCTAGGCAAGGATCAGCCGTTCACAACTCGCTCACTGAAGCAGTTAGAATTCCACTAGGAGCTGTGAATAGCAATATCATGTCACATTATCTATCCGAGTAAAATCGCAGATGGAAAGGTCTGTCTACTTGTGCCATTTCAAGGAAGATGTGGCCTGCTTATGATAAATCCTGTACAAGTGAACTCATGTGTAGAACTCGACCAGACATAGCCAGAATTATTGCAGTCAGCACGTAGTCAGTCACTGGCTGATAGGAGAGCGTGCGGCAAAAATGGGCATTCCATACAATACTCACTGCCGGAGCTGCGAAGATGAAAGAGAAAGGGAAACAGTCACTCATTATCTCTGCCTTTGCCCTGCCTTGGCTAGTCCAAGATGCCAATTCTTCGGTCAATTCTCTGTAGCTGATCTCAGCGAACTCTCAGAAGTCAGTATAGGAAATCTTCCTTAATATAACTAAATGGTTATAAACGCAATAGACTTTATAAATATTATCTCTACTTTTCCAGTGGACAACAAATGGGATCAAGAGAACAACATGTTCCCCACAGAAGCCATATCTTTAGCCGTGTAGACGGGCTACGGCGACTACGGGAACCATGTTTGTCTCTCAAATTAAGTGATCTCACAGGCGAACTGGCCCTAGCCTAAGCCATCCAGCAACCTGCTTATAAAGCCTGGTGAGGGGAATGAGCCACTAGCCATTGGTGAGGCATCCAAAGATATCTTGTTTTCTTATGGAACTTGGAAACAAGGGACTAACTCCCAAGTAACATATATACCCTAACCGTGAATAACATACCCGTTCACATCCTTCTCAGACTGACAAACAGATCAAAGAACCATGTGAACTCCCGTCGCAACCAGTATCAAAGCCGTGCAGGCAGACTATGGTAGCTTTGTGAACCACATCGTTTTCCTTTCTCAGCTAGGAATCCGATGATCTCTCGTTCCGTCTCGGGCCGGATGTCATTAAAGAGACACACTCCCAATATCACACCCTAGTAAACACGATTACCTAACCTAAACCGCTATGACGTAAAAATCATCCTTGGGAATTTGAATACAAAATTAGGTCGGGAGCCGGTATTCAGGCATTACGCAGGCACCCATAGTTTGCATGAGAACACTAATGACAATGGACTTCGAGTCTTAGAATTGGCAGCATCGAAAAACATGGTCGTTGCGAGTACCAGGTTCCCGCGAAAAGATATCTACAAAGCCACCTGGGTATCACCTGATGGATTCACTCGTAACTAAATAGACCACGTGTTAATAGACCGTCGCCACTACTCGAACTTGATGACGGTACGAACGTACCGAGGCGCCAATATCGACTCGGTTCACTATCTTGTTGGTATGGTTTTCCGAGGGCGGATTGCCTTGCGAAGACGTATTGCATCCGCCGATCAGGTTCGAATCAACACGGCTGCCCTGCGCAATGAAAATGCCAGTAACACCTTTGGTAATGCGTTAGGACTAACTTTAGAATCACTCAATTTAGGGAGAGTAAGTCCTGGAGCCAGTATGCTGAACGTAGATGAGAAGCGGACACGCCCTAAGAACACTGTCATTAGTACTGCCAAATGAATGCAAGCTAGAGACTGAACGTAAGAATGTTGCGTACCAAGCAATGCAACAATCTCATAGAACACGGTCACGCGAAGAAGAATATAAAGAGCTCAGAAGAATAGAAAAACGGCTTCACAGACAGAAAAAGTCAGCCTGGGAGAAGAACTTAATCTTTGAAATAGAAAAAAGCCGAGAGCGAGGTCGGCACCAGGCGCGAAAGTTTTACCAATCCGTCTGAAACATGGCGATCCACGAAGCATACTGGAGCGATGGGAAGTGTACTTTAATAAATTGATAAATGGTCAACTCACCGCAGAAGTGGAGGTTCCACTGCTTCAAGACGAATACCATATGTTGCCGTCACCAAGCATAGAAGTGGTTGAGAAGGCTATAGGCCGACTAAGGAAAAACAAAGCCCGGGAGCTGATGGTATACCAGCCAAATTATTTCAACACGGTGGGCCAGCTCTACGTCATTCAATTCTTGATATTATAGTGCAAGTGTGGGAGCATGAAGGAATGCCCGAAGATTGGCGAAATTATATAATATGCCCTATACATATGAAAGGAGATGTCACAACGTGCAGCAACTAAAGAGGTATCACGTTGTTGAGTACCGCCTATAAGATACTCTCCTCTATCCTACAAGACTGGATAACCCGATACGCTAAAACCATCATCGGACAATATCAGTGTGGTTTCATTCCAGGCAAATCAACAACTGATCAGATCTTTACTCTTGGGCAGACGATGGAAAAATGTGTAGAATTTAACATCCCAACATACCACCTGTTTATAGACTTTAAGGACGCCTATGATAGCATAGCCAGGGTAGAACTTTACAAAGCAATGAGAGAATTCGGCATCCCAAATAAATTGACACGACTTTGTAGGTTGACCATGACCAACGTAACAAGTCAAGTAAAAATAGCCGGATTGCTATTGTAATAACCCAAATTTAAGCTTGCGCTTCACACCGTGCTTTCCTATTAAATTAGGAGAAGAGTGCGTTGGGGAGAGTCAAAGAAAATACTTTTTTAGTTTTATAATTAATTTTATTGAAACAAAGAGGCCCGCTGTCTTAATACTTTGGCTGTGATCTCAGTGTTTAGTAAGTATTAATAATTATAGTTTTCAAAATAAGACCCGCTGTCTCAATGCTTTGGCTGCAGTCTTATTTGATGGAAGTATTAACTCTGAAAAAATTCCTCATCATCCTTTGCCTATTTATACAAATCATTTGCATGTCGATTTCCATCCCCACCACAAACCATACTTTAACACTAGTCCCATGAAAATGCATTATCATGCATTTTCATAAAAAATGCGTTTTCGTCGTAAAATATCAATTTTTATTGCCAATTGATATCGATACCCAAAATGCATACATATCCAAACGTAGCTAAAAAGACTCCGGTCATTTACACAATTAAATAATTACTCATGCACTTCACACTGGCTCCATTTGTTGTGTATCTCTTATCGGTATCTATAGCCATAGCTATATCGAGTTCAGATACACAACGAGCGACAATAGCAATTGACAATTGCAGTGTAAGGTATCAATGAATTTTGGGTGATGACATATTAATGAAGCTCGTGCTTTCCCTTTGCGTTTGCCATGCACTGTCTCATATAGTTGTATATCTGGCGCAGTGGTTTCAGATGACAACAGGCGACAATATGACATATTAATGAAGATCGTGCTTTCCCTTTGCGTTTGCCATGCACATAGTTGTGTATCTGGCGCAGTGGTTTCAGATGACAACAGGCGACAATTAATTAATTGCAGTGTTTAGGCGGTGCTATGGGTTTCTGGATATGATGATCATGAGGATCGTTTGCGCAACAAAAAGAATATCTTCAACATGAAATTCTATGCGGTGGCTTGGGAGTGAAAATAGACATACCAATGGTAAGGGATGAGTCGCATGTAGTGGATCACTACATCCCGCTCCCCTTGAAGAAAGAAAATTATACCTTGAAGAGGTTAATTTTCTGTAAAGTTGCGAAAGGATGAAAGGATTACATTTTATAAAAATTGCATTGTAGGTTTTGTTTTAATAAAAAGATATAATTTTTTAAATTTGACAATATAAATGTACCATAAAAATTTAAATACGCAAAAATGTAAAATATTTATCTTAAAAATTTTTAACATGAAGTTTTATATTAATAATTTAAACATTTTTTTTTTGTTTTTGTTTTTATATTAACTTATTTAGTTTTTATAAAAGAATTTTTTTTTTTTTTTTTTTTTTTTTTTTATTATTTTAACAATCTTATATTTATGTATATATATTTTATTGGTTACTTGGGATATTGGCGTAGGACAAATTTTGGAGAGGGTTCAGGTTTTGAATTAAAATTCGTTTCTACTATGGTATCTTTAGATGAGGATTTTTGGGAGTTTTTGTCATGGAGTTGTATTTCGGTTTTGTATTTTGTCGTTTTCTTTGATTTGATTTCTTCGTAGTTTAATATCCGAAGCAATGGGTTTTGGTTCATTTTTCACTTTGTAGGTTTGGTATCTTCTGAAGCAACTCAATACTAAAATTATAATTGTAATCGTGTAGATAAGTATATAATGATGAACGTGATGTTCACTTAGATTTGTCAGCGGTTTTGCCTCGTCTGCTTTTAACTCCCTTATTTGTTCAGATACTAATTTTAAGTCTTCATGGCTAGAGAATTTAATAATGGCTAAGTTGTTGGGGTATTTTGGTAAACTTGAAGTATTATTTATAAGTAATTTTGAAATGTTTATCGGAGGAATGTAAAATTTGCTAATTGTTGTAGAATTTTCGTCAAAAGTGTGTATTGTCATGTCTTTGTTTTTAAGGTAACAATGCCCTTTGATTTCTATTAAGGCCGTACCGTGTAAATTATATGAGGTTATGTTTTCGTCACATATTTCGTCAATATAATAATTATTAAAAGTTGAGAAAATCCATTTATTCTTCTGCGATAGTTGGATCCATACTGTTGAATGGTTGAATTGTCTTATTTCGCATGAGTTGGGAATAACTGATATTCTGTTTAGCAATTGGATTTCACGTTGTGTGTTTTCTGATTTAGTACTCAATAATGGATGTGTAAGAGGACATATGAATTTATCATTTTGGGATTTGCAGAGAGATAACTCTGCTGTATTTAATAGATAGTAATTTTCTTTGTTGTAATCGAGAAAAATGTATTGAAAGGTAGGGTGTATGAACACGAAGTCATTTTTATGTATAGTTGGCAAAGGAATACTTTTGTACAAAATATATTTTTCAACAAACGGAATTGGTATTTTAATTTCGTATATTATTTTGTTATCATGGATTGCTACTTTGGTAGTGCACATTTTATAAAGAGATATAATGTTGTTATCTATCTGAGTACTAGGTAATTTTGTGTTTGATGGGAGTTGTTGTTTAATTTTTGTTAACACTACTTCAAATTGCTCAGGAGTTATAATGGATGGGTGAGGATTGCCATGGGTTACGTCTGTAACTAAATCAAGTATATCGTCTAATGCGTTTAGGTATCTCACAATGATGAGTGTGACTAAGGATGTGAGGGATTCCAATTCAGTGAAAGCGACAATGTTTGTCGTATTAATCAGTCTATCCAAAAAATTTTTTGTATAATCTAATTTAGTGTTGATTACCATCATTTGATTTTTGATAGCTGCTTCTGACTTGCTAAAAACGTTCTTGGTTGTTTCGAGGATAAGAGTTTGTTTTTTAACAAGAGATACCACATGGTCTTCATTTTCCCTAAGTTTTTGTATCTCCTTTTTGTAGAATTGTGCATCATCTTCGTCCAATGTACCGAAGAGTGATTTGCTTAAAATGCCTACAGTATTGAATAATGCTCTTTTTTGTCGGTAATGTGGGTTCAAAAGATTATATTTCACTCCGATGTCTTGCATTAAGTGGTGCATTTCAGATAATGCTGCATCACATATTATTTTAAACTGATCTTTATCCTTAAGTTGTTGGCATATATTAGTGATTTCGGTGATAATTGTGGATGCCTCATCAAGTGCTTTGGTCAAATGCTCCAAGTCATAATACACTATGCGTTTCCACTCATGAGTATATAACTCTGCGGGTCCTATTACTTCAAAGTAAATACCAGCCTTTTGTTCGATTTGGCTTATAATCAAATTCCCATAAGTAATACTCAGAAGGCCAAGGAGGAGAATTTTGAACTTTATGTTCTGAAAAAAAATTATTGTATATTTACTCAGTTTTTTTTTCTGTGCGACTGTGTAATGGGTAGGTGAGCGGAAAAGAAAGATGAAAAGTATTCTTTTGTTATCACTGACGCAGTAGTTTTTTTTTTTTTTTTTTTTTTTGAACAGGTATGAACAAAGGTGAACGATTTACTTGCTTTATAAACTAAATGATTATAAAATCTCAAACTAAAATACTTCAATGGAATACAATTAATATATTATCTAATTATTACTTTTCTTTACGAGGCCAATTTTTTTTTTGTTTAGGGATTATTCCATGAAGGGCTTCAGATCATTATTGTGTACTACTTTCGTTTTGTTTCTTATAGTTATTTCCGTCGTTTCGTCGGAAATAATTTTTGTTATTTCAAATGGTCCTTCCCATAGAGAAGAGAATTTGTTCTTTCTTGTATGGTTTTTGATAAGAACTTTGTCTCCTACATTAAATGTTTTTGGTTTCGAATGCTTGTCATAATATTTTTTTGACTTTTCTTTATTACCTACTAAAGTCTCCTTGGCAATATGGAATCCGTGCTGTAATCGGGACTTTAGTTCGTTGTAGTAATTTTCATAATTATAGGTAGGTTGCGGATTTCTTCCAAGAATAGCTGGAATCCTGGCCGGATAACCGTACAATAGTTGGTGTGGCGTATAGCCAGTGCTGCTATGTGGGGTTGTGTTGAACACAAAAATTGCGTATGGGATCCATGTGTTCCATGAAAGGGGATCGCGATTCACATAATGCCTTAGATATTCGGCTAGTGTGCGGTGGCTACGTTCAAGTGCACCATTAGTTTGAGGGTGGTATGGGGTAGTTTGAATTTTTTTTATTTTGAGAAGTTTGCAAATTTCCTTAAACAATTGGCTGAGAAAGTTCGTGCCTTGATCCGTTAGGAGTTCTTCAGGAAATCCAAAGCGACATAAATTTTTTTCGGCAAACTCCCTAGCTACTGTAGAGGCTTCTGCATTTTCTAGTGGTATAGCCTCAGTAAATTTGGTCAGGTCATCTTGGAAGGTAAGGAGATATTTATGGTTCTCGTAACTAATTGGAAGAGGCCCTACAATATCTAAAGCTACTCTTTCGAACGGAGTTGAGCTTGTTGTAGTAATCTTCATGGGAACTCGGGGATTCTGTATTAACTTGTTTGTCTGACAGGATTTACATTGTAGTATATAGTTTTTTATGTCATTGTTCATTGTTGGCCAATAATATTGTTGCTTAATTTTCTTTATAGTCCTTGTTATGCCTTGGTGACCTCCGAGGGGGAGTCATAGAATTCATAAAGTACCGTTTTTATCGACTCGATATTATCCAAAAATATCTTTTCATTGGTAAAAACGTAAACGACCTTGTTTTGATTTTGAAAAATGTATGTTAAGATTGTTTTTAATTTAATTTTTGATTCAGTGTCCATGTGAGGTAACGAACATCCGATAGACTGTTCATCAGTATTAAGGTCGCTAACCGAAGTGAGACATGTTTTAATTATTTTCATATCTTTGTCGGTTCTGATTGGGATGGGTAAAGTAGTTATAAAGAGTGTTTCATTATTATGTGAAAATGTGAAAAATTCTCCTATTTTTGGTTTATTAAAACTTGGACATTTATTTTGTAAAAATTCATCGTCTACTGATTCTATTATTGGTAATATTATTACTTTAATTTTAGTTGTTTTGTTTTCAAAAATTGATCCATTATTTTCCACAAGAGTGAAGATTGACAAGACTTCTATATTTTCTACCTCATCATCTTGTATATTTACTTGGCTTACTTGATTTCTAGCTTGGTTGCGGGTTGTCACCAGTACCTTACTGTCGTTGTTAATTTTTACCCTACTGAGAGCGTCTGCGATGACATTACATTTACCTTGTTTGTGAATAATGTTGAAGTCGTATTCTTCCATCAAGATGCGGCATCGTAACAATCTGGATGTGGGATTTTTTTGTCCAATTAACCATAGTAAATTGTTATGGTCTGGGTAAATAGTGAACTTTCGTCCATAGATATATATTCGAAACTGTTTAAGTGCATAAACAATTGCTAACAACTCCTTTTCCGACGTTGTGTATCTTGTTTCTTGATCATTGAGGGTTCGACTTATAAATGAGATTGGTTTATCGTGTCCAATCGGACCTTGAGAAAGAACCGCCCCTAAAGCTATATCGCTAGCGTCAGTAGTAACAATGAATTCTTTAGAAAAGTCAGGATAAGAAAGTATGGGAGGTTCTATAATTTTTTGTTTTAAACTTCTGAAAGATTCGTCGCAGAAGGCATCCCATTAAAAGATAGCGTCTTTTCGTAAAAGTTTTGTCATTGGTTTGGATAAATTTGCAAAATTGGGAATGAACTTTCGATAGTATCCCACAAAACCTAAAAATGATTTAACATCTTTTGGCTTTTTGGGCACGGGGAATGTTCTAACTGCCTTGATCTTTTCGGGATCAGGCTTGATTCCTTCTTCTGAAATAATATGCCCCAAGTAAATTAATTCTTTTTTAAGAAAGTTACACTTTTCTGGTTGGAGTTTCAAATTATGCTTCCTTAGACGTTTCAGAATGTTAACGAGCTTTCGGTTGTGGCTATCAAGATCATACCCATAGATGACGATGTCATCTACATAAACAAAACATTCGATACCCTGCAGTCCCAAGAGAATATTATTCATGAGGCGTTGGAACGTAGCAGGGGCGTTTTTCAAACCAAATGGCATACGGTTATATTCATAGTAACCAAATGGCGTGCTGAACGCAGTTTTTTCTTTATAAGCTTCGGCTACCAATATTTGGTGAAA
The DNA here is from genome assembly GCA_951217065.1 of Baccha elongata. Taxonomy (NCBI): domain Eukaryota; kingdom Metazoa; phylum Arthropoda; class Insecta; order Diptera; family Syrphidae; genus Baccha; species Baccha elongata. The sequence goes on from CATNUY010000013.1 coordinate 128,895, forward strand.
CCCTTTGGTTAAATCAAGGGTGCTGAAATATTTTGCCTGACCTAGCTGGTCGAAAATGTCTGTGATATTTGGCAATGGGTATGCATCTCCGATTGTTTGTTCATTTAATTTTCTGAAGTCTACGACTACTCTCCATTTTTTTTCGCCATCGTTACCAAATTTTTTCGGAACCAAGAGGAGAGGTGAGTTCCAGGGACTGAAGCTAGGTTGTATAATTGAATCATCAATCATTTCGTTTACCTGCTTGTGAATTTCTTGCTTCTGACTTTCGGGAAGTCTGTATGGTTTTAAGAATAATGGGGGCTTACTGTCGTTGGTTATTATTTTATGTTCCATTGCATTGGTGTAAGTAAGGTGGTCACCTTTGAGGAAGAACAAATAATTGAATTCTCTACAGATGTTCAATATTGATTTTTGTTCCTCTTGATTGCAATGGTCCAGTTTTATAATTGTTTGTAAATCTGATAGCCTCTTCTGCAAACGATCTATATGACTATCAGCTGAAATAATATTACAGTTGTCAAGAGTATCCCATTCTAAATTTAAGTCGTTTGGATGAAGGTTTTTTTTTTATTCTAAAGTATTCATTAATAATAATTTTATTTTATTTTTTTCAGGTTTAACTATAGTTTCGCCTACATACACCCCTGGGATTATTTCTTTTTTCTTTATTACTATATCCCGTGATTTATTGGAATTAAATGGAACTTCTATCATTTGCTGACTACGTTGCACAAGTGTTATGTATTTATTTTTTGCTATCCCAGTCTTACTTTCTGCTGGGTTTATATCATTTTGTGCTATGGTTTTTGTTACCATAGGCTTATTTTTAATTTTTGTACTTGTAACTTTTTCCTTAGGAAGTGGTTTGCTAACAATTTTATCGTAGTCTTGTTTTGATGAATCGTCTGATCCGACCCGTAGGCAAGCCCGAAGGCAGGCGGTATCATTCAACGATTGCCATACTTTTTCTGTACCCCCTACATTATTGTCTGTATGACATTGAGAGGAGTTAGAGCCAGTATGGTTAGACCCTTCGATTGTACAATCTTCTTGAAGGTCAGTTTTGACTTGAATTGAGTAATCTTTGTGCAAATTTTTAGTTCCATTAAATGTTACAGATTTGGGTACCGAATGGATTTCTCTATTTGCTTTTGATACATTAGCGGAAACACCCGCTTTATGATAATGAATAGTACTCAGTACTTTCCCAAAATTATGTATCATAGCTGTAGATTGATCATCAATGAAGGGAAAGATCTTAATAAAATTTTGATCGTAGCTAAGTACGCATGAATATTTTTTTAAAAAATCGTTTCCTATTATGCCGTCAAAATCCATGTCGGTACATACATCTAGAATATGAAAGGGGTGGTTAATTATAATTTTGTCATCATCACAGCCGACTCATTCACAACACTGGTACTCATTACCTTGTGACCGCCCATGGTTGAAATTGTTATGTTATTTTTATTGTTTTTTATGGGTTTGGCTGTAGGTGTTTTAATTATACTTATTTCAGCACCAGTGTCGATAACAAGACTTCTATTTTTACCGTCTGTGAATGGAATTCTAATTATGGTCAAATCATTGTAGGGGAGCAATTCGATGATTATGCTTGCCACTACTCTTGGGTTTGGTGTATGTCGGCCTGAACTTGTTGTCGGGAAGGATAGCCGATCTCTCCGACCCGACAAATGTCGTTTCCCGCATTATTATAAGAAAAATGGCTTTCTGGCATTACGTGGTGGAAGTTCACCTGTCGTTGCTCACCAGTTTTTCTGTCATTTTTAAAAGGGTTATTTGAATTTACTTGGTTTGTTTGTGAGTGTAGTTTTCGAAGCCTACACTCACTTTCCATATGTTAACTTTTGTTGCAATAATTGCATTTCACAACTTCTGTTTTTGGGGTAATGTTAGGTAAGGTCTTGTTGCGATAACAGGTTTGGGCAGAATGTCCCGAGATCCCGCAAATTTGACAGGTGGGTCGGAAGGAAAAGTTTGAGGGTGAATTTGGCTGTAAGGGGGGTTTATTTATATAGGTAGGCATCTGCCTATCTATTCTTGCAGCATGGTTTTCTTCGAAAGTTATTATATTTTTCAAGCTCTTTTCCCCGTGAGCTTGAACCATCAAACGTAAGTTTGGATTCAAGAGACCATCCTCAAATGTTTGAATAGCCAGTTTTTCATTCTCGTTGACCAGGTACTTCCTGATGGAGGCATCACTAGTATCTGCGAATGTTGCCGAGTTAAGGGAGGTTAATAGTTTTGATATTTTGTCCCCAAATTCCTTAACTGACTCTTTGGTGTTTTGTTGAGTCACCAGAAGTTCATTTTGGGCGACAAAACGAGTCTTGGTTTCTTTATACTCTTCCTCTAGTTTAATTACTAATTCACTCCACTTTGTAAAAGAATTGAACTGAATTAGTTCGAAGGCCGGACCTTGTAGCCTAGTTTTTACAATTTCGAGGAATGTTGCATGTTCCTCTTTTTTACATGACGAGAACAAGATGTTCCCACATGCGATGAATTTGTTTAATTCACTCGGGTCACCATTGAAGGTGGGCACTATATTAAAAATGTCACTAATATTGACCTGAAAAGCCATTGTTTCGGATTCTATTAGATTAAAAGGAAGAAAAAGAAAATTTTCTAACCGTTTTAGGTCTCGTCGTGTCTTGACAATTTTGAAGAAAAAATTATTTGGGGGAGGGGAGGAAGAAGAAAAAAAAATGGGAGGAAAAAGATGTCCCAAAATATATATATATGTTTTTTTTATTTAATTCTGACTTAAATAATTTGCTGCTTTTATTTTTTGTTGTTGTTGTTGTTGCTGCTTCTGATGATGTTGTTGCTGCTTTAGCTGTTCCTGTTGTAGTTGACCTGGATTTCCTTTGGATTTAAAAATATTTTCACTGATTTGAATTTATTTTCACTGCCTCCGCGTCCTGTGTAAGGAATTCGCCAGGTCTTTGTTTTTGTGTTTTTTTTTTTTTTTCACTTGTAACTTTTTTTTTAACTGGCTGGTATTTAGCTCCAGCCACGAATCAGAAGAGCGGTCTTCTGTAGAGTAGGATTTTTTTTTTTTTTTTTTTTAAAGGAGATCACTTTTGTATGGATCCCACCGCTGCCACCATGTAACTACCCAAATTTAAGCTTGCGCTTCACACCGTGCTTTCCTATTAAATTAGGAGAAGAGTGCGTTGGGGAGAGTCAAAGAAAATACTTTTTTAGTTTTATAATTAATTTTATTGAAACAAAGAGGCCCGCTGTCTTAATGCTTTGGCTGTGATCTCAGTGTTTAGTAAGTATTAATAATTATAGTTTTCAAAATAAGACCCTCTGTCTGAATGCTTTGGCTGCAGTCTTATTTGATGGAAGTATTAACTCTGAAAAAATTCCTCATCATCCTTTGCCTATTTATACAAATCATTTGCATGTCGATTTCCATCCCCACCACAAACCATACTTTAACACTTGTCCCATGAAAATGCATTATCATGCATTTTCATAAAAAATGCGTTCTCGTCGTAAAATATCAATTTTTATTGCCAATTGATATCGATACCCAAAATGCATACATATCCAAACGTAGCTAAAAAGACTCCGGTCATTTACACTATTAAATAATAACTCATGCACTTCACACTGGCTCCATTTGTTGTGTATCTTTTATCGGTATCTAAGCCATAGCTATATCGAGTTCAGATACACAACGAGCGACAATAGCGATTGACAATTGCAGTGTAAGGTATCAATGAATTTTGGGTGATGACATATTAATGAAGCTTGTGCTTTCCCTTTGCGTTTGCCATGCACTGTCCCATATAGTTGTGTATCTGGCGCAGTGGTTTCAGATGACAACAGGCGACAATATGACATATTAATGAAGCTCGTGCTTTTCCTTTGCGTTTGCCATGCACATAGTTGTGTATCTGGCGCAGTGGTTTCAGATGACAACAGGCGACAATTAATTAATTGCAGTGTTTAGGCGGCGCTATGGGTTTCTGGATATGATGATCGTTTGCGCAACAAAAAGAATATCTTCAACATGAAATTCTATGCGGTGGCTTGGGAGTGAAAATAGACATACCAATGGTAAGAGATGAGTCGCATGTAGTGGATCACTACACTATCCAGACCAATGAACATCTTTAATGGACTGCGACAAGGGGATGGTTAGGCCTGCCTTCTCTTCAACCTGGCGTTGGAGAAAGCAATCCGTGACTCTGGCACGGCAACAAGAGGGACCATCGTCAACAGTTCCAGCCAGATACTGGCTTACGCAGACGACATCGACATCATCGGAAGAACCGAGCAAGCTGTACACGATTCCTTCATCCAGATCGAGGCACAAAATCTGGGGCTTCTTAAATACAACTGAACCTACTACAGTCTGCCAAAGCTCTTCAAATCCAGAAATCTCACCATAACTTCAAAACTGCTGCTGTACAGGACCACATGGTCCTGCCAGTACTAACATATGGATCCGAGACTTGGGTGCTTAGCAAAAGGCAGATTCCGGAGACTGTACAATCATGATTTCTACGCTTCCTTGAAGCAGATATCGTGAAGAAAATTAGGCTGGGTAGACTCCGGTGGGCGGGCACCCAGCTTGCATGAGCGGAGAGGAACCTGCTCGGAAAGTTCTTCGTGGTACATTCGATGGCAGACGTCAGCATGGTAGATGGTCTACCGTCTCCAGCTTGCGCTGGAGAGATGGCTTAGACCAGGACGCTTGGAGCCTTTGGGTACGCAACTGGATGGCGTCGACTCGAGACCGGGATAGGTGGAGAGAGGCAAGGAACGGACCCCGGTTGTCGAGTCGATGATGTTGATGATCTAAACACTGACACATGGAAACATTTTAGTGTCGAATTTTCGTTTGCGCGTTCTTTTGTATCCCAAAACTATTGTATATCTATAATAAAAGCCAGTTTGGTTCGACATTGTTGGGGAAAGCTTTTTGGTTCATTATTGTTGGTAAAAACTTTTTGGTAAAATTTTCTTGGATACTGAACATGGATAAGTAGAGCGTAGAGGCAAGCATAAAAATGAGCTTTAAAACTACCGATTTAAGATAATCAGCGGAAAATAAGCATTTTTAAGTTCATATCTTATTCCGTCTGTATTTCAGCAATCACTGAACCGACTTACAAAGTTTATATGCTTTTAGATAGAGAAAATGTCAAACAAGGTCATGAAAACTATATTTCTGGACAAATGTCCACAGTTTGGCTAAGAAACGACACCAAAGTTGAACTTCCGCAATTCGAAAAAATTGGGCATAAAATAATTATTTTTTAAATTATTTACTCAAAAAATAAAATTAAGTACTTGAATTCATCTTTGATTCTGTCCATAGCAGTACGACCAGACGAATATTTTTCTCTAACTCAATTGAATCGGCAACTATACTATTAAAACTTATCTGAAATCAAAACCGTTTTTGGGCCCTTGAAATGGATAAGTAGAGACAAGAGTCGAATGAGCTTTGAACCGGTAAAAACTAACCTAACAAAAAGTAAACTGAAAGCTTTTTTTACCATTGGTGGTTAAGATGGACATACTGAATTATTATTCTCTTACATTGAACACAATACATTGTGCAGAAATATATTAATCAAGGTTTTTGTGAAAATTAAAGTGGAAATCTAAGTTTTGGTGAAAAATAAAGTGGAATAGTTTTAATTTTAGTGAATAACTTTGTAGCGTGAACCTTTTTTTTCATCGGGTAGTGTGGGTTTAAGATCCTCAAACTGTGGAAAACGCAGCTTTGTTTCTTTTCTTCTCCAAGTTCTATTAATTTCAGTTAAGTTCTGAAGAGAAAATTTGCAACGCAGCTTTGCTTTATTTTCTGCCGCAGATGCTGAACAGGCAATGAAACAAATGAACAAAATATTCTTCAGCGAAGTACCAAACGAGAAAATTTAAATGAAAATCAATGATTTGAATTTTGGCATAGGCAAGTAAGACTATTTATTGCAACTAAAGTTTTTAATTAAAGTAAAGAATACAGACTAAACAAATTATAGGTACACGATCTATTGTGTTAGTTTAAAAGGCGGAGGAGAAACCCGTCCGTCCAATAATAAACAAACACACTAGATTTTATCAAAACGAATTCAAGTGTGAGTAAAAAGGCAGAGGAGTACCCGTCCGTCGAAGAAAACACCCAAACTAGATTTTGTCGCGGTTACTTTACTCAACCTCCTAGTTTGATACTTTTTTAAATTAATAGTGGATTACCCGACTATCTTCAGCGAAGTACCAAACGAGAATGAATTTCTCCTTTTATAATATTTCTGGCTGTGAGCTTTTGTTGTTTACATCTTATTTTAACTGAGTAGGCGAGAGATTTTGTTGAATCTGTATTCAATTGTTGATGTGTTATACATGTGTGAAAGCTGTAATTAAAATCTGTGAATATGGGTGAAATATTTCTACCTGGGTAGAATAACAGAGATGTATTAGAAACTATAAACCAAAAATATCTGCCCGATACTATTACAAGAACTCCAAATTTTCAAAATGTTTGTAAAAATAGTAATATTTTAATGAAAGTTTACTTTTAATCTCAGAATAAGATTTAACCTCAAGAAAAACAAACTTATTTGGGTATTATAATTAAGAGCATTACCTTAGCTTCAGAAACCATTAAAACTTTTTACAAATTATCACAAAGAACTACTTGTAACATGTAGCGATTGCAACACACAAACAGTTCTAAAATAAAATTCATGTTTGTCGAACTTAATTTATTCATGAGAGCATAGATGGAGGTGGATGCGGTAAAGAGAAATTACATTCCTTTTTAATTTTTATAATTCTCGTTTAGCCATTTTGAATTTGAACTTCAATTCAATCTTCAGATGTGAACCAAAGCGGTCAGTTTAAATAAAATTAAATATTAAAGAAGTAAAATATAGTAATAATTTTAAATAGTTTGTTTTCATAAAGTTTTTATAAATAAAAATTAAAATAAAATAAATTGTTGGTTTCAATTTTATTAATCAACACGAAGCTAACAATATTGGTGACCCCGTACGTTCCACGTCCCTATCCGACGGACGTTCATGCAGTTTTTTCTTTGACAGCAGAAATTCAAACAAAACGCCCCAAATATAATCAAAGTAACTCGAAGGAAAAAACTCGATATTTTGCTTTAAATCAGCCAACTCAAACTACGACCCAGACCAAACGTTGGTAAAAACACAGGTATCCAGATACAACCACCATCGTGAGCAGCCTCATCCACGTGCCAACAGCCGCTTAAGCAACAGAAATTGTTCAATTGCTGTCCGATTCGCTGCAATCAAATCATCAATTACCACCTGAAACATAAAAACCCATCAACGCAACGCAACGCAACGCACGAAAAACAACGGACGTAAAGAACATTCCAGAAGCATCACCATCGTGCCCTGCCAACGCAACGCAACGCACGAAAAACAACGGACGTATAAGAACTTTCAAGAAGCATCATCATCGTGCTCTGCCATCGCAACGAAACGCACGAAAAGCATCGGATGAAAAAGAACGTTCCAGAAGCAGTTATACATCAAAAGTATCTATTAATTTTTTATTTGCTCTTTCTTTCCTTTTTTTCTTACTTCATTTTGTTTTTTTTTTTTTTTTTTTCAAAATTTAATTTTTTATTCAAAACATTTTATAATCAATTAAACCTAATAATTTCTCCAACTTGTAAGCCGCATCCCTCTACACAACAATATTTTTAATAAGTGCATAAATCAGTTTCTTTATTTTTTTTTTAACTTTCAAAAATGAGTAAAACCGATGACGAAAACAATACTACAACCCCTTCTACTGCAAATCCCCCACCAGGCGGAATCATTCATGCAGTCTTGATTAAACTACCGGAATTTCGGACTAAAATGCCAGCCATTTGGTTCATTCAAGTAGAATCCCAGTTCTTCACCCGAAGTATTGTTTCAGAGGAAACAAAATTTCATTATGTTGTACAATCTCTTCCTCAGGACGTGGCCGCAAGCGTCTATGACATATTAATTCAACAATCCCTAACACCATACACAAATCTCAAAAAGGCGCTTATAGATAGACACTCGATGAGCGAAAGCAAGCGAATTGAAGCTTTGCTTTCAGGGGAGGAGATGGGGGACAAAAAGCCTTCAGAGTTTTACAGAAGACTACAAACATTGGCCGGACAATCAATGATTGTTACGGAGTCGCTCATTCTGGAACTTTGGAAAAGGCGTCTTCCCACTCTTGTCCAAGTCTCAATCAAATCGACATCTAAAACAAAAACGGACGAACTGCTTGAAATAGCAGACGATATTTTTGAAGAATATCAAAAACAAAACTCGTCCTATTCAACTCCCTCACATTCTGAACGTTCAATTAATGAACTCACCACCATTAACCAAAACCTTCAATCCGAAATAAGCGAAATAAAAAATATTCTTTCAAATCTAAATCTCAATAAACGTTCTTCACGTAGTCAAAACAGAGTTCCATTTAGCTCTCAACCAAATTCTCAAAATCGTTATAATCAATTTAGATCCAAATCAAGAAATAGTTCACAACTATGCTGGTTCCACAAAAGATATGAAAAACGTGCACTCAAATGCTCACAGCCTTGCGACTTCAAAAACAACAACCCAAACTAAGTTCTACTGTCATTGCAGCGGCAAATGACAGTAAAACATATAATTTTCCAAGCCGTATTTTTATTAAAGATCCAATATCTAGCATCACTTTTTTAATTGACTCAGGTTCCGACGTTTCAGCCATTCCAGCCTCGTCATTAAATCAGCACAAAAACAATAAAATAGACCAAAAAATTTCAGCAGCAAATGGCTCTGCAATTAATGTTTTTGGTACAAAATTTTTAAAAACTACACTTGGATTTCGAAGAATTTTCAACCACACATTTCTCATAGCTTCAGTAACAAAACCTATAATAGGTGCGGATTTTTTAAAATCCACTGGCTTGGTTATTGATATAAAAAACCATAGACTCATTGACCCACTCACAAATACAAGTGTTAGTGGTACACCTTGCAGAGAAAACATAATAAGTCCACGATTTTTTGAAATACAAGAAAAATATAATTCAATCTTGCAAGAATTTTCTTCCCTTATGGAACCTCCAAATTTCAACCTTCCCGTCAAACATGCCGTAGTTCATCACCTACTGGCAAATGGACCTCTTCCTTACTCTCGTCCTCGTCGCCTTAACAATGTCAAACAAAAATTGCCAAGGACGAATTTGAGTATATGGTTCAAATAGGAATTTGTAGGCCATCATCCTCACCTGGTGCATCTCCACTACACATGGCCTTTAAACAAGAAGCCAACGACTGGAGACCATGTGGGGACTATAGGCGATTGAATGCAATCACAGTCCTAGACAGAAACCCACTTCCACACATTCATGACATGAACGCAACACTCTTCGACTGCAAAATATTTTCAAAAATTGATTTGGTACGAGCATACCACAATATACCAATGGCAAAAGAGGATATACACAAAACAGCGGTAGTCACACCTTTCGGACTCTTTGAGTTCTTACGCATGCCATTCGGACTCAGAAATGCCGCACAAACATTTCAACGGTTCATGTCCCAAGTGTTGAAAGGTCTTCCTTTCCTGTTCGTATACGTTGACGACATTCTTGTGGCTAGTAATTCAGCTGAGCAACACGAAGAGCACTTGAGAACCCTATTCAAACGCCTTTCGGAGTACGGTCTTCGAATCAAGGCTTCAAAATGTGTCTTTGGCGTTTCTAAACTACAATTTCTTGGATTTGATGTTTCTGAAAAAGGCATTCAGCCATCCAATGAGAGAGTCAAAGTGATTTCAGATTTTAGTGAATCCAAATCTATAAAAAGTGCACAGCGCTTTGTAGGTATGGTGAATTATTATCACCGCTTTGTACCTCATCTAGCCCGTATCCTTGCGCCCATTTATGCACACCTAGCTTCACTCACAAAAAGAAACGCCAAACCAAAAGGTTTTACTTGGCCGCTCGAGTGCAAACAAGCATTCGACAAGGCAAAGAACAAACTATCTAAAGCTACACTTCTCAATCACCCACAAGAAAACGCTCAACTCAGCATTACAACAGACGCATCCAACACGGATGTAGCCGTACTTCAGCAACTTAAATACAACACTTGGGAACCAATTGCATTCTTCAGCAAGAAACTTTCACCTTCTCAATCTAAGTATTCAACTTTTGACAGGGAATTGTTGGCAATCTATCTTGCCATTCAACATTTTCAAAATTTTGTCGAGGGACAAGAATTTTGCATCTACACAGATCACAAACCCCTAACACAAGCCCTCACGACCAAAGCGAAACGCAGCCCTAGACAAGAACGACATCTCGATTTCATATCGCAATTTACAAGTGATATCAGATTTGTCAAAGGTTCTTTGAATGTCGTTGCAGATTCCCTATCACGACCAGACATAGATTCAATTGAAGAATCTCCAATTGGCATTGAAGACATAGCCAAATCTCAGATAAACGACGACGAACTAACAAATCTACGAAACAATATTCCAAGTAAATCAAAAATCAAGTTTGAATTCATAAAAATCCCTGCATGCAACTCTTCTCTATGGTGTGAAGTATCCACTGAAAACTATCGTCCATATGTACCAAACAACCTTCGTGAAACAATTTTCCATAAAATTCACTCAATTTCACATCCAGGAATACGAACCACTCGCAAAAAGATAGGAATAATGTTCTTTTAGCCAAAAATGAACCACGACATAAATACATGGACAAGAAACTGCAAGCCATGTCAGGTAGAAAAGGTGCAAAGGCACATAATATCACCATTCGAACGCATTGCAATTCCTCCTGGTCGATTCCAACACATACATATGGACATAGTAGGTCCACTTCCACCCTCATACGATTATAAATACTTACTGACGATCGTTGATAGATTCTCTAGATGGCCAGAGGCCTATCCCATTCGAGACATTAACGCGGAAACTATTGCCAGAACATACGTTCATGAACATGTATCCAGGTTTGGTGTTCCACACACAATCACCACAGATCAAGGTTCGCAATTCGAGTCAAAACTCTTCCAAGAACTAGTTAGATTTCTGGGCACAACACGCATTCGCACAACAGCCTACCACCCACAATCGAATGGCATGGTGGAGAGATTCCACCGCCAACTCAAAACATCCATTCGGGCATCTGGTGATAGAATAAACTGGACACAAAAATTGCCACTAATTTTGTTAGGGATTCGAACAACAATTAAGGATGACACAAAGCACACACCATCCGAGCTCTTGTATGGAGAAAATATAAAATTGCCTCTTGATTTTTCCATAACAACAACTAAAAACACAAACGAATCGAATTTGGTAGAACAATTGAAACTATTCTTTGAAAATATACCAAATACTTGACTAGAAACTAGACAAAATCCAAAACAATCTGTCCATATCCCAAAGAGTCTTGAGACTTGCGACCACGTCCTGATTAGAAGAGACAGAGTAAAAAGAAGTCTGGAATCTCCTTATGAGGGTCCTTATAAAATAATAAAAAGACTACGAAAATATTTTATTGTTTTAAAATACGGAAAAAAATTATTCCGTATCCATCGACCGACTGAAACCATTTTTTCGTTCTGAATAATAAACAAATAGAAAGAGTAAACAAAACAAAACGTCAAAAATGATTCGCTTCGCTGGAAAGGGGGTGATGTAGCGATTGCGACACACCAACAGTTCTAAAATAAAATTCATGTTTGTCGAACTTAATTTATTCATGAGAGCATAGATGGAGGTGGATGCGGTAAAGAGAAATTACATTCCTTTTTAATTTCTATAATTCTCGTTTAACCATTTTGAATTTGAATTTCAATTCAATCTTCAGATGTGAACCAAAGCGGTCAGTTTAAATAAAATTAAATATTAAAGAAGTAAAATATAGTAATAATTTTAAATAGTTTGTTTTCATAAAGTTTTTATAAATAAAAATTAAAATAAAATAAATTGTTGGTTTCAATTTTATTAATCAACACGAAGCTAACAATAAACACAGGCTGCAAAGTAATCAATATTAAAGGCGTATGTAAAGCAAAGATGTGCATATTCTATAAATTAAATTCCGACACTCTATTAACGGGACGGGAGGTTTCGTTAAGTTGTTTTAGAACCGGTTTATGCTAGCCCGATATTTGAGGTGTCCAACTAATGCAAATTAATAGTTATTTACAAAAATTGTTATTCGTGACTTTTGACCGGATTTCAGGGTGCAATACTCCTCTGTGCGTCGTTTTCAACGGGTTTTCAGCTGGTTAATAATATTTGTCATAAATCTAATTTTTTTGTGAATTTGTACAACCAATGATAATGAACAATAATACTTGTAATTGAATGAAGCGTAAAATATAAATGACGGCTTATTATTTCTTGGAGCATACAAAAAACAAAGCTATCCTTATGATTCTATGATGATCATTTGGAACGCAGGCATATTATTCACACGGCCAATGCGAGATTAATCTCTGTGTAACATTAAAAAAAAGCAGCACAACAACGGTTGGAAAAGTCGATACAATTGTACTTTTTTCGATAAAATTGAATGTGTTCAAGTACGCAAGTACACTTTCATAAAATTCAGTGCAGTTTTCCTGAGCCACTGAATTAGATGCATTTAGGTGGTATTTTCATTGATAATCCCAAATAACACAATTTGTTGGTACATTTATTTTACTGAATAAGTTTTTTCTTTATTGTCATCCGTCTGTTTCTATCGTGCTTCTTGTTTTGCTCGTTCTTTCATTTATTGTGCTCCTGATTTTGTGACTCTGTCTAAAGTTGTGTTATTGCAAATCAAAACCAAAATCTGGTGCTTGTTCTTGTTTTATAATTATTTTTCTTATCTATTACAGCTCTTACGGCAGCAAATATAAGACTTAGGCCCTGTTTTTCGGTGCGAGATTATTCCAGGGTTAGATTCACCTCGAGTTAACGCTGATGGAAATAGGGTTTTATGTAACTTAGAATTACGGTTGAATGTATGCTTGGATGTGAAATCCCATGAAGAATATTGAAAAAAAATTGGCGTAGAGCTGCGGGAATAAAAGGTCTGTTCTTATTGGTGGAAGTTTCGCAATAGATGCTTACATTAGGAAATTTAAACTCTTTTAGCGAAATGTTTGAAGTTTTTTTCGTATTTTCTTTTGTAAGCAATGCGTGCAACTCTTTATCAGATGACTGAAGTTTGGCGATTGTTTCTAAGACTAATTCCGGATTTTTGCTGGTAACCTGCTCTTGATACCAGAGAGAGCGTCTGCGACAACGTTGTCTTTTCCCTTTATGTGCTGGATATCAGTAGTGAACTTGGAAATTAAATCCAAGTGACGTGTTTTTCGGGGACTTCTCTCAGTTTTGCTGGTTAACGCAAAAGATAGTGCCTTGTGGTCAGTGGTCCGTTGCTGTAGAACTGCACCAACTGCGGTGGATGTGGTGAATTGGGTGGCAATTCGGTACCGTGGCAGCATTTAATCTGCGGTAATCACCACAAGTTCTCCAATCTTGGTTGTTTTTCTTTTTCACCATGTGAAGTGGGAAGCACGTACTTGAAGCTGATGGCTGGCAAATTCCTAATTGCATCATATGCTGAAACTCAGTTTTTGCAACTTTGTGTCTTGTGGCGTCGAGCCGTCTGGGTCTTGAAACTGGAAGTTGATCTTTTGTAGAAATGTGATGGACTATGGCGTGCTTGATTGGTGCGAAATAATTTGGCTCCTGTGTTAACGTTGGAAATTTTTTTAAAATTTTGTTATATTCGTTGTTTATTTGAAAGTGTATTGGACTCGGACCGTCAGTTTTTATTGGCGACGCGTAAGTGCGCAGCTTTGTTAGGGGATCTATCAGTCTTTTATTTTTAGTGTCTACTATGAGATTAAATTTTGATAAAAAATCAACTCCAAGTATTGGCCTACCAACTGATGCTAAAATGAAGGAATGCAAAAAGTTTCGCCTTAGACCAATATCTAGGTTAAATAATTTTCAACCGTTTGTTATAATTGAAGTTCCATTTGCAGCCGATAATAACAAAAAGGATTTTCTAAAGTTGATGATTTTTTATTGTTGTGTGGAAGAACTGATAAATCCGCCCCTGTATTAACAAGAAAAGTGAAATTTGAATTTTTGTCACGAATGAATAAGCGGCGGGTTAAAGGAGATGCATGTGTGCCGCTTCAACAGCAGATTTTTCTAGTTTGGGTGGTTCGAATGTTCCTGAAACTTATTTCTATTAAAACTGCAGGGCTTGTCACACTTTTTTGCATTTATCTTAAAACGTCTGTGGTACCAGCAGATGTCAGTACCTGAATGCAAATTTGCACGACTGTGTGAGCGATTGTTTTTATATCTGAAATTTTGATAAGATCTGTTCTGACTGCGAGAACGTGAATTGAAAGAAAAGGCCTCAATCATTGATTCCATTCTTGATAATCTTTGTTCCAATTCCTTGTTGAAAGTGCTGGAAGAACTAGAGAATCGTTGAGAAGTGGCAACAGAATTAACATTTTGCTGAGAAGTGGCAACACTTTGATCGTCATCAACATAATCGTTCATATTAATTTTTATTTCAATCATATAGTGATTGAAAAATCAATAAGGAAACGAAAATAGAAATGGTTATAAATTGAAACCAAAAGCGAAAATGAATTTCAAAATGAATACTAAATCTTTTGAAAACACAAAAAAAAATCCCGTTGGAGCCGTATCGGAATCGAAAATCTATAAGACCCGAGTAAAATTCAGTTATGCAATTACCCTGACACTCTGAACAAATTCCATTTTTTAGAGAAAAAAAATGCGATAATTATCTAACCGTAAATATATTATAGTGTGTGCAGTAGCAAATGTTCTCACCTGTACATATAAATCAAAAAAATGTTTTCTTCCGGATCCAGTATTGCAAAATGGTGTGTCTGTCTGCTTTTCTTGATGGTCTGAATATACAACTGCTATTCTGGTTGGGCGCTGATGTCTTTTGGAATTTGCGCTGATGGTTTGAATGGTCAGAATGATGAACTGGAACGTCTGGATGCTTTACTTCGATGAAATCTTCTTTGGCGTTGTCCACTGTGTCGTGATGTTGCAGTTGAACAATCGTTTGTAATTTTTTTTTTGCTCAAACGACACGATGTAAAATGTCCTTATGGTGCATGGAAGCAATGTGATTGTGCTGAATGCTTCCCAACGTGGCAAACAAAATCAATGTACCCAGTGTATGGACATGGAATACACAATGCGAACGATGAGGCGTTTTTTGGAAGCGATGGACAGTGGAAACAACGTGTGACGATGATAGAAGCGATGAAGAGCTGATAAATTCATTGGCGGTGGCACTGACGCAACAACGATAACCAAATCTTGTTGCGGCAATGGACGGTGGACGTGACGGTAGCAAAATTTATTGACGGATGTAGTACTGGTACTTAACTGTTGTGTTGTGTGCGCTGAACAAGAATAAATTCGCCAAAAATGCTTCCGGATGATCTTTGCGGAAATTAGAACAACTCGCCACAATAACCTTTATTGTTGTCTCGTTATTTTCTAACTGATTTTATCGACGTTATGTCCAAAGTAACGGGCAATAACGGAGCGTTGCTGTTATTGGGTTATGCTTGTAAAATGTAGCGGCATTTCGTCGATGCAATAATGGGCAACAACTAAAGGTAAATTCTGATATATACTGTGTGATGCACAAAATTCTTTATTGCAGATATGCTTTTTTGCAAACAACGAGCCAAGACACAAAACGTTGCTTTTTTTTTTATTCTGCCACAAGGTTCTCGAAGAAAAAATTTGCAACGATACAATTCGGCGCGGCTGACAATGTTTTAAAACATCCGCTATTTGTACCGTTTGGCGCCGGCGTCGTATTTGCTTTTTATGCAAAAATTTTCACTTCGGGGTCACCAATATAGCCTGTCTTGCTGTGGCTATTTGCGTTGTATTACAACGATGACAAATATAAAGTGTCAAAACTTTTTATTATAAAAAACAATTTATTTTAAACTAAGTTTATATTTATGAGAAAGTACAAAGAACTATCTACAATTTATAAGGTGTGGAGCAGTTGCTTTTATTTGCACACACTTCAGAAGTCAAACGAGGAAGGAATAAAAAGACACTTGAAGAATGTCAATGTAAAAGGAAAAGTTAGTATTTTGACATTTGAGTTATCTAATTGGATGTGTTCAGAATGAATGCGTTCGAGTAATACGGGCGGTTAGGTCATGTGTGGTTAGCACATTTTATTGCGATGCGATATCGACGTATGCGGTACGCAATATTATTTTATGTGTGTATCCACTACAGTTATTACCTACCATAATTCCTAATTGAGACTTTAGGTCTCTGTTTTTTCTTTCAACTGGATAAGCTTCAGGGTGGTAGACAGGAGTTAAAGTCTGTTGGATCCCAAAGTAATCGGCAAGTTGTTGCATTAAATTAGATATGAACAGAGGTTCATTGTCCGTTACCAAACGTCTTGGTATACCGTAGCGTAGAAACACTTCTTGGAGCAATGTCATGGCGCAGTTCTCCGCTGTTGCTTCTTTTAGGGAACAAATTTCAACCCACCTGCTTGCTAGATCTTTGGCTATAAAGATCCATTGATATCCATCTTTTGTGACAGGTAATGGTCCGAACAAG
Source organism: Baccha elongata (assembly GCA_951217065.1). Classification (NCBI taxonomy): domain Eukaryota; kingdom Metazoa; phylum Arthropoda; class Insecta; order Diptera; family Syrphidae; genus Baccha; species Baccha elongata. The sequence goes on from CATNUY010000013.1 coordinate 145,596, forward strand.
TCAGCTGCTACGACTTCGAAACATTGGTTGCTAGATACTGTTTGAAGTAACCCACACGGTTTCATGTTGGTTGGTTTGTATCGTTGGCAAGCAAGACAATTTCCTATGTGTTTTGTTGCACTGTTTCTCATACCAGGCCAATAATATCGAGTTGCGATGCGAGCTAATGTGCGATGAACGCCGTAATGGCCGGAAGTAGTTTCATCGTGGTAATGCTTCAAAATAGGTTCTCGTTCTTGCACTGGTATAACAAGCTGTGCAGTTTCAGCATCGGATTCTGGGGAATATCTATATAAGATACCGTCATTTAAAAGGTATCCACGTGATGTCCATCTAGCTACATTTTCGTCATTATTTTCAAAGGATACGGTGATAATTTTAATCTCAGTGTCTTCTAACTGAGCATCACGGACTTCTTTTGCATTTCTTGCCGGTAAATCTATTTGGAAACTGCAGATGCGACATTCAGACTTGATATGGTTTTCTTTTTTACAGGGTGGTCTAGATAACATGTCGGCAACACAGTTTAATCTTCCAGGTGTGTATTCTATATTGAAATTGTAGGGCTGGAGCTGTAATGCCCAACGTGCTAGACGTCCTGTCGGTGATTTAAGGCTTAAAAGCCACTTCAGGGTTTGATGATCTGTTTTGAGATTTATTTCGCCACCTTCAATGTAGCCTCGAAATTTGTTGACGGCCCATACAATGGCTTAAGCTTCTCATTCTGTTGTCAAATAGTTCCGCTCTGCATCTGCGAGTAGTCTTGAGGCATATTCAATAGGATGCTCATTTTCCTTCTCCCACTGGCTTAGAACTATGCCATAGGGGCTATGGCATAATCACTTGCGTCTGTTCTCAACTTGAAAGGTTGATCTTCTTTTGCTTGTTGCAGGATAATCCCATTCTCACACAGCATTTTTCTTTGTGAGGTTGCTCAAAGGTTTCGAAATATCAACGAAGTTTTTGATGAAACGGCGATACCAAGTTTGCAGAAATGAAAGTATTTGTTTGACATTTCTTGGTTCTGGCCGATTACAATTTGCTGTAATCTTTTCTGGGTCAACTTGAATACCATGCGACGTGATTATGTGTCCGAGGTATGCAACTTTTGGGCAACAGAAATTTGATTTTTCTCGGTTCACTTTTAGCTGAAATACTCTTAGATGTTTGAATACGTTCTTTAAATCTTGATAGTGTTCTTCAAAACTATCAGAGCATATAATAATATCATCAATGTATATTAGGATGGATGTTGCAGGAATATCCTTTCTGAATTTATCCATCAATCTTTGAAAGGTTGCCGGAGCATTTCGAAGTCCGAATGGCATACGCATAAATTGGTATAGTCCGAAAGGGGTTATAAATGCTGTTTTTTCGACATCGCTTTCAGGAATCTTTATTTGATAGTAACCCGTTTGAAGATCTAGTATGCTCATATATTTTGTTTTTAGCGTTAAGTGTAGTAGATCGTCTATCCTGGGTAGAGGGTAGTTATCTGGGACAGTAACTCTATTGAGCTTTCTATTATCTATATATACACGTATACCTTTATCTTTTTTCGGTACCAACACGACAGGCGCAGCCCAAGGAGATAAGCTTTCTGTTATAATTTCTATTTCGAGCATCTTCTTAAGTTCCTCTTTCAGCTGTTCCTTTCTGATGGGTGACAATCTGTATGGTGTCGTTGCTTATTGGCTCGTGATTACAAGTATTTATTTTATGCTCAGTATATGGCGTTGGTTCTGTTGGCTCAGTGAAAAACGATTCCTCCATCAACAAGAGCTGATTTAATTTATTTTTATCGCACGTATTTAATTCTGTAGCTTCATTCTCTCGTAATTGAATATTGATAGCTAGAATTTCTGTGAAAAGAGATTATATATATAATTCTTCTTCAGTGATGGGAAAAGATTTCCTTTTTCTCGTTTTTTTCTGGCGTAATTTCATTTCTTAATGAATCTTTGAAATTGTTTTGTAAAGAGTGAGATGAATACGCACTCCTAGCATTTGAAATCGCCGAAAACGTCCGTTTCATTGTAGAATGAAGTTCTGTCAAACTTTAAAGTTCTGAAAGGACTAATTTGTAGCTGAGGTGTGGTATTTATTGGTGAAACGACTTTTATGGTTTCGTACCAGTTTATAAAAGCGCTAGCCTGTTTCATAAGACTTTCATCATTTGGTGAGATTTCCTTAAACCTTTTTGGAGCAACAAAGTCAGGTAAATTGATTGGATCGGTTTCGTTGATTAATTGGGTGTTTGTGGTATCATAGAAATCAAACTTTTTATCCCGTTGGTCAGCAAAATACCACAATCTTTGTCCAAGATCGAAAACCATTCCGTTTTCTTCAAGAAAATCGATCCCAATCACTGTACAGTTGTCGGTGGCTTTTGGGAGGGCAATGAATTTTATCGGTAAAGTGCGGTCTCCAATGAAAATATCGGTTTCACCAACGAAAACATCCTCTTTGTCGGTATTGCCATCTGCCAGAGTTACATTAGCTGGAATTTGGGTAAATATTGTTTTATTTTTTATTAGTTGAAGCCATAACTTTCTTGTGTTTTATTTTTTATTAGTTGAAGCCATAACTTTCTTCCGCAGACGCTCGTCCGTGCGGCAGTGTCCAAATAGGCTATATCTGTATTTTCATTACCTACTATTGGTATGGTTGGCAGCTCTGTTCCTAACGATATTCGAATGCAGTTAAATGAAACTTTAGAGGGACCTTTCGGTAGTTCCTTGCAGTTAGGGCAGTTAGGCCGAACCACACCCTGTAATATGCATTTATAGCAGTGGAATTTTGGCTTGATTTGCTGTGTAGGAATAGGAACAGTCTACTTTTCTTTCTTTCTGCATTCGTTTTATATACGGTTATAGTTGCTATGAAACCTTCCACTATACCAGCGTCTCTTTCACCTTTGAAGCGTGACGTGAAGTGGCTGAAACTTCCTTTAATGCAACTTTGGTTTTGCATAGCTTCAATAAAAGTTTTAAGCTCCTAATCAGTGAAGTTTGCCATTTTTGTGTTTTATGCCTTTTGTTTTAATCTTCCAAATAATTGGGCGCCAAATTGTAGCGTGAACCTTTATTGTACCAGCAGACGCTGAACAGGCAATGAAACAAATGAACAAAATATTCTTCAGCGAAGTACCAAACGAGAAAATTGAAATGAAAATCAATGATTTGAATTTTGGTATAGGCAAGTAAGACTATTTATTGTAACTAAAGAAACGATAAATTAAAATATGTACATCGTTAATTAAGTTCAAATTTAAGTTTTTAATTAAAGTAAAGAATACAGACAAAACAAATTAAAGGTACACGATCTAGTGTGTTAGTTTAAAGGCGGAGGAGAAACCCGTCCGTCAAATAATAAACAAACACACTAGATTTTATCAAAACGAATTCAAGTGTGAGTTAAAGGGCGGAGGAGTACCCAGTGTGACCAATGAAATATTTGAAATCATGCTAAGTCCAGTATTTTAGCATGTTTTTTTTAAGAAAAAGTGCTAAAAATCATGCTAAACATTTTTTCGAATACAAAACCTGCTAAAAATCCTGCAAAAAGCTTTAAAATAATAAAAACATTGTTTTTTTTCAGAACAAATAGTATTTATTAAGCAAACATAACAAAAACATAAAAATCACTTCGTGACACTTAAACTATTTTATAAAAAGGAACAAAAATCTGTTAAATTCAGTCATTGTTTTTTTAAACAACATTTAAAATATTGGGCTTCATTTAAAGCCTCCTCAAAAGCATCAGGCAAATCTTTTTCTTCTTCAGGTGTATTAAAGAATGTTGCTAATCCCACTTCTTTCACGATTTTGCTTGGAATGGCGAAACTGTCACAACAAACTTCTGACAAATTGTCTCTGATAAGTAGAATACTATGAAGCTCGGCACAAATCCTCGTTTCTAACCCTCCAAGTGAGTGCCGGGCGGGCAATGATCACTACAGTTGTTTTGTGCGATTTTGGCAATAACAGGTGGTTAGCTAAGGTCAGGTTGAATTCGCTGAGGAGTTCCTTTACTCTTTAATAGTTCAACTCTTCAGAAATGCAATCTGACCATTGATACCAGGTTCCTGATTTTCAAGGTGGTGTGAGCGTTCTTAGAACACAATCCGTGCTGAAGAAATTGAAGGCTGGGGGAAAAGCCAGTCATTAACGAGCTCTTTCGGGTGCCTAGGTACAAGGCCCGAAATATTCTTAACCTTACCCCGGTATATCGGTTCTGAAGGGGCTGACCTCCTTTCCGTACTACTCGTGGGACCAAAATAGATTTTTCAAAACCCAAAACCCCAGACGATGACATGACGAACGATTACAGACCCCAAATACAACAACAACAACAACCAGACGTTGATATGACAGACTTTAACGAACTTGGCAGCGCGTCAGAAGGCGAACTGCTTGCCTCCAGTCAGGAGACAATTATCAACGTCGGTGGCGAAGGTAGTGCTGCTCGTAGTAGTACTCCATCGTCACCAAAACCTTCGGTTAGCACTCAGAGCACCAGCGGTGGGCGGGTGCTAACCACAACACAAAAACAAGGCCGGACAAACAAACATAGGTCCCATCGCACGACTCGCAAGGCCCAGTTCAACCATGCTAGGTTCATCCTGAAAAAAATTGCGAAACGAGAAGAAACGCAAGCATTAAGCGAACGCAATCGTGAGGACAGGGAGAAGTTCTCCAAAATTGTTGAAGAATATAGCAAGTTCTTGGAGGGCGCTACACTTCAGAGGAAAGAGCAAGTTGCAAAGCGCAACAGGTCTCAGGATGAGACTACTCGGCCCCCGAAAAAGAGTAAGGCTCTTCCAGTTCTTGCCAGAAATAAAAAAAACACTCCACCATCCACATCCGGCAGTCAGCCAGTGGCGAAAACTTTGAGTGAGATCATCAGGGACGACCTTCAAGTTGCGCTGACGGACGAGTTTTCCTCTACAGGGAAACCAGTCCTCGAAGCGTGGAACGCTATTGAGGCTCGACTGCAGGGTATGGTGGTGGAACATATCCTAGAGGGTAAGGGAGGGCCCTCTTCATCCTTCAGCTCTGCTGAGACGGTAAGAGGATATAGGGTGATCAAGTGCAAGGATCAGTTGTCGAAGGAATTCCTTGGCAATTGCATCACTAAGATAAGTGATGCATGGAAAGGCATGAAGCTCAAGCTAATCCAAGCCAGGGACATTCCCAGACGATCAAAGGCTCGCATTTGGATACCGTATATGGAAAAGTTGGATGGTGAGAGCTTTCTCAAAGTCCTAAAATGCCAAAACCCGGGGGTTGCTATGGACAACTGGGTCGTCATTAAAGCCGAAGGGGCCAATGCCAACAAAACAACGATGTCCTTCCTGCTCTTGATTGATGAGGCAGGAAGGTTATCGATTGTAAATTCTCATCGATTAAATTTTGGCATCAAAGAAGCCAAAGTGAGGATCTTGCCACCTCAAGGGGACGACACAGGATTTTTTATAAACATCTGACGTGATGTTGGAACCTTTGAGTGTGGCCGCAACTACGACCCAAAATGCTGAAATTCACGCAGATTAATCTGAAGCACTCAAAAAGTGCTTCAAACAATCTCGGCATCATTCAAGAGCCATGGGTTCGAAGCCATAAAATCTGCGGGCTTCAAGACCAGCTCTACAATCTCTATTACATCTCAAACAACAATAACCAAGGTAACCCTCGCACATGTATTATTGCTAAAAACATTTAAAAGTATTTTTATGTCCAAATTTTAGCACTCCAGACCTGACAGTTGTCAGACTGGAAACAGAAGGTGTAGGTGGACTATACGTAGGATCGGCGTATATGGCCCACGATCGTATAGCACCACCCGAGGAAGTTGCCACACTGGTCCATAAGATCAACAATGCCAACCTCATACTGGGTTGTGGTGCCAATGCTAGCCACACGGTATGGGGCAGTTCCGAAATCAACGAAAGAAGTGAGTCTTTATTTGATTTCATTATTTCTAACAACATGTCTATTTGTAACAGAGGCAATATCTCCACCTTCATTTTCCCGAGTACGGATACGTTTGAAGGGTGGGAAGGTGTGCTAGACGTTACACTAACAAACAATAATGAACAGGTCAAAGTTGGAAAACTGGAAAGTATCTACACTGAGATCATTCTCCGATCACAGGTATATACTTTACGAATTAGGTCTTAACACTAAGCCCCCTGTCCCGTTTAGAAACCCCAAAAAAACCGACTGGAACAAATTCAGTCAAGTTGAAAATTCCAAATTAAGAACTGTACCGAATCTTGTTTTAGATTCCGTAGAAGAACTGGAGGCGAAAGTAAGCACTTTTGAAACGGCTCTGAATGTAGCATTCAAAGCTTCCTGTCCAGTTAGGTACATAAAAAAAAAACTTTCCCTCCATGGTGGAATGAAGATCTCTCAAATCTTAGGAAGATTACAAGAAAGACCTTCAATATCTGCTACGTTAGCAAACAATGGCAACCGTACAAGGACTGCCTCAAGGATTACAAAAAAGCGATATCCTCAGCCAAAAGGCTGGCTTGGAAAGAATACTGTGAATCAATTGAAAATATAAAAGACTCTGCTAGGCTAGGCAAAATACTGTCAAAACAACACTCATGTCCATCTCTCCTCAAAAAGGAGGATGGTACTTGGACAGTGGATTCAGCCGAATCTCTAGAGGCTTAAATGACAACCCATTTCCCAGGCTGTAAGGATTACAGCCTAGTAACAGACAATGCCCTTAGTGCTCAGTCAGAACACTTAGAAAATATTCATGGTATTATAACCAAGGAAAAGATTTCCTGGTCTATTAATAGCTTCTCCCCATACAAATCTCCAGGTGTAGATGGCATTATTCCCATAATGCTACAGAAGTTGCATAACACAGCTGTACCCTGGTTAGAAGTATTCTTCACAAATTGCTTCCGGTTTGACTACGTCCCCAAGTCGTGGAGACAAGTTTAAGTTATTTTCATTCTGAAGGTGGGGAGACGAAGACACGAAGCCCCAAAAGACTTTAGGCCCATCAGCCTCACTTCCTTCGTCATGAAAACACTGGAAAGTATAATTGACATATACATTAGAGGGATTTTAGATAGAAATCCTCTTTCCAAATCACAGCACGCTTACTTTAAGGGAAGGTCCACGGAAACGGCTCTTCACGAGGTGGTGCGCACCATTGAAAAAACAATTCAATATAAAGAATATACCCTTGCAACCTTCCTTGACGTCGAGGGAGCTTTCAATAACGTTCTTGCTAATTCGATTCAGGGATCTCTTGTCAAGTTCGGCGTCGATGCTTACATTACAAAATGGATTTTATCCATGTTAAGATCAAGAATCATTCAAGCAACGTTGGGTAATGACCACATTATTAAACTCGTAGATAGGGGTACACCTCAGGGAGGAGTTCTATCCCCCTTACTATGGTTGCTTGTCATGGACACAATCCTTTGTGAACTGGACAACTGTGGTGTTAAGGCAGTGGCGTATGCGGATGACCTGGTGGTTATGACATCAGGGGCGTTTCCTACAGTGAAAAGTGATATCATTGAAACTGCCTTGAAAAGAGTTGACATCTGGGCTACTAGTTGGGGACTAGGTGTCAATCCAAATAAAACCGAATTGATGCTCTTCACCACTAGGACTGAAATTCCCCCCTTCACCCTTCCCCAGTTGAACGGTCACACTCTTTCTCTATCAACAAAAGCTAAATACCTAGGAGTTATTCTGGACCCTAAGCTTAGCTGGAAAATCAATATCGAAGAACGTGTGAAGAAAGCAAGTATAGCCTTCTATGCATGTAGTAAAACTTTCGGGAAAAAATGGGGTCTGAAGCCTAAAATGATATTATGGACTTACACAGCTGTAGTTCGTCCAATTCTAACATACGGATCGATCGTATGGTGGCCAGCCCTATGTAAAAAATATAATATAGACAAACTGAAAAAGATTGAAGGAACAGCCAGCATAGGTTCCACAGGTGCAATTAGATCTTGCCCAACCGATGCCTTAAGCGTTATTCTTAATCTTTTGCCTCTAGACCTTCACATCAAATACATGGTATCCTGCAGTGCAACCAGGCTTAAAGAAGCAAGCTGTTGGGCAGAAAGACCCTATGGTCATAGACAAATTTTGAAACTGTTGCCAATATCTCTTCGCTCAGTCCATATTGACTACCAATACCCTTGTCTTGACTTTGATAAAAGTTTCAATGTGCTTTTTTCCTACCAGAGACGAATGGAAAAACGATACGGTGACAAATGAATATGACACCACTATTTTCACTGACAGCTGAAAGATGGTTGACGGAGTTGGGGCGGGTGTTTACTAGGACAAACTTAAAATTAATCAATCGTTCCGCCTGCCCGACGCTGCCAGCATATTTCAAGCTGAAGTGCTTGCTATTAAGGAAGCCTGTAGGATACTCAAACAAAAAACAATATCTAACTATAATATTCACAATGTAGCCATTTGTATAGATAGCTAAGCTGCAATTAAAGCAATTAACAGCTGCCTGGTGTCTTCAAAGATAGTTCATCAATGCAGAGCACAGCTCTCAGGTTTCAGTGATAGTATAAAAATTTCTCTAGTTTAGGTCCCAGGCCATAGCGACATCCAAGGCAATGAGCGAGCAGATGATCTTGCTAGGCAAGGATCAGCCCTTCTCGTCTCTCAGGCGGAATCAGTAGATCTTCCACTGGGCTTCTTGAAGGGCAGAATATATGACCATTTCCTTTCAGAATCAACAAAGAGGTGGCAAGGTTTGGCAACCTGTAAAATAACTAGAAAGATATGGCCAACCTATGACAAAAACAGATCGAATGATTTAATAAAACGAAACAGAATAGACACGGCCAGGGTCGTTGCAATCGTCACTGGCCATTGGCCAATAGGCGAACACGTAGCTAAACTGCACATACCTTTTAACAGCTACTGCCGTAATTGTAGAAATCCGCTGGAGAAGGAAACTATTGAGCATTTCCTCTGCCACTGTCCGGCCCTGGCTAGATCTCGCCTCCAGGCATTTGGTAGCCTGTTTCTCGACAACCTAAACGTTCTGTAGAACAAAAGGATAAATGATTTTACCGCTTTTCTCAACAGCACCAGTTGGCTTTAACAAACCAAGCAATATCTCTATTTCAACTTTCACCTTGGAAGTTTTTGGAACTTCCGTTTCAGACTGGCTATTCGGACTAGCACTTACTCTATCTTTGGCAATAGCATCAGAGTACTGATTAATATCTGGTAGGTATAAACTGTCTTTGAACGGGCTTAGCCTCATATAGATCTAGTGTAAAGTTATTGGGCAGGCTCTCAGTCCCGATGGAACCACCAAGCACACAGTGTGAGCTAATTTCTTCCTTTGGGACTGCGGGCACGGACCAAAAACTGGTCTCCTTAGCTTTTCAAAGCACTCACTTTCCATTTCAACTTTCACCTTTTAAGTTTCTGGAACTTACCTTTAGGAATAGCTTTTCGGACTAGAACTTACTCTATCTTGCGGCGAAAGCACCAAAACACGGATTTACACCTGGCAGGTGTACCGCCTTTGAACGGGCCTAGCCTCATATAGATCTGGTGTAAAGTTAATTGGTCGTCTCTCAGTCCAAATGGAACCACCCAGCACACAGTGTGAGCTAGGTTCTTCCCTTGTGACTGCGGGCACAGACCAAAAACTAGTCCCCTCAGCTTAACAGTCACTACCACTATATCACAAAAAATTAGGTCAAACGAGTTATGGTATCAAAACGGCGCTTTTCCGCGCTAATTGGGTTTCTTCGGAACAGTTGTTCTGCGAAACCGCCATTTTACCTACCTACCTATGAAGCATGTTTATTTTCATTCTATTTCTCCGTTGGTCTTTTACTAAATTCATGAAGCTAAAAACTCTTTCAACAGCAGCATTAGATATCGTCAGAACCAAATAAGATAAAGCGAAATTTGATAGCAGTGATGGCAGTGTTCAAAGTCAGTTTCAAATGAAAATTGTATTGGGCTTTGTTCACACTTACGTTTGTTTTCATTTGACTAACCTTTTGTTCTATACTTTGGCTTAACTGAAATTCTGCTAAATTTTCAAACTAAAATATAGAATCATGCTAAAAAAATGCTAGCATGATTTGGTAAAAAAAACCTGCTGAAAATAAAATTTTCCTGCTAAATTTAGCATGAAAAATGCTAAATTGGCCACACTGGGAGTACCCGTCCGTCGAAGAAAACACCCAAACTAGATTTTGTCGCGGTTACTTTACTCAAACTTCTAGTGTGATACTTTTTTAAATTAATAGTGGATTACCCGACTATCTTCAGCGAAGTACCAAACGAGAATGAACTTCTAATTTTATAATATTTCTGGCTGTGAGCTTTTGTTGTTTACATCTTATTTTACTGAGTAGGCGAGAGCTTTTGCTGAATCTGTATTCATTTGTGTATGCGTTATACATGAGTGAAAGCTATAATTTAAAGGTTGCCACTTTATTTTTTTCGGCATGAATAATAAAAGTAAATATAATAATTAAAAAAAATAATTGAAGTATAGAAAAATGAAAAAGTATTTATAAAAAGAATAATATTTATTTGGTATTTCGAATTCATATTATTTTTATTTTAAAGTTTTAACGGCAAGTTGATATTTAATGATATTTTAAGTACACAGGTACCTACCTTATTTATTTTTCAAGTATAAAATGAAGTTTATAACTATAGACAATGTTGTCTACCGTATTATTTCAATTCATGGCCATGTCAAGATTCCTCTCTATTAACTGGAATACAAAACTTACTTAAATTAAAACCCCTTAGAATCTTTACCAAAAATAGTTTATTTCCACCGTCGCACATAGGAGTATTGTCCCCTTAAATCCGGTCAAAATTCACAAAAAACTATTTTTTTAGATAACCGTTAATTTGCTTTAGTTGGACACCTCACTTATCGGGCTAGCATAAACCAGTTCTAAAAGAACTTAACGGAACCTCCCGTCCCGTTAATAGGGAGTCGAAATTAAATTTATAGAATATGCACATCATTGTTTTACATACGCGTTCAATTTGTGAAAAATTTTAATGGTTTCTGAAGCTTACGTAATGCTCTTAATTATGATAACCAAACAAGTTTGTTTTTATTGAGGTTAAGTCTTATTTTAAGATTAAAAGTAAACTTACCTTAAAATATTACTCTTTTTACAAATATTTAGAAAATTTTTGTTTAAATAGTTCCTGGCATGATCGGGCAGATTTTTTTTTTTAGTTTCTAATACATCTCTGTTATTACACCCAAGAATATGTGAATATGGGTGAAATATTTCTACCTGGTAGAATAACAGAGATGTATTAGAAACTATAAACCAAAAGTATCTGTCCGATCATGCCCGGAACTATTACAAAAAATCCAGATTTTCAAAATGTTTGTAAAAATAGTTATATTTTAATGAAAGTTTACTTTTAATCTCAAAATAAGATTTAACCTCAAAAAACACAAACTTATTTGGGTATAATAATTAAGAGCATTACCTTAGCTTCAGAAACCATTAAAACTTTTCACAAATTATCACCAAGAACTACTTGTAACACAGGCTGCAAAGTAATCAATATTAAAGGCGTATGACACTCTATTAACGGGACGGGAGGTTTTGTTAAGTTGTTTTAGAACCGGTTTATGCCCAATAACTGAGGTGTCCAACTAATGCAAATTAATGGTTATTTACAAAAATTGTTATTCGTGACTTTTGACCGGATTTCAGGGTGCAATACTCCTCTGTGCGTCGTTTTCAACGGGTTTTTAGCAACGGGTTTTTGCAGCATACAAAAAACAAAGCTATTCTTATGATTCTATGATGATCATTTGGAACGTAGACATATTCACACTGCAATGCGTGATTAATTAATTCACACAGCCAATGCGTGATTAATCTCTGTGTAACACTAAAAAAAAAAGCAGCACAACAACGGTTGGAAAAGTCGATACAATTGTACTTTTTTCGATAAAATTGAATGTGCTCAAGTACGCAAGTACACTTTCATAAAATTCAGTGCAGTTTTCCTGAGCCACTGAATTAGATGCATTTAGGTGGTATTTTCATTGATAATCCCAAATAACACAATTTGTTGGTACATTTATTTTACTGAATAAGTTTTTTCTTTATTGTCATCCGTCTGTTTCTATCGTGCTTCTTGTTTTGCTCGTTCTTTCATTGATTGTGTTCCTGATTTTGTGACTCTGTCTAAAATTGTATTATTGCAAATCAAAACCAAAATCTGGTGCTTGTTCTTGTTTTATAATTATTTTTCTTATCTATTACAGCTCTTACGGCAGCAAATATAAGACTTAGGCCCTGTTTTTCAGTGTGAGATTATTCCAGGGTTAGATTCACCTCGAGTTAACGCTGATGGAAATAGTGCTTTATGTCATGAGATCCCGAATTCACTTAGAATTAACATACCAATTTAGCTAGATTAATTTTGAGTTAACTCCAGACATCAAAACTAACTAAAAATCCTGTTTTCATTACAATTAACTCAGGGTTTATCTAACTCTGGAATAATATCGAACTGAAAAACTGGGCCTTCAGCATTGATTTAACACAAAATTTAATTAAGAATAGCTAACAACAACTGTTTTCAAATAAACAGTAATTTTTTCAAAATGTTCAAAACTATCCTCTTCCCCTTGAGCAAGAAGAACTATTGGAGTCAATTCTTGTTCTATTTTCACAGACTATAGAATCAGCCCATTGGTATAAAAAGTTGTTATTTGTGTGGTCAGGTCAGGTGGCAAAATGGTATAAAAGTAAAGTTTTCAAAATTCACGTAGAAGCATTTTTAAAGTTCAAACTGTTATAAACAATTACAAACTTGAAATCAAAATTTTAAATAAAGAACAAAAATAAACTGTTTTTGAAATATGAAAAAGTACGTTTTGATACGCTTTTGTTTTAAGTTTCGATACACTTCGTAAGGTTTATTTTCCATGCCTGAGCACAACATGTTTCATTTAAAAAAGCATTTCAAGATTTTGAAGGCACATCTTTGAGATTTAAATGAAAAACACTATTAAAATTCACTGTCCGTAATCGTCGTGTTCATGAAAAAGGATCTGGATAGAATACATTGATAGTCGTAAAGGGAAAAAATGTGGATGAAATGTGTGCGATCTAGATTAAAAAAAAAACTAATATGATATGCTAGATATTTGGAATAAATAAATCGAGGAAATATTTTACGTTGGACAGAAGCCTTTTTTGGTTTTAAATTGTAATTTTCGGAGATGTGAAAATTAGACTGTAAGTTGTTCCTTCAAACATCTAGTCTAGGTTGTAGTAGGTTGAGTGTTCAAAAAATTAAAAATCACTTACACCGAGATCTATGGATATTTTAAGGGGAAGCAAAAATTCGGGGAGAGTACGATAACTTTGGCGCCAAGAATTGATAACGGTTTTTTGTAGAACAGTTTAATACAAGCATTTTTTACTATGGGTCTCCCTCCGTTTGGGCGGGAGGGGCAATTTTATAAAAACAGTGCTAAAAATTTAAAACAAATATTAAAAAATAACGGCAATACTTACAACTAAGTTTTATATCTTTTTTAAAAGCCAATACTTTTTTCTATTAGATGTTTTTAAATCAAGTGAAACCTATGCATAGTCTTTGAAAAAACGGACTTTAAACTCAAAAATTGCGAAAAAAAAGGTGAAAAAAAAACTTTGAAGTGTGATTTTTCAAAACTGTAAAATAAAATACTATTTTTTTTTATAAAATTCGTTGCTCATATTAATTTTAAATCATAAACTGAAAACAAAATGATTTTATGTTTTCTGGTTTTTGAGAAAATGGAAAATTACTAAAACTACTTTCTTATAAGAGTTTTCTTTTTTTTTTGGTATACGGTGAATGTTGTACGTAGTTTCGTTTTTGTAATGATGCATGGGCATCTTTAAATGCAACAGAAACTTTGCATACACCCAACCTCGCACCCACCCCACCTCGCATCCACCCCAAATCCTATAGTGTGTCCAAGCAGGGGGGTTGCAGGGGGGCAGCATGCCCCCCCTTACATACCTCACTGTTTATACGCTTTAGTAATTTTCCATTTTCTCAAAAACCAGAACGAATTTTATAGGAAAAAGTAGTATTTTGTTTTACAGTTTTAAAAAATCACACTTCAAAGTTTTTTTTTTACCTTTTTTTTCGCAATTTTTGAATTTAAAGTCCGTTTTTTCAAAGACTATGTATTGGTTTCACTTGATTTAAAAAAATATCTAATAGAAAAAAGTATTGGCTTTTAAAAAAGGTATAAAACTTAGTTGTAAGTATTACCGTTATTTTTTAATATTTGTTTTAAATTTTTAGCACTGTTTTTATAAAATTGCCCCTCCCGCCCAAACGGAGGGAGATAGACCCCCCCCACTCATAGTAAAAAATGCTTGTATTGAACTGTTCTACAAAAAACAGTTATCAAATTCTTGGCGCCAAAGTTATCGTACTCGTGCCGAAAACTCTTATAAAAAAGTAGTTTTAGTAATTTTCCATTTTCTCAAAAACCAGAAAACATAAAATCATTCTGTTTTCAGTTTATGATTTAAAATTAATATGAGCAACGAATTTTATAAAAAAAAAGTAGTATTTTGTTTTACAGTTTTGAAAAATCACACTTCAAAGTTTTATTTTACATTTTTTTTTCGCAATTTTTGAGTTTAAAGTCCGTTTTTTCAAAGACTATGCATAGGTTTCACTTGATTTAAAAAACATCTAATAGAAAAAAGTATTGTCTTTAAAAAAAGATATAAAACTTAGTTGTAAGTATTACCGTTATTTCTTAATATTTGTTTTAAATTTTTAGCACTGTTTTTATAAAATTGCCCCACCCGCCCAAACGGAGGGAGATAGACCCCCCCTACCCATAGTAAAAAATGCTTGTATTGAACTGTTCTACAAAAAACCGTTATCAATTCTTGGCGCCAAAGTTATCGTACTCGTGCCAAAAATTCTTACGAGAAAAACTATATGAGGGATAAAAATAAAGCAATTAGGTAGGTAGGTACTTTATTTTATGGTAGCTGCTGTTTATGATGCTATGAATTGTTAGCCTATGGGTAAAAGTCACTTAACGTATCACTTATTAGAAAATCATCGTAATCTCTTTAAGAAGGTGAAAAGCATTTAGGAAAAAGGTTTTTTTAGAGTGGTTATAAAGCCTAGACTGTCATCAAATCATGATCATAGTGAAAGTGCTCCAATAACAAATCCATATACCTACATAATATACATACATATACCTACAACAAATTATAAAAGTCCATATCAGCCCATTCAACTTAAACAAAAAAAAAAAAAACACACGAGCCGAAATTCTTTTTTTCTTGGCCCTCGCTGACACAGTTACTTTTCATTTGATTATTGATTGCAGTGTGTTACTCTCTCATGCAAGGCAAGCAATGATCAAGTTTAAATTATATTTTATGTATAACTGAGAATTTTCGTAATTATCCAGGGGCGGATCAATACATATTGCTACTAAGGCATAACACTAATAGCAATGTGTTATTGAAAAGTTCTTTTGATTTTTTAGTACTAATTCTCAGTTTAGATTATTTATGTAGTTTGGTTTTTCTTCTGTTTTAATTTTATAATGGAGGATAAATTTAGGGTCGATTTTAGCAAAATTCGGGGGCTAAGATCGAATATCGTTTCTGCGTTTGTCCATACTGTAGTATACAGGCCAGCTGTTTTGGCACTAAGTGAAACCCAAGTTGGTGAAAATACTTATCCTGCAGAGTTTAAATTCAACGGGGATATCTTAGTGCCATTATGATTTTCGTACCATGGCCTCGCCGTCTATATTAGAAATGACGTTGCTTACCAACTTCAACAACAATACGGTTCTTGTTTGAACTCGTTCTTTAGTTTTATGTGGTTAAAATTTAGTGTGAATAAGCATTTAATTCATATATGTTTCATTTATCGGAGCCCAAATTTGGACAGCAATTCAATTTTTCACAAATTTGATGCGATGTCTGACTCCATTCATAGAATTGTTGCTCATTATCCTCGCACTGAAATCGTCATTGCGGGCGATTTCAATGTACACAATTCTAGTTGGCTTCGCTATTCTGACCAGACAACACCCGAAGGTAGGTATGTCGAGCTCTTTGCTGAGTTAAACAACTTGACTCAACTTGTCGACGAGCCAAAACGAATTCCTGACGTTGCAGGTCACACACCCAACACTCTAGACTTGTTTCTTCCCTCCCATCCTGATAAATACACTATAAACGTATCATCACCTCTAGGTAAGTCGGACCATTGTGTCGTATCGGCAAAAATTCTCGTGCAAACACAGTCCAGTTAAAGAAAGACCCCAAGAAGAACCGTTTGGCAATACGAGAATGCCAACTGGGACGGTCTCAATGATTTTTTCAGAAACTTTAACTGGTCATTATGCTTCCTCGATAATGACGTCAACTCCAGTGCTGATATGGTCACAAATATCATTCTTCTCGGAAAAAAGCATCAAACTTTAAGAAAACGCGTGGTTCGATTCGAGCTGTAAAGAGGCTATCAGGTTGAGAGAAGTAAGTTTCCGTTGTTACAAAGCCAACTCTACTGAGGAAAACCGGAATAATTTCAAACAAGCTAAAAAGACCTACAACGGTCATATTCCACGAACCAAGTCTCTACATGAACAAAAATTACGTCAAAAAATACTTCAATGTCCCAAAGGCAGTAAACATTTTTGGTCGTTTGTAAAAAACATACGAAATTCATCCTTGTCCAACTTTGCCTTCTGAGAACAATGTTGACTTAAACGACGAATGGGTTACAGCTGGAGTGCGTAAACCAAAACAAAAGAAAAAACTAAATGTGCGTATATGTGGGCAAGATGTTGCTAATGGCTTGGATGTAGTTGTGACTCACAAATGGTTTCATGTATCCAGATTTGATATTTGTACATCAGAATCATCTGTATCAAAATATGTTGCAGGAAAAATAGGTGTTGATAAGACTACAGTGAAATGTTTCAAACTGGCAAAAAAAGATGCTACTGGGTTAAATTATATAAACTTTAAAGTTGGTATTCCAGCAAATAACTCTGAATCGGCCTTGAATGGATCAAATTGGCCAAAAAATACAATAGTGAGAATTCATGGACTGGAGGAAATGAATCTGGGCGAAACAGTGGGAGCATAAATGTAAACAAAGCTGAAGTTTCAATTTATTTTCAAAATATGGGAGGTATAAGAGGCAAACTTAAATCCTTTTCCGTTCTTGTCGACTCATCCGAGTATGACATTTTTACATTTGTTTATTTATTTATTTATTTATTTATTTAGCTACAAATTCAATTCTTAGCTTTTAAAGTAAACATACATAGGAACATAAATATAATTTTAATTTTAGTCTTGTAAATTGTTTCTTAATATTATTTTTAAATTTTTTGAGTTTAAATTGAAATCTATTAAATTAAAACAATTATTAAAATCGACACAAGCAGCAAAAAGTGGTTCATGAATACCATAGACAGTTCTATTAAATCTTAAATTTAAAAGTTCAAAATGACGGAAAGTTCTGTTTGGAACATTAATGGTTATTTTAAAAAGCAGATTATTTGAATCGATATTTCCATTTAATATGTTAAAAACAAAAAGGATGTTAGATATATTTCTTCTTTTACTTAATGTATCAAGGTTCAAAAGTTTTAAGCGACTGTTGTACGATGGTAGGTTGGTCGATCTATCCCAAGGAAGATACCGCAAGGCAAACAACAGGAACTTTTTCTGGACAGATTCAATGCGGTTTATGTTAACATTGTAACGTGGACACCATACGTTGCTACAGTATTCTAAACCCGATCGCACCAAAGAACAATATAGCATTTTTAGTATATGCGGATCTTGAAAATCTGTAGCCCACCGACGCAAAAAACCAAGCATTCGATTCGAATTATTCACAATATAGTCAATATGTTTATTAAATGTCAGTTTTTGATCCAAAATAACACCAAGATCACAAACATAATTTACACTTTCCAATAGAACATCATTTATTTTATAGTTTTTCTGGATCGGCAGTATTCGACGAGTAAAAGTCATTACGTTGCATTTCGACATATTAAGCTCCATTTTATTAGTACGGCACCATTTTACAACATTGTCTAAATCACTTTGTAACCAGTTAGCTTCCCTTTCATTTTTATAAGACAAATACAATTTAGCGTCGTCAGCGAACATTTGTATATTTGACCGAACAATAACATTGCACATATCATTAATAAACAACAAAAATAGGGGAGTTCCCATATGACTTCCTTGAGGGACTCCAGAATAGACATTTATTTGTTTTGAAACTTTGTTTTTAAACAACACAAATTGAGTTCTACCTGATAAATAAGAATCCAACCAATTTAAAATCCAGATAGGCAGTCCTATCCATTTTATCTTTTTCAATAGAATGGAATGGTTCACACGATCAAAGGCTTTTGAAAAATCCAAATAAATGGTATCAGTTTGGTATCCGTCTTGATTTTTATTTATGACATCCGAGCAAAATTCCATTAAATTTGTAGCCGTAGATTTTCCTTCAGTGAATCCATGCTGATAAGGAGAAATTATTTGTTTCCAATTATTCTTTACGGCATCGAATACAATTTTCTCAAACATTTTTGGAATGCAGGACAGTTTGGCAATTCCTCTATAATTTTCTATATTACATTTATTGCCTTTTTTGTGTAAAGGTATAATAAAAGAACTTTTCCATTGTGTAGGAAAAACAGCACTTTTTAACGACAAATTAAATAAATAACATAGAGGACGAACTAAAACAGTTACGAATTGCTTTAAAACACAAGATGGAATTTCGTCAGGTCCAGAGAACATAGAGTTTTTCAGTCTTAAAATATAGTCTTTTATCACAGTTTCGTTGATTACCGGAGAAGGAAAGCCTAGTTGCGGAAAGTATTGCACATTTTCTTTCAAAGTATCACAGCTAATAGTATCACAGGAATCAGGTTTCTTATAAACTTGTTGAAAAAAGTCCGAAAACATATCACAGATTAAAGCAGAATCATTGGTAGAATTATCACAGTAGTTCATTAAGCTTGGGAACTTGGAAGACTTCCTTTTTGTATTAACAAAGTTCCAAAACTTTCGTGGATTTGTTGGAATTTCACGTCGAACACTAGCCACGTAGTTCTCATAAGATACTTTTAAACATAATTGAAGTTCCCTTCTGACAGTACTATAATTAACGTAGTCTGAAACAGAGGAAACATGGCTGTTTAATGAAATACGAAATGAGGACATTTAAAACGTGTCGGAGTTCTATTTATTTCGCCGCGATCGTCATGATGTTGGAAACAGAAGAGGTGGAGGTATTCTTTTGGCAGTTCGCCGTCCGCTAGTGGCATATTCTGTTTTTGTAGTTATATTCCACCTGATTCTCCAATATCTATTTATTTATCTCATATAAAAGATATTGAAACTGTTATGTCTAATTTTTCAGGGAGTAATACTTCCGTTTGTGTACTTGGTGATTTTAAATTAGGTGGTATTAAATGGATGCAAAGTGAAAATAAGGCGGTACCGGTGGTTCTTTCAACTGAAAAAATTTGAGCTCTGTTATTGTGTAGCGCTGGTTATTTTGTCTTTAAATTTTCCAATAAAATAAAAATCGATTTACTTTAACGTTATAACAGGTAATTTTATTAATTCTCAAATAAAAAAAAATGGTTGTGTCGCTTACGAAGGTTCTACAAGGAATAATGACCTTTTGTTTTACAAGGTTACAAGATGATTTTCAAATATAAGTATATTATTTGCGTATTATTGTACATAAAGTTTATTTAAGGATGACTTACAGGTTTGTATTTCATTACATAAGTTAATTCTTTGACAAGAGTAGGTACTGTCATACTGAGCGAAAGTTATCTATTTCGTTAAGTTTTTAAGGTTTAAATACAATATATTAATTTAACAAAAGGTATATGTATTAAAAAAGGTATTAAAATAAATTTTATGTTAATTAATAAATATAGGTACATTTATAAATAATGTACATGATAGAGTCCTTAACATTGTTCGCAAATTGTGATTAAGGCCCTTCGATATTGGAGACGGCCCTGTTACGTAATTCTTCATTAATGCATGTTCAACGGCTAACGATAATGTCCAAATTTTATATAGCTAGCTTTCGTATCTAAAGAGCTCGTAATAAGTATGTGTATGTTAATGCTTTCTCATAGGGACATGTAAATAAGAGAAACAAAATTATATAACAGAACGATACAAATTTTCAAGTTCAAGTTCAATAGTAAACAAAACAATACGACAGTTAAAATATAAACATCATCGTCATCCTCATCATCATACTGTCTTTGTTTCAGTTTCATCAAATTCCAGGGGAGCTTTGGGAACTGTTATGTGAGTACTGTGAGTATTGCCTGGTGCATTGCATTTTACAACCAATTCCAATTCACTGTCATTCATCTTCTCTGCATCTGCATGTCCATTGATCGATATGTCTTTTTTTAGAATGAAGAAGAATGTTGTTGATCGCGGTCGTCGTCCGTCGATATTGTTTTATTGCGCGCCGGTGTATATTATTATGTTTTTTTCGTAATACAGTTTTAGTTTTTCGTGTAGTGTTATCTTAAATTTAATTGTAGTGATAAATGAAATCAATTGGTAGTGCGAGAACCAATAATTTGCAAAATTAATAGGTACATATATGTACAAATTATTTTTCGTGTAGTCGCGGAGTAGGTACCTATATTTTATTATAGGTATTATGATTCATCATAATTGCCGTTTTTGTTAGTGCGGGTAACAATCCTTTTTATAAATATGGTCATGTAAATTGTGAATTGACTAGTGAAATAGTGATATTTTATTATGTTGTGTTGTGCCTGCCTTAGTGCCTTCCTGAATCCTGGGCTGCTGATGAGAAAGCTGAGTTGCTGTTGCGAAGTGGATTTTACGTCTAAGTTTATTTGTAAATATTAATAACAGTTATGATATTTTTTATTAATTTTTTTTTTATCAATTTCAAAATTTTATTATGTGTATATGTGCTTGGGCTTGGGATTTTTTTTCTGTTCGGTTATTCGATTTCGAATTTTATCGGTTCGCGGCGGAAATATTAAAGATATGTGTGTGGAATTTATTTTCGTTTTCCTTTTGTAGGAATATTTGCAAGGAATTTGCAAATGGCTTATTCAGCCAAACAATGTTTTGACATTTCTTAGGTTTGTTTTCGTTCGGTTTGAAAACTATATTTATTGAATTATCAATTTTCTTAACTTCAATAAATTAATTAATTGTGTCAATTTAAGTGCAGTGTAAAAATAAAATAATTAAAATTTGAAAAGTGTTGTGTTGATATTTTAAAAGTGTTGTGTTGAAATTCATAATAATGTGAAGTGCCGTCGGTAAATTCAATCCGACATTATATTAATGTAATGTGTTATTAATGCATTTGCCATCTACATAAATATGTTATATTAATATAAAATTTGTGTTGAATATACTTCAAATAAAGTTATTTTCATAATAAAGTGATTTTTATATATTTGTAGATATTTTAATAATAAATTTTTTTTTTGGTGTTGTATGTGAAGAATCCTGTTAATTTTATTATTGATTTTGGATTTATTGTTTATTTTGTGTTGTGTTCGATGATTTATAAATGAAAAAAAATCATTTTATTATAGTTTTATAGAAATTCATTGTGTTGCTTTTGACGTTCGAGTCCGGGTTGGGTACATCGTACCTTAATTGATTTGCGAATTTAAATGAGATTTGTTTCATATAGTGGTGTAGTCCTCGTTCGATTTATTACTTGGAAGATAACATATTTTCGCTATAGGTCGTTTCATCGTACCAGTTTTTGTTTTTAGTGTTACAACGCGATTTAATTTGTCAGCTCCGGGATGTGTGTCGGTGATTCTCGCCAATATCCATTGGGATGGTGGTAATCTTTCATCCTTTACAATGACCGAATCTCCTATCTTAGAATCATTTTGCTTTTTTGATCATTTAGGCCGTTGTTGTAGGCGTGAAAAGTACTCTTCGTTCCATTTACGCCAAAAGGAATCGACAAAAGATTGAGTTTTCGTCCATCTGTCGAGGTAATTTATATTTCCGGTTGGTATGATTCTCCAATTTAGAAATGTCCTTGAGTTAAGACATCGAGGTCATCTATATTTTCGGACAGAGGGCATAGAGGTCTGGAGTTCAAACAAGCTTTAATTTGCGTGAGAAGCGTGCAGAGTTCCTCGAAGGTTAACCTCTCATCTGTCACGGTGCGTTTTAGGTGATGTTTAACTGGTTTCACCCCAGCTTCCCAAAGACCACCAAAATGTGGAGAAGCAGGGGGAATAAAATTCCAGTTTGTTCCCAAATTGGCTTAAGTTCCTGCAATCTCTTTCCAATCATGCGTAGATTGTTTTAGCATTCGGGCTAATTCTCGGTTAGCTCCTACGAAATTTCCGCAATCGCTGTAAAGCTGAGCACAAATGCCACGTCGTGCAGTGAATCGACGGAAAGCTGCCAAAAATTTCTGCGTAGTTAGATCCGTCACAGCTTCTAGGTGTATTGCCTTTGTAGCCAAGCAGATAAAAATTGCAAAATATCCTTTTGATGTTTTGGATCCCCTTCCTTTCCATGCCTTTATCTCAATAGGTCTTGCATAATCTACTCCAGTATTGACAAATGGGCGTGCCATCCGTACTCGTGGTGCCGGTAGGCTTCCCATGAGCTGCTGCATGGTTTGTTTTTTGTGTCGGAAGCATTTAACACATTGATGTACCTATATGTCTTTTGACATTATTTTTGATGCCTAAAATATAATGTGATAACCGAATATAAGCAATAGTTTTATTGTTTCCTCCGTGTAGTGTTTGATTGTGAGCATCTCGCATCACAAGTTATGTGAAATGAAGTCTGGGTTTCAAAATGATCGGGTGTTGTCGGTTGTATGAAATCAATGCATTTTGTAGACGACCGCCCGACGCGAAGAATCCCATTACCATCAAGAAAGGCGTTAAGTGAAAGTAGAGATTTTGGAATTGTATTCTTATTCTCGTATTCACTTAATTCCTCGTCGAACATGAGTTTTTGTACTGCTTTATGCATTAATATGGATGCATTTTCCAGTTCATAGAGCCTTATTTCTCTTAACTCCATTAAGTTTTGATCTCCTTTTGCTAAACAATTTCTTCTGAAGCGAAAACAGAATATCACAATTCGTGAGTCGTTTGCTGACAAAGGTTGTCCATTTAGCAGGTTGTGCTCTGATCCAAGCCAACGTGATCATAGAATCTGACCATGCATTTATTTTAGCGTTGGAAACATCTAGGACTTCTTTCGTATAATTTAGTAGAGAAGCGAGTCAGGCAGCTCCACAAAGTTCTAGTCGTTTGTGACTGACTGTTTTTAATGAAACCACTTTGATTTTTGAAATTAAAAGATGCATGTGGATACGGTTTGAATTATCAAGAACACGCATGTAAACCGCTGCACCATAAGCCTTCTCCGAAGCGTCGCTGAAACCATACAGTTCAATTAATTTGTGTGTAGTGTGTGTGTTGATCCATCTTGGTATTTT
Organism: Baccha elongata; assembly: GCA_951217065.1. Taxonomy (NCBI): domain Eukaryota; kingdom Metazoa; phylum Arthropoda; class Insecta; order Diptera; family Syrphidae; genus Baccha; species Baccha elongata. Next base: position 169,190 of record CATNUY010000013.1, read on the forward strand.
AATTTGTTGAATTTGAGGAAGTTCACCTTGAAAAATCTGCCATTCTTCCAACAAGTCTGATGGAATTGGTTGATCCCAGTAAGTACCTCTGCACCAAAGTTTTTGCATCATAATTTTGGCCCTTATAATACACTGTGATATCCAGCCGAGTGGGTCAAAAAGCGATAGCTGATAACATCGTTCTTTTCGTTATTTCATCGCTATCGTGTTGTATATTTTGAAATGTAAATGTGTCTTCTTGGGGTTGCCATCTGATGCCTAAAGTTTTGACATGATTGTTTGATACAAATGGAATGTCGAAACTAAACTCACAATATTCCTTAGGCAAATCCTGTAAAAGATCTTCGCAGTTTGAAGTCCACTTCCGAAGCTTGAGCCCAGCGCGAATTTTTTAAAATTCACAAACCGAATAAATCTTCAATGACCAAGAGTATAACAGTACAAAGTAAGAAATTTAAAATATTACATATTCACGCGAAATTTCGTTTGTGATGTTCTATTTGTTTGTACTCACTCCAAAAGAAAATAACAACTGCCAAAAGAAAATACCAAAATGCATTAACACCAACGGGCGTTAGTTCTTTTTAATAGTGGGTCTTATTTCCAAATCAAAAAGGAATTAACACCCGCGAGGGTTAATTCCATTTGTTTTTGGAATTGACACCCGCGGGCGTTAATTCCATGGGCGTTAATGCACTGCACCTCAATCGGTGCAGTGCATTAACGCCCATGGAATTAACGCCCGCGGGTGTTAATTCCAAAAACAAAAGGAATTTACCCCCGCGGGTGTTAATTCCTTTTTTGATTTGGAACTAACACCCGCGGGCGTTAATTCCTTTTTCAAATGGGCTTTAATTCCAATTTCAAATGGAAATATAACCGCGAATATAATTCGCGCGAATTTTTTAAAATTCACAAACCGAATAAATCTTCAATGACCAAGAGTATAACAGTACAAAGTAAGAAATGTAAAACTTTACAAATTCACGCGAAATTTCGTTTGTGTAAAATTTTAAATTTCTAACTTTGTACTGTATAGGTATGGTCATTGAAGATTTATTCGGTCCATGTAACCATTTCAAATTTTGTGGATCATGTTTTGCAATACATAGCGATCGCTGCAAAAATGATGGTAATTCAAAGATATTGTGTCCATATTGCAGACAAATTGTGAAAAAATTCAATCATAGCATATGCCTAATTTATAATTTTCAAAATTTACTTTATATCACAACGAAAAATGCTCTGGAAATGTTTGTTTTGTTATTTTTGATCTTCAAGAATTCTATATTTTTTTAAACACAATTTTGTAAATATAAATAAAAATATTCAACATAATTTGCTGATGAATGGGTTATATTTCCATTTGAAATTGGAACTAAAGCCCATTAGAAAAAGGAATGTTATTTTCAAATCAAAAAAGGAATTAACACCCGCAGGGGTAAATTCCTTTTGTTTTTGGAATCAACACCCGCGGGCGTTAATTCCATGGGCGTAAATGCACTGCACCCATTGAGGTGCAGTGCAAAAAGGAATTAACCCCCGCGGGTGTTAATTCCTTTTTGAATTGGAAATAAGACCCACTATTAAAAAGAACTAACGCCCGTGGATGTTAATGCATTTTGGATTTGGTACTGACACCCGCAGTTGTTATTTTCTTTTGGAGTGAGTACAAACAAATAGAACATCACAAACGAAATTTCGCGTGAATTTGTAAAATTTTACATTTCTTACTTTTGATTTATTCGGTTTGTGAATTTTAAAAAAATCGCGCTGGGCTCAAGCTTCGGAAGTGGACTTCAAACTGCGAAGATCTTTTACAGGATTTGCCTAAGGAATATTGTGAGTTTAGTTTCGACATTCCATTTGGATCAAACAATCATGTCAAAACTTTAGGCATCAGATGGCAACCCCAAGAAAACACATTTACATTTCAAAATATACAACACGATAGCGATGAAATAACGAAAAGAACGATGTTATCAGCTATCGCTTTTTGACCCACTCGGCTGGATATCACAGTGTATTATAAGGGTCAAAATTATGATGCAAAAACTTTGGTGCAGAGGTACTTACTGGGATCAACCAATTCCATCAGACTTGTTGGAAGAATGGCAGATTTTTCAAGGTGAACTTCCTCAAATTCAACAAATTAAAATACCAAGATGGATCAACATACACACTACACACAAATTAATTGAACTGCATGGTTTCAGCGACGCTTCGGAGAAGGCTTATGGTGCAGCGGTTTACATGCGTGTTCTTGATAATTCAAACCGTATCCACATGCATCTTTTAATTTCAAAAACCAAAGTGGCTCCATTAAAAACAGTCAGTCACAAACGACTAGAACTTTGTGGAGCTGCCTGACTCGCTTCTCTACTAAATTATACGAAAGAAGTCCTAGATGTTTCCAACGCTAAAATAAATGCATGGTCAGATTCTATGATCACGTTGGCTTGGATCAGAGCACAACCTGCTAAATGGACAACCTTTGTCAGCAAACGACTCACGAATTGTGATATTCTGTTTTCGCTTCAGAAGAAATTGTTTAGCAAAAGGAGATCAAAACTTAATGGAGTTAAGAGAAATAAGGCTCTATGAACTGGAAAATGCATCCATATTAGTGCATAAAGCAGTACAAAAACTCATGTTCGACGAGAAATTAAGTGAATACGAGAATAAGAATACAATTCCAAAATCTCTACTTTCACTTAACGCCTTTCTTGATGGTAATGGGATTCTTCGCGTCGGGCGGTCGTCTACAAAATGCATTGATTTCATACAACCGACAACACCCGGTCATTTTGAAACCCAGATTTCATTTCACAGAACTTGTGATGCGAGATGCTCACAATCAAACACTACACGGAGGAAACCATAAAACTATTGCTTATATTCGGTTATCACATTGGATTTTAGGCATCAAAAATAATGTCAAAAGACATATACATCAATGTGTTAAATGCTTCCGACACAAAAAACAAACCATGCAGCAGCTCATGGGAAGCCTACCGGCACCACGAGTACGGATGGCACGCCCATTTGTCAATACTGGAGTAGATTATGCAAGACCTATTGAGATAAAGGCATGGAAAGGAAGGGGATCCAAAACATCAAAAGGATATTTTGCAATTTTTATCTGCTTGGCTACAAAGGCAATACACCTAGAAGCTGTGACGGATCTAACTACGCAGAAATTTTTGGCAGCTTTCCGTCGATTCACTGCACGACGTGGCATTTGTGCTCAGCTTTACAGCGATTGCGGAAATTTCGTAGGAGCTAACCGAGAATTAGCCCGAATGCTAAAACAATCTACGCATGATTGGAAAGAGATTGCAGGAACTTAAGCCAATTTGGGAACAAACTGGAATTTTATTCCCCCTGCTTCTCCACATTTTGGTGGTCTTTGGGAAGCTGGGGTGAAACCAGTTAAACATCACCTAAAACGCACCGTGACAGATGAGAGGTTAACCTTCGAGGAACTCTGCACGCTTCTCACGCAAATTAAAGCTTGTTTGAACTCCAGACCTCTATGCCCTCTGTCCGAAAATATAGATGACCTCGATGTCTTAACTCAAGGACATTTCTAAATTGGAGAATCATACCAACCGGAAATATAAATTACCTCGACAGATGGACGAAAACTCAATCTTTTGTCGATTCCTTTTGGCGTAAATGGAACGAAGAGTACTTTTCACGCCTACAACAACGGCCTAAATGATCAAAAAAGCAAAATGATTCTAAGATAGGAGATTCGGTCATTGTAAAGGATGAAAGATTACCACCATCCCAATGGATATTGGCGAGAATCACCGACACACATCCCGGAGCTGACAAATTAAATCGCGTTGTAACACTAAAAACAAAAACTGGTACGATGAAACGACCTATAGCGAAAATATGTTATCTTCCAAGTAATAAATCGAACGAGGACTACACCACTATATGAAACAAATCTCATTTAAATTCGCAAATCAATTAAGGTACGATGTACCCAACCCGGACTCGAACGTCAAAAGCAACACAATGAATTTCTATAAAACTATAATAAAATGATTTTTTTTCATTTATAAATCATCGAACACAACACAAAATAAACAATAAATCCAAAATCAATAATAAAATTAACAGGATTCTTCACATACAACACCAAAAAAAAATTTATTATTAAAATATCTACAAATATATAAAAATCACTTTATTATGAAAATAACTTTATTTGAAGTATATTCAACACAAATTTTATATTAATATAACATATTTATGTAGATGGCAAATGCATTAATAACACATTACATTAATATAATGTCGGATTGAATTTACCGACGGCACTTCACATTATTATGAATTTCAACACAACACTTTTAAAATATCAACACAACACTTTTCAAATTTTAATTATTTTATTTTTACACTGCACTTAAATTGACACAATTAATTAATTTATTGAAGTTAAGAAAATTGATAATTCAATAAATATAGTTTTCAAACCGAACGAAAACAAACCTAAGAAATGTCAAAACATTGTTTGGCTGAATAAGCCATTTGCAAATTCCTTGCAAATATTCCTACAAAAGGAAAACGAAAATAAATTCCACACACATATCTTTAATATTTCCGCCGCGAACCGATAAAATTCGAAATCGAATAACCGAACAGAAAAAAAATCCCAAGCCCAAGCACATATACACATAATAAAATTTTGAAATTGATAAAAAAAAAATTAATAAAAAATATCATAACTGTTATTAATATTTACAAATAAACTTAGACGTAAAATCCACTTCGCAACAGCAACTCAGCTTTCTCATCAGCAGCCCAGGATTCAGGAAGGCACTAAGGCAGGCACAACACAACATAATAAAATATCACTATTTCACTAGTCAATTCACAATTTACATGACCATATTTATAAAAAGGATTGTTACCCGCACTAACAAAAACGGCAATTATGATGAATCATAATACCTATAATAAAATATAGGTACCTACTCCGCGACTACACGAAAAATAATTTGTACATATATGTACCTATTAATTTTGCAAATTATTGGTTCTCGCACTACCAATTGATTTCATTTATCACTACAATTAAATTTAAGATAACACTACACGAAAAACTAAAACTGTATTACGAAAAAAACATAATAATATACACCGGCGCGCAATAAAACAATATCGACGGACGACGACCGCGATCAACAACATTCTTCTTCATTCTAAAAAAAGACATATCGATCAATGGACATGCAGATGCAGAGAAGATGAATGACAGTGAATTGGAATTGGTTGTAAAATGCAATGCACCAGGCAATACTCACAGTACTCACATAACAGTTCCCAAAGCTCCCCTGGAATTTGATGAAACTGAAACAAAGACAGTATGATGATGAGGATGACGATGATGTTTATATTTTAACTGTCGTATTGTTTTGTTTACTATTGAACTTGAACTTGAAAATTTGTATCGTTCTGTTATATAATTTTTTTTTCTCTCTCTTTACATGTCCTTATGAGAAAGCATAAACATACACATACTTACTACGAGCTCTTTAGATACGAAAGCTAGCTATATAAAATTTGGACATTATCGTTAGCCGTTGAACATGCATAAATGAAGAATTACGTAACAGGGCCGTCTCCAATATCGAAGGGCCTTAATCACAATTTGCGAACATCGTTCACAGGGGCGGAGAATGTTAAGCACTCTATCATGTACATTATTTATAAATGTACCTATATTTATTAATTAACATAATATTTATTTTAATACCTTTTTTAATACATATACCTTTTGTTAAATTAATATATTGTATTTAAACCTTAAAAACTTAACGAAATAGATAACTTTCGCTCAGTATGACAGTACCTACTCTTGTCAAAGAATTAACTTATGTAATGAAATACAAACCTGTAAGTCATCCTTAAATAAACTTTATGTACAATAATACGCAATTGAGAATTAATAAAATTACCTGTTATAACGTTAAAGTAAATCGATTTTTATTTTATTGGAAAATTTAAAGACAAAATAACCAGCGCTACACAATAACAGAGCTCAAATTTTTTCAGTTGAAAGAACCACCGGTACCGCCTCATTTTCACTTTGCATCCATTTAATACCACCTAATTTAAAATCACCAAGTACACAAACGGAAGTATTACTCCCTGAAAAATTAGACATAACAGTTTCAATATCTTTTATATGAGATAAATAAATAGATATTGGAGAATCAGGTGGAATATAACTACAAAAACAGAATATGCCACTAGCGGACGGCGAACTGCCAAAAGAATACCTCCACCTCTTCTGTTTCCAACATCGTGACGGTCGCGGCGAAATAAATAAAACTCCGACACATTTTAAATCTCCTCATTTCGAATTTCATTAAACAGCCATGTTTCCACAAATGTAAAAATGTCATACTCGGATGAGTCGACAAGAACAGAAAAGGATTTAAGTTTGCCTCTTATACCTCCCATATTTTGAAAATAAATTGAAACTTCAGCTTTGTTTACATTTATGCTCCCACTGTTTCGCCCAGATTCATTTCCTCCAGTCCATGAATTCTCACTTTTGTATTTTTTGGCCAATTTGATCCATTCAAGGCTGATTCAGAGTTATTTGCTGGAATACCAACTTTGAAGTTTATATAATTTAACCCAGTAGCATCTTTTTTTGCCAGTTTGAAACATTTCACTGTAGTCTTATCAACACCTATTTTTCCTGCAACATATTTTGATACAGATGATTCTGATGTACAAATATCAAATCTGGATACATGAAACCATTTGTGAGTCACAACTACATCCAAGCCATTAGCAACATCTTGCCCACATATACGCACATTTAGTTTTTTCTTTTGTTTTGGTTTACGCACTCCAGCTGTAACCCATTCGTCGTTTACGTCAACATTGTTCTCAGAAGGCAAAGTCAAAACACTTGCTACTGCTCCCTCTGCTACTCCCGCTGCCATCATCGGTGTATAATGCAAAATCTCTTCCACATGATCATTTGATGAGCGGAACACAATGGAACTGGAACCAGAAACAGCATTGTTTATATTAGGTATACCACTTTTAGTACATTTAGCTTCACCCTTCCCACCTACGAGAGTAGGTTTAACGGCCCCTTTTTCATTTTCTTTTGGTGCCACAACAATATTAAGCAATTTCTTCACATCAGCATGAAGTTCATCGATTTATTCGGTTTGTGAATTTTAAAAAATTCGCGCGAATTTTTTAAAATTCACAAACCGAATAAATCTTCAATGACCAAGAGTATAACAGTACAAAGTAAGAAATGTAAAATTTCACAAATTCACGCGAAATTTCGTTTGTGTAAAATTTTAAATTTCTTACTTTGTACTGTATAGGTATGGTCATTGAATATTTATTCGGTCCATGTAACCATTTCAAATTTTGTGGATCATGTTTTGCAATACATAGCGATCGCTGCAAAAATGATGGTAATTCTAAGATATTGTGTCCATATTGCAGACAAATTGTGAAAATATTCAATCATAGTATATGCCTAATTTATAATTTTCAAAATTTACTTTATATCACAACGAAAAATGCTCTGGAAATGTTTGTTTTGTTATATTTGATCTTCAAGAATTCTATATTTTTTTAAACACAATTTTGTAAATATAAATAAAAATATTCAACATAAAAGTACTGTGTTTGTCAATTTGCTGATGAATGGGTTATATTTCCATTTGAAATTGGAATTAAAGTCCATCAGAAAAAGGAATTAACGCCCGCGGGTGTTAGTTCCTAATCAAAAAAGGAATTAACACCCGCGGGGGTAAATTCCTTTTGTTTTTGTAATTAACACCCGCGGGCGTTAATTCCATGGGAGTTAATGCACTGCACCACTCATTGATACATTGGCTATATCCTGGTTTCAGCTTTGGTTCCTTTTCGAATCGTCGTTCCAAAGATGCGAATCTCCTTATGACGCTTTCCTTATTGAATCCAAGTTCAGGATGATCTCTTTTTTTGAATGGAAGGGATACTTCATATCGTCCATCAGGTAGGCGTCTTGTCGTTTCTGAGAAATACTTCTCGCAAGCAACATCTTCTTCAGACGGTTGAATCAAGAATGCGGTATCTTCAATCTCCCAAAAATTACGGATTTCAGTGTCCAGATCGGTTGTTTGGAAATGGCATTGAATTGATTTTGGAATTGTCTCAGGAATCTTTCCCAAGACAATCCAGCCCAAGTATGTTTTTTGGGCCACCGGTGCAATTTCATGTTCGCTGCGTACAATGTCTGGCAAAATAATGTCTGTATAAACATCAGAGCCAAAAAGGATATCGATCGGAGCAGGAACATAAAATTTTGGGTCTGCTAACATTAAATTAGTTAGGTGTTCCCAAGTGTTGTGTATCATTTTGTGGGCCGGATGAAGGCCAGTCAACGACTTTAAAATAAACGCTTTGGCTGCGCTTTCAAACGTTGAATGTTTGGACGAAAAAATTATGTCAACGTAATTTTGACTGGTGCCGTTGCTGACCTTCCCTTACCCTGATACTTTAACAAATGTACGGTGGCGTTGAAGATTTAATAACCTTGATGCAGATTCGGTGATAAATGTTGCATCTGAGCTTGGGTCAATTAGAGCTCGTAAATCTTCAAATTTGCCATTTCCAGATTTTACCCTTACAATAGCAATAGCTAGTAAAATCTGCGTACCATTTAAATGTGAAGCATGGAAATTGTGATGAGTACCAGAATAAGGTGAGTTGTTACCCGTTGGGTGATAAACAGGAGCATTTGGGTTCACCGCTACCTGGTCGTTCCTATTCTGGGCAATTTTTTGTTGAAAATGTGTTGTTGGGGTATTCACGTTTGAAGTTAAGTTTTGAATGTGTGAATTTGTATGTAAAAGTGAGTGATGTCTTTGATTGCAAAAGTAGCAACTCAGGTTACTCAAGCAATCTCGTGTTGTGTGTCTGTAAGCAAGGCAGTTTTCACATACATAAGCCTGACGTACACCTTGATGCTTATGAGCAGAATCCATGCTTAAAAATCGCCTGCATTTCATTAAAGAATGTTGCCCTTGTTTGCAAATTTGGCATGAATATTTTTGCCTGTTGTATTGTTTTTGTTGTTGTGTTTTAGCGTGAAAAGTCTTTGCTGTGACGTGTGATTTGGTGATTGGCTTTGGGTGCGACGTTGTTGAACTTCCTTGTTGCAAAATGGCTTCTAAAGTCCTAAAACGGGATTTAAGAAATTCAGTAAGATCGAAAAATGTTGGAAGTTCTTTAACATTCCCAAGCTTTTCTTCCCATAGTTGTTGGGTAGTGCTGGGTAATTATTGAAAAAGTATATAAATTAATAATGTGTCCCAATGTTGAAAAGGTAATTGAAGATTTTCAAGGCACGAACAACTTCAGTAGTGGTGTCTAAAAGAGTTTTCAGACATTCAGCCACCGAAGAAGAAGATGTTTTTATAATGAATTATTGTTTTGTTATCATTATTATTGTTATTGAATTTTTGTTTATTATCGAATAAAATACGTTGAAGTTAAAAATTAAAATTAATATTAATACAAGAAAAAAAAAAACTTAATACTTGCAAAAAAAAAAAAAATTAAAAAAAGGAAAAAAATGAAATAAAAAAAAAATATCTATACAGGGTGAGTCATGAGCAATGCGACAAAATGCTAGGGCGTGTAGGTTGCGTTGAAACAAGAAAAAAATCGTATAGGAGGGGGGGTTTATTCCCCTCCGTTTAGCCGGGAGGGGCAATTTTCGAAAAAACTGACTTAAAATGGGAAAAAAATTATTGAAAATCAACGGCTTCATTCACAATGCTGTGCGATACGTTTTTGAAAAGCCAATAACTTTTTCTTTCATTCTGTGTTTAAATAAATCTATTCTAAGAAATAGTTTTTGAAATATTAATTTTCAAAGTCAAAATTTTGAAAAAAAAAAAATTGAAAAAAAAATTTCAAATTCATTTTTTTTTAAATTTTACGTAATTAAGTGCTAATTTTAATTTCAAAATTCAATGCTGTTATTAATTTTAAGTCTAAATAAGAAAACCGAATGCAAAAATTTTATTTCGTTCTCAAGAAATTAAAAAAAAACCAAAACCACCTTTTTCGAAGAAAAACATTTATTTTTATTGTAACGAAGCAATTTATTTATTTATTTAGCATTAATCTTAGTTTTTTTACTTTTTTTTTAATTGGAGTTTTATGAGAACGTTATAAAATTAAATAGTATTGGAATAACCCTGGATTAATATTATTTTCATTGATAACTTCTGAAAACTGACCTGTCAATATTTTTGCCTTGGCCTGCCCGCAGCCCATGGGTTCTACCTGTTATGGGGACAATAGGGACAATAAAACCGCATTTTTTTAATGAAAAAAAAAGAAAATTGCAACGCAAGATAAATAAAAGGCATTGCAGTTTTGCTTAGTAATTATTTCCAATTTGAATAATAACTCATTAACACGTAACGATGTCAAGCTCATACACCCGAGAAGAATTAACGGACATGCATTTCTGCTACGGTTTAGCTAATGGTCGAAGTCGTGAAGCCGAAAGACTGTACGCTGAAAGATATCCCGATAGGAGGTGTCCCCATCATAGCACGTTTCCAAGAATCCACCGACGTCTAAGAGATCATGGAGTGCTGGAGCATCGAAGAAGCGAAAGGCCAGTTTCTGATGAGTCAAGAATCTTAGATGAGAGAATTCTGGATTTAGTCCGAAATAATCCCTCCGTCAGTACAAGAAGGATATCCACTATGCTTGGAGTGTCCCAATCTAGAGCATGTCGAGTACTTCGGGTGGCAAATTTACACCCGTACCACTTTACGCCTGTTCAGGAACTCACCTCAAACGACAAGTTATTGAGAACCGAATTTTGTAGAACATTACTACTTAGAAATGAAACCGAACAAAACTATTTTAGAAGAATATTCTGGACGGATGAAGCACAGTTTACTAGGGATGGGGTTACTAACTTCCACAATTTACATTATTTAGAAGAATATTCTGGACGGATGAAGCACAGTTTACTAGGGATGGGGTTACTATTTTCCAAAATTTACATTATTGGAGTAGCGCCAATCCACACAAAAAAAAAACAAAACAAATCACAACACCGCTTTAGTTGTAATGTTTGGCTTGGTATTGTTGGACACACTGTGATCGGGCCCCGGTTTTTGAATTCCATTATTAATGGAGAATCATACCTGCAATTCCTACGAGACCTTTTACCCGATTTATTAGACAGCGTTCCATTGGTTATAGCAGATACTTTAATCTACCAACAAGATGGTGCTCCAGCACACTACAGCTTACAGGTGAGAAACTGGCTGGATGATCATTTAGTGACCGTTGGATCGGAAGAAGGGGCCCCACGGAATGGCCGCCTAGGTCACCAGATTTAACTCCCCTAGATTTCTATGCATGGGGATTTATGAAGAATTATGTTTACGAAGTGGAAATAGTATCATTGGAACAACTGAAGGAACGAATTGAAGTCGCCTTCTAAACAATGGAGATCATATCGAGAATTTTTTATAAGTACTTCCAATAAAAAACATAGTAAAAATAAAAGGAATAAAAAAAACTAAAAAAACTAAGATTAATGCTTCTTAAATTGCTTCGTTACAATAAAAATAAATGTTTTTCTTAGAAAAAGGTGGTTTTGGTTTTTTTTTAATTTCTTGAGAACGACATAAAATGTTTGCATCCGGTTTTCTTATTTAGACTAAGAATTAATAACAGCATTGAATTTTGAAATTAAAATTAGCACTTAATTACGTAAAATTTTGAAAAAAAATTAATTTGAAATTTTTTTTTCAATTTTTTTTTCAAAATTTTGATTTTGAAAATTAATATTTCAAAAACTATTTCTTAGAATAGATTTATTTAAACACAGAATGAAAGAAAAAGTTATTGGCTTTTCAAAAACGTATCGCACAGCATTGTGAATGAAGCCGTTGATTTTAAATAATTTTTTTCCCATTTTAAGTCAGTTTTTTCGAAAATTGCCCCTCCCGGCTAAACGGAGGGGAATAGACCCCCCCTCCCATACGATTTTTTTCTTGTCTCAACGCAACCTACACGCCCTAGCATTTTGTCGCATTGCTCATGACTCACCCTGTATATATAAAAAAAAAAATTTTTTTTTATAAAATAAGAAATAATAAAAAATAATAGAACCCACATAGCATAAGGAGCTTAGACGAGAAGGTTCTCGTTTCCAAAAGAAAGGGGTGTGTGTGACGATCCTTTAAATGAATTCCTACAGTCCTACATACATATTCAGTATTTATTTTATGCTGTCCATGTCACCCAACAACAATGTACACCCAGCAGCAGGAACAACCAAAAACAGAAGAAACCTGCCAACAACAATATACACCAAACGAAAATAAAAGCAGCAACCAAGCAGTCAGCTATACCACCCAACACCCATCGAGTCAGCAGTAGGCACACATCGACCATGCATCTGCTTTCACACATCAGTGACAAAAATGAGTGACTACGTCATCCCATATATTTATTTTTATTGAGTATATTTTTTTATTTTTATTTTTATTCGTCATCTTTCACTTCGCACCGTCTTACTTCAGAAAAGTTGACGAATAGAAGTGAAAAATGCACTAGAATAATGGAGAAAAAGTGTGATACACAAAGGTTAATGTGGGGCTTGAGACAGCAACATATAAAAACCCCGTACACACTTTAACCTAAGTAAGCTTACTAGGAGCCGAAGTGGAAATAGGGAACGCAGAGGGGCACATAGTACGATACTTAGTACTCGTATATAGTACTCACTACGTTGGTTTTTTTGGTATTAAAAGTTAGGAATACTGGGATTCACTCCTTCAGAGTGCACCTCAGTACCCCGGTGAAGGTTTTCCGTTTGAAACCGCAGTACTTATCCCGGCTTAGCAGTGCCGTAAGTACTGAATAGTAGTGGCCGCGATTTGATGAACCCAGATCCACTCCTTTAGAGTGTATCTTGGTTCGGGTTTGTTTTGTAACCCACCGTACTTAATTTTGGGAGTAGCATTGCCGCAAGTACGTCCGTAACTTCAAACTGTAGACGTTGTTGTCTATCATACGACACTTCTTGTCGCGAGGCATTATTGTAGGCTGATTATCCCACGACACTTCTTGTCGCGAGGCATTATTGTAGGCTGATTATCCCACGACACTTTTGGTCGCGAGGCATTATTGTAGACCGATTATCCCACGACACTTCTTGTCGCGAGGCATTATTGTAGGCTGATTATTCCACGACACTGTTGGTCGCGAGGCATTAGTTTTAGCCGTTTATTCCACGATATTTTCTGTCACGAGGCATTATTTTAAGCCGTTTATCCCACGACACTTTCTGTCGCGGGGCATTGTCTTAAGCCGTTTATTCCACGACACTTTCTGTCGTGAGGCATTATTTTAAGCCGTTTATCCCACGACACTTTCTGTAGCGAGGCATTATTTCAAGCCGGTTATCCCACGACACTTTCTGTCGCGAGGCATTATTTTAAGCCGTTTATCCCACGACACTTTCTGTTGCAAGGCATTATTTTAAGCCGTCTATCCCACGACATTTTCTGTCGCGAGGCATTATAATAGAGTAACTATTAACTTGCATTATCATAAGACCCGTATATGAAATAAATTGTTAGAAAATCTGCGTTATAAATAAAAAAACTGGTAATTGGTCAGAGTTCAAATCTTCAAAACCCGAGTTTTATTTGCTTTCTTTGGGTAAAACCCTGGACACAAAAAAGCATCACATTTTGGTGCCCGAGCAGGGACCTTTAGAGGATTCATCTGAACTTTCACCGCCGACCGACCAGGAATCTCCTGAAGGTACAACCGACCGCCGTCTTCCGATTACCAATTACCAGTCCGCCGCTACCAAAACACCAAAAATGGTGGAACCAGAAGAACAACCGATTGAAGATCATAACGCTCTTAAAAATCTGAACTTCATATACCTGATGAAGAAGTCTGAGTTGCAGGAAGCTCTTGAATCCAGAAATTTGGATACTGGCGGGAATATGAAGGAACTCCGTCAAAGATTGAGTCAATATCTCAAAAAGATTAGAGCTACAGGAGTGACAACCGGTTATACACTAAATTTGTGTGAGAAATGGGAGAGTGTACTCGAACAACGACTTAATGACGACGAGCCCATAGAACCACCAATAAATAATACCGAAAAACCTGCAGTCACCACAGCTCAACCCGCACCCTCTTTATCAGAGGAATCCAGTTCACCATCATATACGCAAACTACATTTATGGTTCCGCCAAAAGGAAACTACAAGCCTCTTCCGCGGCCAGTCCAGCATCAAATAGGCAGCGCTGAAGATACACACCACCAGCATAATCTCGAGGATTCCCGAATCGGCCACGCGGTTCACTATCCATACACGGTACCTCCCCTCAGCTCAAACCAACGGTACGAGCAGACACGGCCTACACACCGGCTCACGTTAAGTTATGAGACGGATTTAATGAACACCGTACGAAAGTGGGGGTTTTTAATTGACGTTTAATTTATTAATGACGTTTAATTTATGTAAGTAGGCACGTGCGTCGGTGATATTTTTTGTATCCCAATTTTAAGAAATTAAATGTAATAACTTACGAAATGTTTAGAACAATTTTGTAGGCTCACAATTAAAGTCTATTTTAATCCACTTTTTACTTTTTTCTGATGGTTTTTATCAATTTTAATAATCAATTTAATTTCGAACAATCTTTTTACGCTTTTAATCACTAGCCAGAGTTGCCAAACCAAAATCTATGTGGGGGTTAAAGTTCGATTCGTCTGGAAACCCACTGGAATTCCTTGTAAGGCTAACTTACACGGTGTTATAACATCCCGCCTGACGACATGCTACGAACACTTCCTGAACTATTCCGTGGGAGTGCGTTGGAATGGCTTCACATCAAAGGAGATAGTTTCGTCAAGTGGAATGATTTTCGTGAGGCATTCATCCGTCACTTCCTGCCCGCCCGATACCTTCAGAAATTGGAGGAAGAGATACTGCGCAAACGGCAAGGCCCACGTGAACGCGCAAAAGAGTATATCATGGCCGCTCAATACCTAATAAGGCAGCATCCACACATGACAATAGCCGAAAATATTGATCGAATATTTGACAATATGCGCCCCGAATATCAGTACTATATCCGTCGCCGAGAATTTACCAATGGCTGAAGAATTCGAATTTATAAAAAGTGATGACAGAAACATTCGCCCTACAGTTTCAAACACTTTTCCTGCCCCAGCAACCCAATATCACCGAAACCCAGTTGCAGTTGTAAATGACATTCTTGACATAGACCCGCGTTATTTTGTACCAATCAAGGTAGATGATCTAGGACACCGTGCTTTACTTGACACTGGATCTTCAAAGACATTCATTGCCCAAGCTCTGAGAGAGTAGTTCAAGAAACTCGGATTGCCTATGCGAGAATGTAACCGACCCGTCCATCTAGCTAATGGCAAACCCGTCATGTCATCCGAACATTTTTTGGTGACGTTTTACTTAGGTGGCAAAGAACTGACGGGAGAGATGACATATCTACCAAAGCTAGAGGTAGATGCCATTCTCGGCATGGACCTGCTGAGTCAGGCAAAGTTACAGCTTTTTATACGGGGGGAGCTGGTAACAGGTAGCAATCCTGATACCCACAAACTGCAGCTGTCAAACCGACCGTGGACTCAAACAGAAGTGTCCAACGCAAAAACCGAATTTGTTTTTCCCGTAGCCGCCGCCGTGATATCTTCAATTTGTAAAACTCACAAAGAATGTACGCGAAGTACCTCCTGCTTAGAGCTGAATAATTTTTAAATGAAGCACACGAAAGCACATACCAGCAGAGTTCTTACGACAGTTCAAAATAGTCCACGTCATACTAATATACAACCATCAAGACTGTCATCTAAGCAGACCCACCCGCAACCTTCCCATCGCCTCTCAGCAAGAGAATTTCGTCCCTCAAAACGAAACTGATGAGCGGCAATCGCCGAGACTGAGAGACAAGATCCCACCGTTAATCCTGGAGCTCTTAAATTGTCCGTCCATCACCGCTGTTGTATTTCCTTTACTTGAATTAAGGAAAATTAATCAATAAAAGATTTGTTAATTAGAAATTAATTCATTTTATTATTCATAATTTATTAGGACAGAGAACTTATTCAATCAGTGGTTAACAACCGAATGATCTTTCATGATTTATGTACTATCTTTCTATTCATAAGGTACATAATAGTATGCATGTATATGTGTTTATATTCTATATATATGAAATTATGTGATACACAACAATCTTCCCCACTTTAAATACTTCGTCGTTAATTTCGATAATAATTGATGTTTTTCATTTTCTTAATTCGTTCTGATCTACGAGCCTTGTCATTTAATAAACTCTTGCTGGCATTCATTTCAGCATATTTCTTTTTAACGCGGTCTGAGCTTCTTAATTCGGGCTTACTTTTTAACGATGAAGACGATTTATTCAAACTTGGAGAAGATGGTTTATCTTGACTTAAATTAGTTATTTCATTAACATTTTTCCAATATGGATTTAAATAACATGTATTCTTTTTCTCTTTACATTTTTTTTTTGATTAAAATGACATAACGAACATCGCGAGGCATTATTGTAGACCGATTATCCCACGACACTTCTTGTCGCGAGGCATTATTGTAGGCTGATTATTCCACGACACTGTTGGTCGCGAGGCATTAGTTTTAGCCGTTTATTCCACGATATTTTCTGTCACGAGGCATTATTTTAAGCCGTTTATCCCACGACACTTTCTGTCGCGGGGCATTGTCTTAAGCCGTTTATTCCACGACACTTTCTGTCGTGAGGCATTATTTTAAGCCGTTTATCCCACGACACTTTCTGTAGCGAGGCATTATTTCAAGCCGGTTATCCCACGACACTTTCTGTCGCGAGGCATTATTTTAAGCCGTTTATCCCACGACACTTTCTGTTGCAAGGCATTATTTTAAGCCGTCTATCCCACGACATTTTCTGTCGTGAGGCATTATAATAGAGTAACTATTAACTTGCATTATCATAAGACCCGTATATGAAATAAATTGTTAGAAAATCTGCGTTATAAATAAAAAAACTGGTAATTGGTCAGAGTTCAAATCTTCAAAACCCGAGTTTTATTTGCTTTCTTTGGGTAAAACCCTGGACACAAAAAAGCATCACATTTTGGTGCCCGAGCAGGGACCTTTAGAGGATTCATCTGAACTTTCACCGCCGACCGACCAGGAATCTCCTGAAGGTACAACCGACCGCCGTCTTCCGATTACCAATTACCAGTCCGCCGCTACCAAAACACCAAAAATGGTGGAACCAGAAGAACAACCGATTGAAGATCATAACGCTCTTAAAAATCTGAACTTCATATACCTGATGAAGAAGTCTGAGTTGCAGGAAGCTCTTGAATCCAGAAATTTGGATACTGGCGGGAATATGAAGGAACTCCGTCAAAGATTGAGTCAATATCTCAAAAAGATTAGAGCTACAGGAGTGACAACCGGTTATACACTAAATTTGTGTGAGAAATGGGAGAGTGTACTCGAACAACGACTTAATGACGACGAGCCCATAGAACCACCAATAAATAATACCGAAAAACCTGCAGTCACCACAGCTCAACCCGCACCCTCTTTATCAGAGGAATCCAGTTCACCATCATATACGCAAACTACATTTATGGTTCCGCCAAAAGGAAACTACAAGCCTCTTCCGCGGCCAGTCCAGCATCAAATAGGCAGCGCTGAAGATACACACCACCAGCATAATCTCGAGGATTCCCGAATCGGCCACGCGGTTCACTATCCATACACGGTACCTCCCCTCAGCTCAAACCAACGGTACGAGCAGACACGGCCTACACACCGGCTCACGTTAAGTTATGAGACGGATTTAATGAACACCGTACGAAAGTGGGGGTTTTTAATTGACGTTTAATTTATTAATGACGTTTAATTTATGTAAGTAGGCACGTGCGTCGGTGATATTTTTTGTATCCCAATTTTAAGAAATTAAATGTAATAACTTACGAAATGTTTAGAACAATTTTGTAGGCTCACAATTAAAGTCTATTTTAATCCACTTTTTACTTTTTTCTGATGGTTTTTATCAATTTTAATAATCAATTTAATTTCGAACAATCTTTTTACGCTTTTAATCACTAGCCAGAGTTGCCAAACCAAAATCTATGTGGGGGTTAAAGTTCGATTCGTCTGGAAACCCACTGGAATTCCTTGTGAGGCTAACTTACACGGTGTTATAACATCCCGCCTGACGACATGCTACGAACACTTCCTGAACTATTCCGTGGGAGTGCGTTGGAATGGCTTCACATCAAAGGAGATAGTTTCGTCAAGTGGAATGATTTTCGTGAGGCATTCATCCGTCACTTCCTGCCCGCCCGATACCTTCAGAAATTGGAGGAAGAGATACTGCGCAAACGGCAAGGCCCACGTGAACGCGCAAAAGAGTATATCATGGCCGCTCAATACCTAATAAGGCAGCATCCACACATGACAATAGCCGAAAATATTGATCGAATATTTGACAATATGCGCCCCGAATATCAGTACTATATCCGTCGCCGAGAATTTACCAATGGCTGAAGAATTCGAATTTATAAAAAGTGATGACAGAAACATTCGCCCCACAGTTTCAAACACTTTTCCTGCCCCAGCAACCCAATATCACCGAAACCCAGTTGCAGTTGTAAATGACATTCTTGACATAGACCCGCGTTATTTTGTACCAATCAAGGTAGATGATCTAGGACACCGTGCTTTACTTGACACTGGATCTTCAAAGACATTCATTGCCCAAGCTCTGAGAGAGTAGTTCAAGAAACTCGGATTGCCTATGCGAGAATGTAACCGACCCGTCCATCTAGCTAATGGCAAACCCGTCATGTCATCCGAACATTTTTTGGTGACGTTTTACTTAGGTGGCAAAGAACTGACGGGAGAGATGACATATCTACCAAAGCTAGAGGTAGATGCCATTCTCGGCATGGACCTCCTGAGTCAGGCAAAATTACAGCTTTTTATACGGGGGGAGCTGGTAACAGGTAGCAATCCTGATACCCACAAACTGCAGCTGTCAAACCGACCGTGGACTCAAACAGAAGTGTCCAACGCAAAAACCGAATTTGTTTTTCCCGTAGCCGCCGCCGTGATATCTTCAATTTGTAAAACTCACAAAGAATGTACGCGAAGTACCTCCTGCTTAGAGCTGAATAATTTTTAAATGAAGCACACGAAAGCACATACCAGCAGAGTTCTTACGACAGTTCAAAATAGTCCACGTCATACTAATATACAACCATCAAGACTGTCATCTAAGCAGACCCACCCGCAACCTTCCCATCGCCTCTCAGCAAGAGAATATCGTCCCTCAAAACGAAACTGATGAGCGGCAATCGCCGAGACTGAGAGACAAGATCCCACCGTTAATCCTGGAGCTCTTAAATTGTCCGTCCATCACCGCTGTTGTATTTCCTTTACTTGAATTAAGGAAAATTAATCAATAAAAGATTTGTTAATTAGAAATTAATTCATTTTATTATTCATAATTTATTAGGACAGAGAACTTATTCAATCAGTGGTTAACAACCGAATGATCTTTCATGATTTATGTACTATCTTTCTATTCATAAGGTACATAATAGTATGCATGTATATGTGTTTATATTCTATATATATGAAATTATGTGATACACAACAATCTTCCCCACTTTAAATACTTCGTCGTTAATTTCGATAATAATTGATGTTTTTCATTTTCTTAATTCGTTCTGATCTACGAGCCTTGTCATTTAATAAACTCTTGCTGGCATTCATTTCAGCATATTTCTTTTTAACGCGGACTGAGCTTCTTAATTCGGGCTTACTTTTTAACGATGAAGACGATTTATTCAAACTTGGAGAAGATGGTTTATCTTGACTTAAATTAGTTATTTCATTAACATTTTTCCAATATGGATTTAAATAACATGTATTCTTTTTCTCTTTACATTTTTTTTTTGATTAAAATGACATAACGAACATTACTTTGTAATTTTATCAAACAAGTCAATGCACTTAATTCTTTTAAAAATATGCCTGGAATCCAATTCACATAATCATTCTTATAATCAATTTTAAATAAAATCTTATCTCCCTCCAGGAACTTAGTATTTTTAAATGAATTAAATGCATTTACACCTATTTTTGGTTGACTCGACTTTTTATTTTTTTTGTTTTTTGTAAGTTTTTGTAATATTTTTACTATTTTGATTTTTACTGTTTACGTTATCCAATAAGATTTTAGGTTTAAAGGTGAAAATCAGTTCCGATGGTGTTTGAAGACTTTTATTTATTGGAGTATTACGTTGGTCAAAAAGACATTTGGAGACTACCTTTTGCATATCCATGTTTTTATTTTGCAAAAAATATTTTTTTAAAATTTTCTTTACCGTTTGTACGTTACGCTCTGCCAAACCATTACTTTGTGGATGATACGGTGGTGATTTACTAACTTTAATTCCGTGTTTCCTACAAAAACTGACAAATTTAAATGACCCAAATGGTGGACCATCTGTGACAATTTCCCCTGGAAGACCGAAGGTAGCAAAAAAATTTTCCAAATTCTTAATTAAATTCTCTGCAGTGTTACTGCGAATCGGTATTACATCGGGGTATTTGCTAAACGCGTCCACTACCAATAAAAATTGAAATTTTGAAAAATAGAAAAAATCCAAATGAATGCGTTGAAATGGATATTCACATGAGTACCATTTTGAGTTGACTTTTTCTTTTGGAATTTTTCTTTTGGACTGACACACATGACATTGTTCTATGAAGCTTTCAATATTTTTTTCAATGCAAGGCCACCAGGCATACGATCTTGCCAAAGACTTCATTTTTACGATGCCTGCATGGTTCATACTGTGGATCGAATTCAGGACTTCCCCCCTTAACTTTGTGGGAATGACTAATCTGTCTCCGTAAAATAACATATTATCTTCCGAAGCAAGACTATTTTTGACTTTAATTTTGACTAGACATTTCATTTGGCCATTTGCTTGTCTTGATATAATCATAAACCTCTCACACCACTTCATCTCGAGCAGTTTCCTTCTGCACAAGCTCGGTGTAAATGACCACTTCATTAGGAGAATCAAGGTTCACCGAATTTATCAAGCTGACGGTATCCATGTTCGTGGAATCAGTAAGGGGCAAGCGAGAGAGAGCATCAGCATGTTGCATTTGTGAGCTCTTACGATACTCAATGGTTAGTCATACATAGACCAAATAACAGCCCACCTTTGCAAACTTGCTGCAGCAACTCCCGTTGTTCCCTTACGTGCACTGAAAATTTCCTTAAGTGCGTGATGGTCAGTGCATATTTTAAAAGGTTTACCAAAAATATACTTGTGAAATTTCCTGACTGCAAATATTATTGCTAGAGCTTCACGGTGAAGCTGTGAATAATTTCTCTCCGCTGAGGACAAAGAGCTCGACGCAAACAAGACTGGTTTTTCGACACCGTCAATCAAGTGTGAAAGTACCGCACCCACACCGTAGGGGCTGGCATCGGACGCGACTATCAGAGGTTTACTTGGATCGAACAATTCTAAGACATTGTGCTCTGTGAAAAGAGTCTTACTGGTTTCAAACGCAATTTGACAATTTTTTGACTACACAAAATCTGTATTTTCCTTCAAAAGAGAATAGAAATCTTTCAAATACGTTGATAGGTTTGGTAAGAACTTACCATAATAATTTAATAATCCTAAGTAGTATTGAAGTTGTTGCAAGTTGGTTGGCTCCGGAGCATCAACTTTAGCTCGAACTTTTTCGGGGTTTGGAAACACTTTTCCATTTGACAATATGTGTCCCAAATATGGTACACTTTTATCAAGAAATCGACACTTTTTTAAATTAATTTTCACATTGTACTCATTAAGTCTCTTTAACACTTCAATGCAATTTTGTTTGGATTCACTTTCGTCCTTACCCCCAACGACGATATCGTCGACAACACACCGTGTGTTTTTTAAATTTTTAGAATCTCATCAATGGTGCTTTGGAACGCAGAAGGTGCCATGGACACACCAAACGGCAATACTGTATATTGCAAGAGACCTATGTGCGTATTAATAGTTAAAAGCTGTTGACTAGGCAGCGGGACCCGCAACTGGTTATATGCACCTGACATATCAATTACGCAAAAACATTGCAATTAGCGAAGCTCGCAAATATTTCCTCTGTAAGAGGCAACGGATGATAATAAGATCCAATGAATTTGTTGATTGTCACACGACAACCCATGCAAATTCGAATGTCTCCTTTTGATTTGGGAACACAAATTATGGGACTTATGAAATCAACAAAATTTACCTCAATTTTTTTTCCGAACCCAAACAATCTCCAAACAACCTTTCTTTCCAACACGGTGTTAAAATTTGTAGCCACGTTCGACCCATTAATGGCATGAAACCTTGAGGGCTTTCGACAACTATCAGCTCTAGATCATAGAAGTGTTCTTGAAACTCCACGCGGACTCAGATTTTGCCTTGGACTTCAAGTTTTTGACCTGTAAAAGTTATAAGTGTATTTGATTCTGGTTGCAATACTAAATAAGAAAATTTTGACTTATATTCACTAAAACTAATTAAACTATGACAAGCTCCAGTATCCAGCTCCATTGGCAACAGCTAACCCTCGACGACAATGTTTTGAATGACACATTCAGACTCCACCTTGGCAATTGACTTGATGACCTTAACTGTGTGAGACTTTGGCTGAGTACAGACTACCGATGTGTTTGATTCGATTGCAGTTATAGCACTTCCAATTCCTCGCCGGACATGACTTGGAATCGTGATTACGACCGCATCTTTTACCTGCTATAAACTGATCCGTTAGCGCATCATCTAATGCAAAAGACTTGAACTGAACTATTTTATATTCTTGCATTTTGTCGCAGCACTTTTTCTCTGTTGCGGAGTTTATTTCCTTCGCAAAATCAGCAAATCAGCAAACGCACAGTAAGGTTAGAGCTTTTTTGGAATCGATTATTCCATTTATTTCAAAATAAATTTGAAGAAGTTCTTTATAGGATCCAAAATCGTCACCTGGCTCAAATTCCTCCAATTTACCCATCATCTGATTACTAGTCATAGCGGGACTGCACTTTTTATTTTCTGTTCTTTTGCACACGTGTTTGGATTTAAAAAAAAAAAAATGTTTCCTCGTCGCCACTTTGTTGTATTTCCTTTACTTGAATTAAGGAAAATTATTAATCAATAAAAGATTTGTTAATTACAAATTAATTCATTTTATGATTCATAATTAACTAGAACAGAGAAATTATTCAATCAGTGGTTAACAATCGAATGATCTTTCATGATTTATGACTATCTTTCTATTCATAAGGTATATAATAGTATGCATGTAACGGGTGATTTTTAAAGAGGTTTAGAACTTTTAAAAAAAAAAAAACACAAAAAATTCGAAAAAATGAATGAAATATTTATTTGAATCGATAGTTTGAACCTTGCAATTTAATGTTTAAAGATAATTTCATGCAAATGTTGACCGCGGCTGAGTCTCAGGTAGCCCATCCGCTGAGTCCAATTTTGGCATACTCTTTCACACATATCGGCCGGTATCTCACGAATGAATGCATGGATGTTGGCTTCCAGTGCGTCAATCGAAGCGGGCTTGTCCCTATAGACATTAGCTTTGACATACCCCCACAAAAAATAGTCTAATGGTGTCAAATCGCACGATCTAGGCGGCCAATTGACCGGCCCGAAACGTGAAATTAACTGTTCACCAAACTCGCCTCGCAATTGCGCCAATGTTTCGCGTGGCTTGTGGCATGTGGCACCGTCTTGTTGAAACCACATATCATGCAAGTCAAGAACTTCCATTTCGGGCAAAAAAAAGTTTGTTATCATCGCTCGGTAGTGTTCACCATTGACAGTAACGCTGCGGTTCGCATCATCTTTGAAGAAATATGGCCCAATAATGCCACCGGCCCATAAACCGCACCAAACAGTGGTTTTTTCGGGATGCATTGGTAGCTGTTGCAATGCTTCTGGCTGATCTTCACTCCAAAAGCGGCAATTTTGCTTATTTACGTACCCATTCAACCAAAAATGAGCCTCATCGCTGAACACAATTTTTCGATAAAAAAGCGGATCCTCGGCCAGCTTTCCAAGAGCCCATTCACCAAAAATTCGGCGTTGTGGTAGGTCGGCTGGCTTTAGTTCTTGCACCAGCTGTATCTTAAAAGGCTTTACGCCCAAATCCTTCCGCAAAATTTTCCACGTAATGCTGTAACAAAGGCCTAACTGCTGGGAACGGTGCCGAATCGACATTTCGCGGTCTTCTGTCACACTAGCTGATACGGCCGCAATATTTTCTTCACTACGCACAGTACGTAAACGTGTTGGTGGTTTAATGTCCAACAAAGTAAATTTGGTGCGAAATTTGGTCACAATCTTCCGAATAGACTGCTCAAAAGGTCGAGAATGCCGATCATAAAATGGAAGCAGCGCGCGATGAACATTTCGAACCGAGCACGAATTTTGATAGTAAAATTCAATAATTTGCAAGCGTTGTTCATTTGTAAGACGATCCATGGATTCACCCCCTATGAGTTGACCTTGTCGTGGTGGGGGTGCTTAATTGTGGGGTTCTCTAGCAATCCAGCTACAGAGCCACACAAACCAACATAACTCAAAAACAAAACACAAGTATGAAGACTTGGAAAATAAAAAATATGGAAAAAGTAAACAAAAAGTATAAAAATCGAACTGGGATATCGGTTCAAAAGTCGGTAGGAGTCACGACTGCCGGCGATGGCTTTGCCTCAAAAGAGGATAAGTCGCCAGTGACAAATAACAACACGAACACAAACAAAAAACAAACTTTGGCCATTCCAACTGAAAAAGCTTTAAATAGCGGTAGGACTGGTGTGACGACCACAATTTCCGGAAAGGTTAACAAGCCACCCCGGGGTTGTGGAGCGTCCCACAGTCTAGACGCTACTACCTGCGGAGGAGATATCAATCTGCCCGCTGGTAACGTACCCACTCCGAACTCGGTAGGACTCAAAGAAGCTGACAAGGGTCTTGCCAACCTCTCTTCTGCTGCGAAAAACGCAGCCCTTAGTGGAACTCCCACACAAACCGCCCGTACAAAACCTCTCGTGTATTCGGGAGTTACTGCTCTGGCTCAAGGTTCGACCACGACTGTTGGTCCCACCACTAGACAAGGTAGATCTCTTCCGAACACAACGGAGGCTCCCCTCCTCGATGGCAGTGGTAATACGTCATGTAGACCTACTCCCACCGAGAAGAAGAAAAAAATGACAATGAAAAAGGAATTCAGGAACGCTACGAGAATAGTGAAGGTGATCGGTGCCTTGCCAGCATCTGAACTAGCCCAACTTCAGACCTGCAGCGACTTAACGTCAAAGCGACTAAGGTCTTCCGAGGGAACCACTCCGGAACCCAAAAGGCCAAAGGCGAACACCGCTGGCGCTCCATCCTTTACCAGGAAAGATCTGTCCTTTAGTGCCGTGCTAAAAGACAAAAACATTCTAGCTGTCATCGACAGTAGTAATGCAGATGGCGCGATCTCTCCCGATCATTGGCAAATGGTTTTGAATAAACTCCAAGCCTCATACTGGACCCTCATGCTAGAAAATCCAGGGGAACCTGCAATTTTTGAGGATGCGGGATGGTATCAAGGTCGAGTCAAGCTAGTTGCCTTTGATAGTTAGAGATCGTGTGACCTGTATAAACTCGCTGTCAGCAGGATAGAGGGCCTATGGCCAAATGCAAAACTCGAGGTTGTGGCAAAGGAGAATATCCCGTGCAGACCAAGAGCCCGCACTAATGTCCCGGCCGATCTCTCCTATAAAGAAATCATCCTCAAGATGCTACAGTATGGTTATCCATCCTTGCTTCTCACGACTGGAAGGTTGCGAAGCTTGAAGACCCACGGGGTTCTTATAGATCAGCCATAGTGGTGATAAATAAGGACTCTTTGGCTCCATTGGCTGAAACCCAAGGTGTGGTTAGGTTTGGATGGTCTACCATAACTCTAAAAGTATACAAAAAAGACGAGGAAAACGCATCGAACGCAATGCCATCAAAATCACAGGATGTATTTGCAGAGAAGGAACATGCCTCGGGTATCGACCTTCAGACAATGGAGGTAGATACTCCATGCACCTCCTCCACTGTGTCGTCCTCCATTTATATAAAACCGCCATCTGTCGAAGAGGCTCCTAACGTTGACAAACACTCCGACATGGATATTGTTGACTCCGCAAATGAAACATCTTGCAATGAGGACGACCTTCTTAAATCGGATTTCGATTCCGATGTAGATCTCGACCAAACTGTGGATGGGGTTGATCCACCTAGCTGTAACCAAGATGGTGCAGTTAGTACAGATTAACACCCATCACTCCATAGTGGCTTCGGCCTCCCTTCTTCTCCGTCTACAAAATAAAGGGGAAGACATCGTCCTGATCCAAGAACCTTGGATTGTCAATTCTACTGTTCAAGGACTCAGGACTCCCGGATACTACCTGCTGTATGCATCAAATAAAGGTGACCCTAGATCTTGCATATTAGTAAAAAGTAGCATTAATGTATATTTACTCCCTGATTACAGCGATCGTGATGTAACCGTAGTTAGACTACAAACCAATAACGGGGCGTACTGGTTAGCATCAGCGTATCTCGGCCATGGCCACCTTGGCCCTCTTCCTGGCGACAAGCTAGAGGAACTAATCAGGGAAGCAGAACGACAGAAAGTCTGCCTTATAATCGGGTGTGACGCTAATGCCCATCATACCGTCTGGGGAAGTACAGACATAAATGACAGAGGTGAGTCACTTTTTGATTTTATTCTAAGTATTAACCTTATAGTAAGTAACATTGGCAATGAACCAACATTCATTACCAAAAACCGACAAGAGGTTCTAGATATCACTCTTGTCTCCGATACGATTCATCACAAGATCAAAAACTGGAGAGTTTCTAAGGAACATTCGTTCTCTGATCACAGATACATCCAATTTTGTCTTGATGAAGAATCTAAAAAACAGCCAGCCTTCCGAAATTATCGGAAAACCAATTGGCAACTATATAGAGAAGCTTTAGTAAGATTAGTTAAACCATCACTCTTAAGTATCCCTTCTAATAAAAATGATCTTGATGATAAAGTCAAAGATCTCACCTTAGCTCTCAATAAATCAATGGCCATTTCTTGTCCCCTTACTCAAATAAGAGGAAAACAGAAACCACGTTGGTGGAACTCGGGTCTAGAACTGCTCAGGAAAAAGTGCAGACAGCTTTTTAACCGAGCTAAACATTCTAGAGATAGTCTGGACTGGGAATTTTATAAAGAATCCCTAAAAATTTATAAAAAAAGAATTAAGGAATAATAAAAGAACCTCCTGGAGGAACTTCTGTGGAAAAATAGAAGAAACTTCAGAAGCTTCACGATTAAGAAAAATTCTATTAAAAAATCCTACAATGCCTAGCTCCTTAAAGACATGGGAGAGTGTAGTCGAACAACGACTTAATGACGACGAGCCCATAGAACCACCAATAAATAATACCGAAAAACCTGCAGTCACCACAGCTCAACCCGCACCCTCTTTATCAGAGGAATCCAGTTCACCATCATATACGCAAACTACATTTATGGTTCCGCCAAAAGGAAACTACAAGCCTCTTCCGCGGCCAGTCCAGCATCAAATAGGCAGCGCTGAAGATACACACCACCAGCATAATCTCGAGGATTCCCGAATCGGCCACGCGGTTCACTATCCATACACGGTACCTCCCCTCAGCTCAAACCAACGGTACGAGCAGACACGGCCTACACACCGGCTCACGTTAAGTTATGAGACGGATTTAATGAACACCGTACGAAAGTGGGGGTTTTTAATTGACGTTTAATTTATTAATGACGTTTAATTTATGTAAGTAGGCACGTGCGTCGGTGATATTTTTTGTATCCCAATTTTAAGAAATTAAATGTAATAACTTACGAAATGTTTAGAACAATTTTGTAGGCTCACAATTAAAGTCTATTTTAATCCACTTTTTACTTTTTTCTGATGGTTTTTATCAATTTTAATAATCAATTTAATTTCGAACAATCTTTTTACGCTTTTAATCACTAGCCATAGTTGCCAAACCAAAATCTATGTGGGGGTTAAAGTTTGATTCGTCTGGAAACCCACTGGAATTCCTTGTGAGGCTAACTTACACGGTGTTATAACATCCCGCCTGACAACATGCTACGAACACTTCCTGAACTATTCCGTGGGAGTGCGTTGGAATGGCTTCACATCAAAGGAGATAGTTTCGTCAAGTGGAATTATTTTCGTGAGGCATTCATCCGTCACTTCCTGCCCGCCCGATACCTTCAGAAATTGGAGGAAGAGATACTGCGCAAACGGCAAGGCCCACGTGAACGCGCAAAAGAGTATATCATGGCCGCTCAATACCTAATAAGGCAGCATCCACACATGACAATAGCCGAAAATATTGATCGAATATTTGACAATATGCGCCCCGAATATCAGTACTATATCCGTCGCCGAGAATTTACCAATGGCTGAAGAATTCGAATTTATAAAAAGTGATGACAGAAACATTCGCCCTACAGTTTCAAACACTTTTCCTGCCCCAGCAACCCAATATCACCGAAACCCAGTTGCAGTTGTAAATGACATTCTTGACATAGACCCGCGTTATTTTGTACCAATCAGGGTAGATGATCTAGGACACCGTGCTTTACTTGACACTGGATCTTCAAAGACATTCATTGCCCAAGCTCTGAGAGAGTAGTTCAAGAAACTCGGATTGCCTATGCGAGAATGTAACCGACCCGTCCATCTAGCTAATGGCAAACCCGTCATGTCATCCGAACATTTTTTGGTGACGTTTTACTTAGGTGGCAAAGAACTGACGGGAGAGATGACATATCTACCAAAGCTAGAGGTAGATGCCATTCTCGGCATGGACCTGCTGAGTCAGGCAAAGTTACAGCTTTTTATACGGGGGGAGCTGGTAACAGGTAGCAATCCTGATACCCACAAACTGCAGCTATCAAACCGACCGTGGACTCAAACAGAAGTGTCCAACGCAAAAACCGAATTTGTTTTTCCCGTAGCCGCCGCCGTGATATCTTCAATTTGTAAAACTCACAAAGAATGTACGCGAAGTACCTCCTGCTTAGAGCTGAATAATTTTTAAATGAAGCACACGAAAGCACATACCAGCAGAGTTCTTACGACAGTTCAAAATAGTCCACGTCATACTAATATACAACCATCAAGACTGTCATCTAAGCAGACCCACCCGCAACCTTCCCATCGCCTCTCAGCAAGAGAATTTCGTCCCTCAAAACGAAACTGATGAGCGGCAATCGCCGAGACTGAGAGACAAGATCCCACCGTTAATCCTGGAGCTCTTAAATTGTCCGTCCATCACCGCTGTTGTATTTCCTTTACTTGAATTAAGGAAAATTAATCAATAAAAGATTTGTTAATTAGAAATTAATTCATTTTATTATTCATAATTTATTAGGACAGAGAACTTATTCAATCAGTGGTTAACAACCGAATGATCTTTCATGATTTATGTACTATCTTTCTATTCATAAGGTACATAATAGTATGCATGTATATGTGTTTATATTCTATATATATGACATTATGTGATACACAACAATCTTCCCCACTTTAAATACTTCGTCGTTAATTTCGATAATAATTGATGTTTTTCATTTTCTTAATTCGTTCTGATCTACGAGCCTTGTCATTTAATAAACTCTTGCTGGCATTCATTTCAGCATATTTCTTTTTAACGCGGTCTGAGCTTCTTAATTCGGGCTTACTTTTTAACGATGAAGACGATTTATTCAAACTTGGAGAAGATGGTTTATCTTGACTTAAATTAGTTATTTCATTAACATTTTTCCAATATGGATTTAAATAACATGTATTCTTTTTCTCTTAACAATTTTTTATTTGATTAAAATGACATAACGAACATTACTTTGTAATTTTATCAAACAAGTCAATGCACTTAATTCTTTTAAAAATATGCCTGGAATCCAATTCACATAATCATTCTTATAATCAATTTTAAATAAAATCTTATCTCCCTCCAGGAACTTAGTATTTTTAAATGAATTAAATGCATTTACACCTATTTTTGGTTGACTCGACTTTTTAGTTTTTTTGTTTTTTGTAAGTTTTTGTAATATTTTTACTATTTTGATTTTTACTGTTTACGTTATCCAATAAGATTTTAGGTTTAAAGGTGAAAATCAGTTCCGATGGTGTTTGAAGACTTTTATTTATTGGAGTATTACGTTGGTCAAAAAGACATTTGGAGACTACCTTTTGCATATCCATGTTTTTATTTTGCAAAAAATATTTTTTTAAAATTTTCTTTACCGTTTGTACGTTACGCTCTGCCAAACCATTACTTTGTGGATGATACGGTGGTGATTTAGTAACTTTAATTCCGTGTTTCCTACAAAAACTGACAAATTTAAATGACCCAAATGGTGGACCATCTGTGACAATTTCCCCTGGAAGACCGAAGGTAGCAAAAAATTTTTCCAAATTCTTAATTAAATTCTCTGCAGTGTTACTGCGAATCGGTATTACATCGGGGTATTTGCTAAACGCGTCCACTACCAATAAAAATTGAAATTTTGAAAAATAGAAAAAATCCAAATGAATGCGTTGAAATGGATATTCACATGAGTACCATTTTGAGTTGACTTTTTCTTTTGGAATTTTTCTTTTGGACTGACACACATGACATTGTTCTATGAAGCTTTCAATATTTTTTTCAATGCAAGGCCACCAGGCATACGATCTTGCCAAAGACTTCATTTTTACGATGCCTGCATGGTTCATACTGTGGATCGAATTCAGGACTTCCCCCCTTAACTTTGTGGGAATGACTAATCTGTCTCCGTAAAATAACATATTACCTTCCGAAGCAAGACTATTTTTGACTTTAATTTTGACTAGACATTTCATTTGGCCATTTGCTTGTCTTGATATAATCATAAACCTCTCACACCACTTCATCTCGAGCAGTTTCCTTCTGCACAAGCTCGGTGTAAATGACCACTTCATTAGGAGAATCAAGGTTCACCGAATTTATCAAGCTGACGGTATCCATGTTCGTGGAATCAGTAAGGGGCAAGCGAGAGAGAGCATCAGCATGTTGCATTTGTGAGCTCTTACGATACTCAATGGTTAGTCATACATAGACCAAATAACAGCCCACCTTTGCAAACGTGCTGCAGCAACTCCCGTTGTTCCCTTACGTGCACTGAAAATTTCCTTAAGTGCGTGATGGTCAGTGCATATTTTAAAAGGTTTACCAAAAATATACTTGTGAAATTTCCTGACTGCAAATATTATTGCTAGAGCTTCACGGTGAAGCTGTGAATAATTTCTCTCCGCTGAGGACAAAGAGCTCGACGCAAACAAGACTGGTTTTTCGACACCGTCAATCAAGTGTGAAAGTACCGCACCCACACCGTAGGGGCTGGCATCGGACGCGACTATCAGAGGTTTACTTGGATCGAACAATTCTAAGACATTGTGCTCTGTGAAAAGAGTCTTACTGGTTTCAAACGCAATTTGACAATTTTTTGACTACACAAAATCTGTATTTTCCTTCAAAAGAGAATAGAAATCTTTCAAATACGTTGATAGGTTTGGTAAGAACTTACCATAATAATTTAATAATCCTAAGTAGTATTGAAGTTGTTGCAAGTTGGTTGGCTCCGGAGCATCAACTATAGCTCGAACTTTTTCGGGGTTTGGAAACACTTTTCCATTTGACAATATGTGTCCCAAATATGGTACACTTTTATCAAGAAATCGACACTTTTTTAAATTAATTTTCACATTGTACTCATTAAGTCTCTTTAACACTTCAATGCAATTTTGTTTGGATTCACTTTCGTCCTTACCCCCAACGACGATATCGTCGACAACACACCGTGTGTTTTTTAAATTTTTAGAATCTCATCAATGGTGCTTTGGAACGCAGAAGGTGCCATGGACACACCAAACGGCAATACTGTATATTGCAAGAGACCTATGTGCGTATTAATAGTTAAAAGCTGTTGACTAGGCAGCGGGACCCGCAACTGGTTATATGCACCTGACATATCAATTACGCAAAAAACATTGCAATTAGCGAAGCTCGCAAATATTTCCTCTGTAAGAGGCAACGGATGATAATAAGATTCAATGAATTTGTTGATTGTCACACGACAACCCATGCAAATTCGAATGTCTCCTTTTGATTTGGGAACACAAATTATGGGACTTATGAAATCAACAAAATTTACCTCAATTTTTTTTCCGAACCCAAACAATCTCCAAACAACCTTTCTTTCCAACACGGTGTTAAAATTTGTAGCCACGTTCGACCCATTAATGGCATGAAACCTTGAGGGCTTTCGACAACTATCAGCTCTAGATCATAGAAGTGTTCTTGAAACTCCACGCGGACTCAGATTTTGCCTTGGACTTCAAGTTTTTGACCTGTAAAAGTTATAAGTGTATTTGATTCTGGTTGCAATACTAAATAAGAAAATTTTGACTTATATTCACTAAAACTAATTAAACTATGACAAGCTCCAGTATCCAGCTCCATTGGCAACAGCTAACCCTCGACGACAATGTTTTGAATGACACATTCAGACTCCACCTTGGCAATTGACTTGATGACCTTAACTGTGTGAGACTTTAGCTGAGTACAGACTACCGATGTGTTTGATTCGATTGCAGTTATAGCACTTCCAATTCCTCGCCGGACATAACTTGGAATCGTGATTACGACCGCATCTTTTACCTGCTATAAACTGATCCGTTAGCGCATCATCTAATGCAAAAGACTTGAACTGAACTATTTTATATTCTTGCATTTTGTCGCAGCACTTTTTCTCTGTTGCGGAGTTTATTTCCTTCGAAAAATCAGCAAATCAGCAAACGCACAGTAAGGTTAGAGCTTTTTTGGAATCGATTATTCCATTTATTTCAAAATAAATTTGAAGAAGTTCTTTATAGGATCCAAAATCGTCACCTGGCTCAAATTCCTCCAATTTACCCATCATCTGATTACTAGTCATAGCGGGACTGCACTTTTTATTTTCTGTTCTTTTGCACACGTGTTTGGATTTTAAAAAAAAAAAATGTTTCCTCGTCGCCACTTTGTTGTATTTCCTTTACTTGAATTAAGGAAAATTATTAATCAATAAAAGATTTGTTAATTACAAATTAATTCATTTTATGATTCATAATTAACTAGAACAGAGAAATTATTCAATCAGTGGTTAACAATCGAATGATCTTTCATGATTTATGACTATCTTTCTATTCATAAGGTATATAATAGTATGCATGTAACGGGTGATTTTTAAAGAGGTTTAGAACTTTTTTAAAAAAAAAAAACACAAAAAATTCGAAAAAATGAATGAAATATTTATTTGAATCGATAGTTTGAACCTTGCAATTTAATGTTTAAAGATAATTTCATGCAAATGTTGACCGCGGCTGAGTCTCAGGTAGCCCATCCGCTGAGTCCAATTTTGGCATACTCTTTCACACATATCGGCCGGTATCTCACGAATGAATGCATGGATGTTGGCTTCCAGTGCGTCAATCGAAGCGGGCTTGTCCCTATAGACATTAGCTTTGACATACCCCCACAAAAAATAGTCTAATGGTGTCAAATCGCACGATCTAGGCGGCCAATTGACCGGCCCGAAACGTGAAATTAACTGTTCACCAAACTCGCTTGTGGCATGTGGCACCGTCTTGTTGAAACCACATATCATGCAAGTCAAGAACTTCCATTTCGGGCAAAAAAAAGTTTGTTATCATCGCTCGGTAGTGTTCACCATTGACAGTAACGCTGCGGTTCGCATCATCTTTGAAGAAATATGGCCCAATAATGCCGCCGGCCCATAAACCGCACCAAACAGTGGTTTTTTCGGGATGCATTGGTAGCTGTTGCAATGCTTCTGGCTGATCTTCACTCCAAATGCGGCAATTTTGCTTATTTACGTACCCATTCAACCAAAAATGAGCCTCATCGCTGAACACAATTTTTCGATAAAAAAGCGGATCCTCGGCCAGCTTTCCAAGAGCCCATTCACCAAAAATTCGGCGTTGTGGTAGGTCGGCTGGCTTTAGTTCTTGCACCAGCTGTATCTTAAAAGGCTTTACGCCCAAATCCTTCAGCAAAATTTTGCACGTAATGCTGTAACAAAGGCCTAACTGCTGGGAACGGTGCCGAATCGACATTTCGCGGTCTTCTGTCACACTAGCTGATACGGCCGCAATATTTTCTTCACTACGCACAGTACGTAAACGTGTTGGTGGTTTAATGTCCAACAAAGTAAATTTGGTGCGAAATTTGGTCACAATCTTCCGAATAGACTGCTCAAAAGGTCGAGAATGCCGATCATAAAATAGAAGCAGCGCGCGATGAACATTTCGAACCGAGCACGAATTTTGATAGTAAAATTCAATAATTTGCAAGCGTTGTTCATTTGTAAGACGATCCATGGATTCACCCCCTATGAGTTGACCTTGTCGTGGTGGGGGTGCTTAATTGTGGGGTTCTCTAGCAATCCAGCTACAGAGCCACACAAACCAACATAACTCAAAAACAAAACACAAGTATGAAGACTTGGAAAATAAAAAATATGGAAAAAGTAAACAAAAAGTATAAAAATCGAACTGGGATATCGGTTCAAAAGTCGGTAGGAGTCACGACTGCCGGCGATTGCTTTGCCTCGAAAGAGGATAAGTCGCCAGTGACAAATAACAACACGAACACAAACAAAAAACAAACTTTGGCCATTCCAACTGAAAAAGCTTTAAATAGCGGTAGGACTGGTGTGACGACCACAATTTCCGGAAAGGTTAACAAGCCACCCCGGGGTTGTGGAGCGTCCCACAGTCTAGACGCTACTACCTGCGGAGGAGATATCAATCTGCCCGCTGGTAACGTACCCACTCCGAACTCGGTAGGACTCAAAGAAGCTGACAAGGGTCTTGCCAACCTCTCTTCTGCTGCGAAAAACGCAGCCCTTAGTGGAACTCCCACACAAACCGCCCGTACAAAACCTCTCGTGTATTCGGGAGTTACTGCTCTGGCTCAAGGTTCGACCACGACTGTTGGTCCCACCACTAGACAAGGTAGATCTCTTCCGAACACAACGGAGGCTCCCCTCCTCGATGGCAGTGGTAATACGTCATGTAGACCTACTCCCACCGAGAAGAAGAAAAAAATGACAATGAAAAAGGAATTCAGGAACGCTACGAGAATAGTGAAGGTGATCGGTGCCTTGCCAGCATCTGAACTAGACTCAAAGCAATCCGAAAAACTTGCCTGGGCCAAAAACACATTAGCCCAACTTCAGACCTGCAGCGACTTAACGTCAAAGCGACTAAGGTCTTCCGAGGGAACCACTCCGGAACCCAAAAGGCCAAAGGCGAACACCGCTGGCGCTCCATCCTTTACCAGGAAAGATCTGTCCTTTAGTGCCGTGCTAAAAGACAAAAACATTCTAGCTGTCATCGACAGTAGTAATGCAGATGGCGCGATCTCTCCCGATCATTGGCAAATGGTTTTGAATAAACTCCAAGCCTCATACTGGACCCTCATGCTAGAAAATCCAGGGGAACCTGCAATTTTTGAGGATGCGGGATGGTATCAAGGTCGAGTCAAGCTAGTTGCCTTTGATAGTTAGAGATCGTGTGACCTGTATAAACTCGCTGTCAGCAGGATAGAGGGCCTATGGCCAAATGCAAAACTCGAGGTTGTGGCAAAGGAGAATATCCCGTGCAGACCAAGAGCCCGCACTAATGTCCCGGCCGATCTCTCCTATAAAGAAATCATCCTCAAGATGCTACAGTATGGTTATCCATCCTTGCTTCTCACGACTGGAAGGTTGCGAAGCTTGAAGACCCACGGGGTTCTTATAGATCAGCCATAGTGGTGATAAATAAGGACTCTTTGGCTCCATTGGCTGAAACCCAAGGTGTGGTTAGGTTTGGATGGTCTACCATAACTCTAAAAGTATACAAAAAAGACGAGGAAAACGCATCGAACGCAATGCCATCAAAATCACAGGATGTATTTGCAGAGAAGGAACATGCCTCGGGTATCGACCTTCAGACAATGGAGGTAGATACTCCATGCACCTCCTCCACTGTGTCGTCCTCCATTTATATAAAACCGCCATCTGTCGAAGAGGCTCCTAACGTTGACAAACACTCCGACATGGATATTGTTGACTCCGCAAATGAAACATCTTGCAATGAGGACGACCTTCTTAAATCGGATTTCGATTCCGATGTAGATCTCGACCAAACTGTGGATGGGGTTGATCCACCTAGCTGTAACCAAGATGGTGCAGTTAGTACAGATTAACACCCATCACTCCATAGTGGCTTCGGCCTCCCTTCTTCTCCGTCTACAAAATAAAGGGGAAGACATCGTCCTGATCCAAGAACCTTGGATTGTCAATTCTACTGTTCAAGGACTCAGGACTCCCGGATACTACCTGCTGTATGCATCAAATAAAGGTGACCCTAGATCTTGCATATTAGTAAAAAGTAGCATTAATGTATATTTACTCCCTGATTACAGCGATCGTGATGTAACCGTAGTTAGACTACAAACCAATAACGGGGCGTACTGGTTAGCATCAGCGTATCTCGGCCATGGCCACCTTGGCCCTCTTCCTGGCGACAAGCTAGAGGAACTAATCAGGGAAGCAGAACGACAGAAAGTCTGCCTTATAATCGGGTGTGACGCTAATGCCCATCATACCGTCTGGGGAAGTACAGACATAAATAACAGAGGTGAGTCACTTTTTGATTTTATTCTAAGTACTAACCTTATAGTAAGTAACATTGGCAATGAACCAACATTCATTACCAAAAACCGACAATAGGTTCTAGATATCACTCTTGTCTCCGATACGATTCATCACAAGATCAAAAACTGGAGAGTTTCTAAGGAACATTCGTTCTCTGATCACAGATACATCCAATTTTGTCTTGATGAAGAATCTAAAAAACAGCCAGCCTTCCGAAATTATCGGAAAACCAACTGGCAACTATATAGAGAAGCTTTAGTAAGATTAGTTAAACCATCACTCTTAAGTATCCCTTCTAATAAAAATGATCTTGATGATAAAGTCAAAGATCTCACCTTAGCTCTCAATAAATCAATGGCCATTTCTTGTCCCCTTACTCAAATAAGAGGAAAACAGAAACCACGTTGGTGGAACTCGGGTCTAGAACTGCTCAGGAAAAAGTGCAGACAACTTTTTAACCGAGCTAAACATTCTAGAGATAGTCTGGACTGGGAATTTTATAAAGAATCCCTAAAAATTTATAAAAAAAGAATTAAGGAATAATAAAAGAACCTCCTGGAGGAACTTCTGTGGAAAAATAGAAGAAACTTCAGAAGCTTCGCGATTAAGAAAAATTCTATTAAAAAATCCTACAATGCCTAGCTCCTTAAAGACAGCTAACGGCTCTTGGACCAATTCTTGCGAAGAATCGCTCACCCTGCTACTAGACACCCATTTTCCAGGTAGCTCACAAAATATAAATAGCATTGATTCATTATTATCAAGCAACACACATACAAATATTGTTGGTCTGATTTCTAAGGACAAATTGAAATGGGCTATAAACAGCTTTGATCCTTACAAATCTCCCGGACCCGACGGCATAATACCTGCCGAGCTTCAATTTGCCTCGGATATCATAACACCCATCCTAGAGATCATCCTAATTGGTTGCGTAAAATTTACTTACATTCCCTCTTTATGGAGAGAGGTAAAAGTTGTCTTTATACCCAAAGCCGGTAAATGCTCCCAGGTTAATCCTAAAAATCTCAGACCAATTAGCCTATCATCGTTCCTTCTCAAAACCCTAGAGAGATTGATCGATATCCATCTGCGCAATGCTATAGATCCTAATCTGGTATCTACTGCACAACACGCTTATTGTTAAGGAAAATCGGTAGAAACGGCTTTACATACACTGGTACGAACCATAGAATACTCACTACATCATAAAGAGTACACTCTAGTTGCATTTCTCGATATTGAAGGCGCCTTCAATAATGTCAGCTACCAAGAAATCACAGCGTCACTGAAGAAACTAGATATACATGGTTCGCTGAATGACCTAATTAATATTATGTTAGAAAGTAGAATTATTAATTCATCTTTAGGTGGCACTCATGAAAGAAGATCTGTCACCTCAAGGCGGAGTCCTTTCCCCACTTCTATGGAACATAGTCGTAAATGAGGTGTTAGAAAGCCTAGAAAAGGAAGGTTTCAAAGTGATCGCGTATGCCGACGATATCGGGAAAACATGCTCAAATTCTCGTTGAATTAATGCAAAATGCTCTAAATATTATGCTCAAATGGGCAGAAAAATGCGGACTGGGTGTAAACCCAAACAAAACTGAACTTGTCCTCTTCACAAGAAAATATAAAATTCCCCAAATAAGTCCCCCATCAATTATGGGAACTCCACTAAGATTTTCATATGAAGCTAAATATCTAGGTCTTATCCTGGACAAAAAACTACATTGGAAAGCAAATATACAGGAAAGAGTTAGGAAAGCCACAGTAGCACTCTTCTCTTGCAAAAAAGCTATCGGAAATAAATGGGGCTTATCCCCATACATAACCCACTGGCTCTACACAGCGGTCATCAGACCGATACTAACTTACGGGTTAGCAGTATGGTGGACTGCCCTAGACAAAGTAACATATCGTGACAAGTTAAGTAAAGTCCAACGGTCAGCCTGTATGTGTATTAGCGGAGCTCTCCGTTCGACACCTTCAGCTGCTCTTGACATTCTACTTAATCTCATACCCCTTGATATTTTTAGCAAACAAACGGCCGCAAGCACAGCCGTTCGTCTCAAAGCCATCTCTCAATGGACCGATAACTCAATTGTTCACTCCATTATTCTGAAAGCATTCGGACCAAAACTAAGTCACTCCGACTACTCTATACCCCAGCTAGTTTTTGACAAGAATTTTCAAGTCACCATCCCACCAAGATCCACTTGGGAAAATGAGAGATTCTTGAAAGATGAATCAGTTCATTTTTATACTGATGGCTCAAAAACTAAAGATGGGGTTGGTGGTGGCGTGTACTCAGACAGACTAAATTTAAGTCTCTCCTTCCGTCTCCCTGACCATTGTAGTGTGTTCCAAGCGGAAATTCTGGCGATTAAAGAGGTATTATCCTGGTTAAGGGAAAACGTGATATCTGTATCGGATATCCGTATATTTTCAGACAGTCAGGCAGCCCTTAAATCAATCAGTGCTGTTTCCACAAACTCAATAACTGCCCGCGACTGTCGATCATCTCTCATGGAGATGGCAGAACAGTTCAATATTCACCTTTTCTGGGTGCCGGGACACAGAGACATTGAGGGAAACTGCAAAGCCGATGAACTCGCCAGAAATGGAACCCTACTACCGGTTTTACCTAACAAGGTGAATATTGGTATACCTATCGCTACAAGCAAACTCATGCTTAAACTAGATGCCATAGAGAAAACAAATTTAAGATGGACAAACACTACTACCTGCGTAGCGACAAAACAAATCTGGCCAAAATTAGATCAGAAACGTACTAAATGTTTGTTATCTATGA
This sequence comes from Baccha elongata, assembly GCA_951217065.1. Taxonomy (NCBI): domain Eukaryota; kingdom Metazoa; phylum Arthropoda; class Insecta; order Diptera; family Syrphidae; genus Baccha; species Baccha elongata. Next base: position 209,030 of record CATNUY010000013.1, read on the forward strand.
GCAGATTACATCTTAGCTCCGTAATTGGTGTCATAACCGGACACTGCCTCATAGGAAGACACGCCATAAGACTTGGCGTATTCTCTAATGATTTTTGCAGAAGCTGCATGGACGAGGAGGAGGAGGAGACTATCACCCATCTTCTCTGTTCATGCCCAGCTCTCTCCCAAAGACGTAAATTACACCTGGGTAATTTCTTTTTCGACGATCCAAGCGATATGTCGAACGTTGATATTCTATCTTTACATCGCTTCATAAGAAGCTCCAACTGGTTTAATTAAAGAAATACTCCCTCGCTCATTTCGTGGTATCACAACGGACCTATCTGTGGTCTAAGTGTGTCAGTAGTCTTCCTGACAGCCACATAAACCTAAACCTAAAACCTAATAGTTAAATTGCAAACCAAACTGAAGCTGTTTGACAGTGACACAAGGTACTAAACACACGTCAGCTCTCAAAACCAGTGTTGCCAAAACCAAACCAGCTAAAAAATCACCCGTTATTAAGGAGGTAGCATTAGCTACGATTGGGTTTAGTCGAGCTGAGGATCGGAAGAATTTGCAGGAAACTTTAGCAGCAAGTCAAACACAAATGCTAGATAAAGTCAATGAAGCAATTCGGACTGCATTAGCAATAAGCACGCAAAATACGCAACCTTCCACACCGGCAATGAATCTTTGCGAACAACCTACTCCAAGAATATATCCTGCGGAACGAGAACCACCAACTATCAGACATATGCCTGACACACCGAATTTTCCACACTATCTTCCGAGACACCCAGGAACATATCGAGCAGAAGCAGCAAGAACTCAAGGAGTCGGCTTTTATGAGAGATTGGATCGTATGACGTTCGAAAATCCTTCGGGACACGATCGAACTAGAGTACCATCACCGTCACCAGCTGGCTCTTATTCACGTTTTCCACATTATCACAAATGGGGAATTAAATTTAACGCCAAAAAAAGCAA